>JAJTUV010002066.1:0-211710 GCA_021653895.1 Mastomys natalensis | reverse complement strand
TCCACACCCAAACTCCCCTTGGGCGTTGTTTCTAATCCAGGTGCTTGAGCCAGTTTCTTGAAGGGTTGTGGACACTCAGACCAGGATCCCTCTCACTGCCCGGTCATGGAGCACACATTCCAGTCACTAGGTCACCTAGAATATCCCTTGGACCCCGGGAACCCTTGTTTCCTTCCACATAAGCCTCTAGAAAGGGCCAGACTTTCCCATAATCCAATTACTCTCCAGCACACTCTCCAAGTGTGCTATGCTGAAACTGATAGCATAGCACACCCCAGCTGTCTCCTTCCCATCATCCCTCTTAACGTTAGAGCCTTTCCCCTCTGTTTGCATGATCCTCCTCCTCTGGATATCTCCTCCATAGATGTTTTGGTCCTTTAAAAAAAAGGGCCCTAATCCCTGAAAAGCATCTGGGCTAATATGTAGGCAAGGGAAAGACCCACATTTTCCTTAGCATCCAGTGAGCAGTGTAGGCCCTTTCTGTGGCCTCTCTGGGACAGTACCTACTCCTTCAATGACACATTGGCCGTGCTGCTTCAGGCCCTAAATGAAGACATTGTGCGCGTGTCCAGCCGTCTGGAACACCTGGAGAAGGAGCTATCTGAGAAGAGTGGTCAGCTGCGGCAAGGCAGCGCCCAGAACCAGCAGCAGATCAGAGGGGAGATAGACACCTTGCGCCAGGAGAAGGACTCACTGTTGAAGCAACGCCTGGAGATTGATAGCAAGCTGAGGCAGGGAAGCCTGCTGTCACCTGAGGTAGGCCCACTGGGGGCCACCAGCTCTGTCCTTATGCTTCAGCTCTGTGGTCTACCCCTCATCCACCTGTCTTGCTCCCCTCTGTCCCTTGCCCTGGATCTCCGTCAGTGCTAACCTTGCTGCTTTAGGACTCAGTGCCCTATGGGTGTTAAGCCTTGCCAAGATAAGAGACTGTCCCTTTGGCCCCTATGATGCATGTGGGACTGTGTGGACTTCTCAGCTCTCTTCCAGTGGAACTAGACACCCACCTGTATATGAAGCGCTCTTCCTCTGAACAGAAAGCCTTCATTGCAGAAACTTAACCCTGATTGTCTGGGATCTTAGGCAGGCTCGGCTCAGCTTTCTGGAGCTCCCCAAGCTTACCCTGAAATGGATAAGCACCTGAGATCATAGCCTCGCAGCACTGTGTCTTTCCTACTGCAGGGTATCCCTGTTGCTGCTGCAGTATGTCAAGACATTCTCAGGCTGAGGGGACACTAAAGACTCAGTTGTGTGTTGGCTATAGTGTACCTGCCCAGGACTCTAGTTCAGGAAGTCTGATACCCCCCTCCATGAGAGCCTGTTCTTGCAGGAGGAGAGGACACTGTTCCAGCTGGATGAAGCTATCGAGGCCCTGGACGCTGCCATCGGTACAAGAATGAGGCCATCACATGCCGACAGCGGGTGCTCCGGGCTTCAGCTTCCCTGCTGTCGCAGTGTGAGATGAACCTCATGGCCAAGCTCAGCTATCTTTCCTCCTCAGAGACCAGAGCCTTGCTGTGCAAGTATTTTGACAAGGTGAATTACCAGCAAACTCCTTGCCTTCACTTCCTGTAGCTCATTGGAAGGTCTGCTAGCATCTCCAAGAAGTGTCCCTTTCTCCCAGATGAGGGGATAGGGTCAGCTCTACTCTCCAGTCTTTTTGAAATCATCTAGGGAAAATAAGACAGTTTTCCCCAACTTATGGTCTGAAGGCCCTCACTTACATTAATGGGGGATTTCAAAAGGGGATGGTTTTGCATCCCCTTGGGACACGTCTGGAGGTAATTTTGTTTGCCACGGTGATAGGGTAGTGGTCAGTGCTAAATGTTGTATAATAGACAAGTCCCACAACCAGGAATCACCCAGTGCCAAGTGCCAAATGCCTTTATTCTTAGTTGAGAAATCCTGGTCTGGGTGTTCCAGGTTGTGTCTAGCAGCTCAGTACTCTATGGTAGGAAAGGGTTTGTGGTAAGTACTACCTAGAGAACCAGCTGATGTTGGGGCCTCACTGTCTAGAGCCCTGTATCAGAGGCAGGAAAGAACTGGCTAAGGGTTACCTAGGGAAAGGCACTGATGTGCTAGCTGAGCCTGGCTGATCCTGGGACAGGTGGTGACACTCCGAGAAGAGCAACACCAGCAACAGATTGCCTTCTCGGAGCTGGAGATGCAGCTGGAGGAGCAGCAGCGGCTGGTGTATTGGCTGGAGGTGGCCCTGGAGCGGCAGCGCCTGGAGATGGACCGCCAGCTGACCCTGCAGCAAAAGGAGCACGAGCAGAATGTACAGCTGCTCCTTCAACAGGGTCGAGGTAAGCTGGGGGTGCTGGCTGCTCTGCCCATAACCATGGCTGCCCCAAGCCCAAGGTGCTATCTGCCTTGCCCATAGCCCCTCAGCAATTCTGTTTTTCCACACCAGACCACCTTGGTGAGGGGTTAGCAGACAGCAAGAGGCAATATGAAGTCCGGATTCAAGCTCTGGAGAAGGAACTAGGCCGACACATGTGGATAAACCAGGAGCTGAAGCAAAAGCTCAGTGCAGGAAGCACCACAGGCCAGAGCCGGGGTAAACACTGGTGTTCAATTTGGGTCTACAGTACTGGGAAGTCTCAAAGTCCTACTTAGCCAAAGATGATCTTGAGTTCCTGGTTCTGGGCTTACAGGCCTGTGCTGCCACACCCAGATGCCTTATGTGTGCTTCTTTTTTTTTTGGTTTTTCGAGACAGGGTTTCTCTGTGTAGCCCGGGCTGTCCTGGAGCTCACTCTGTAGACCAGGCTGGCCTCGAACTCAGAAATCCGCCTGCCTCTGCCTCCCAAGTGCTGGGATTAAAGGCGTGTGCCACCACCGCCCGGCCTTATGTGTGCTTCTATTGGCTTGTTTCAAGTTACTTATTGTTCAGGGGTTTGGGAAGCTAGGTTTGGGGACACCACTGTCTCCCTCTATGTCTGACAAAGATGCTGTTGTGGCAGGTTGTGAGAGGAGAAACCTCTGCCTGGAAAATAGACAAGGCCTTGGAAATGAAGATGGGCTCCACCCAGCAGTTCCGGAACCTCTCTGGCAGTCCTCTCTTCTGGAGGGGGCGCCCCGTGTGTGGGATGAGTCCCGGGACTTGGTCCATGCCCCACTACCCCTGACATGGAAACGCTCAAGCTTGTGCAGTGAGCAGGGCTCCTCTGAGGAGCCTAGAGCCCGGGAAACAACTGAACCCCCAGTAGGGCGGCTGCTACCCATGGGTGAAGTGGGCGTCTCCTGGAACTTTGGACCCTTGCCCAAGCCTCGATGGGAACCCCGAAGGACCAGTCCAGGGATGATCGACGTCAGGAAAAACCCTTTGTAGGCCTTGGTCAAGACCCTACCGCAGATTCCAGTCCTGCTGAGAGGAGAGACTGCCTGTTTTGCTTCTATGAAGGACAGTCCTTACCTCACAACAGAGTCTCATCTTTATACAATTGGTGTCAGCAAATTTGGGCCACACCCAAAAGAACTGGATTTTCCCCATTATGGTACTTAGCAGTCTTTTTTTTAATATATGCAAATTCCTTCTACCTACTTCCTTTAAGCTGTAGTACCTGACTGCTACCTTTTCATTTGTGGGACAGTTCTGGCTTTAAGCCTGTGTTCAGAGTTCTGGAAATAATCCAAGGCTTGTCACAAAACAAGTGACCACCAGGGTTACAGCTTCAGTGGTCTTATACAGATGGGAGAACTGGGAAAGTTATTAGCATTTTTAGAATTTTAAAAAATATCATTTAATAATAAACAGGAATAATTTCATTGTGGCTTACATCTTAAATGTGTCCCCCGAGGATTCCTGAAGAGGCAGTGGAGCCTATCAGAGCTGGGGTCTGGTGGAGGTTAGGTTATTGGAGAGCATCCTTGAAGGGCATATTGGAGTCCTGCCCCTTCTCTCTACTGCTTGGCTGCCCCACTGCCTGTGCACAGGCTCCCACTCAGGACAAATAGCTATGAACTCAGAGCCAACTTGAAGCCCTTTCTTCTCTACCCATCAGTGTTACTGAGAATCGAACACATACAAGCACTCCAGGGCTGCCTTTTCTTCCTTTTTTAGTTGTTTACCTCAAAGTGAACACATCTTTGAAAGGAGAAATGGGAGTTTTCTCTTGGAATCTGACAACAGGAAGAGCCCTGGGACCACAACAGGGTTGAATCTTCTGGGGAGGCTGAGAAAGTACCAAATCAGCCTCACTGTGAATGAGGCTCCTGCCAACACTCCATAGCAGGTTGGTTTAGTTAATTACAGGGCAACACAGGTGACAAGCACACACCAGGCTAAGACTGTTATGAGGTGGCTGGCTCTCAGGGCAGACCCTGCAATATGATTGTTCTGGACCATGGCCAGTTACTCCCAGGCAAAAATGCCAAATGCTAAGTTGCCAGGATGACTTTATTGTTACCTCACTTCTTGCTGCAGTCTTTCACTTATGGGTCTTACTTTATGAAGTATCGCTTGTGTTGAAGAACTCAATGCTTGGCAAACACCTCAAAAGACTATGTCAAGGGTTCCTTTTTCCATTTCACAGTGTGGCAGTGGTCCTCTGAATTACCAAGGCCTGGAATGGGATCTTTGATTGGGATCAGACTCTTAGGCTGTTTATAGTACCAGCTGCCCACCAGATTTCCAATCTTCCCCCAAAAGGGTCAGGGCCTGGCCTCATATGAAGACCACAAGAGGGATTTTCAGACTATGAGGCATTCCAGTGGTAATCCAGTGGAACAATGACTATGGGAAAAAGGCTTACGGTCTTTAATGTCTTTTGTTGTCTTTGAGACAGGGTCTCCTATAGCCCAGGTTGTCCTTGTACATGCTATGTAGTCAGAATCTTCTGATGCTTCCATCTCCCAAGTGCTAGGACTATCGGCTTATTACTACCATACCCTGCGGAGTCTCTAATTTTAAGTCCACAGGGACCTAGCTGCTGTCATCTTTACTTGTGAACTTTTCAGTCCCATGAAGTCCTGGCCATTCTTGTTCTGGACACATTGCTGGATTGATGGTATGAGTCTGGCACTGTTACTCTACCCAGAGAAAGCTGCTCTGGAGTACATCTCCAGAGTGCAAGGGATCTGGCCAGGCTCACAGCATTCCTCATGTTGAGTCCTCCAGCACGATGCACTACCAGGGCTAGCTAATAAGCTTCTTCCTAGTATAAGTTCTGAAAGGCCGTTTCCGGGAGAAGGTTTGTCTGAAAGGAGACTCTTCGGCAGTAGAGGAAAACACATCCACATCCTCATCTAGGAAAAAATAGAATTAATGAGACCTGAATAAAAGACAGCATGATCACAGAGGGTCACACAAGAGTAGACTCAGTGTCACCTCCACTCTTAAGGGTTACGCGCTGGCAGTGACAAGCAACTGAAAATGCAAAGTACCTGCATGTGTGTTTGCACTGAAGGCTTTCTTTTGTGTCTCAGATGAGTGGGGCTTGTTACTCTACGTGGCTGAAATGATTTTGTGATAAGAGAGCCACCCAAGTCCCTCACCTTAAATGTTTCTAACCAGGGTCATGAGCAGCCAGATCCTCTGCTTTTATGGAAAGGCCAGAAGATGGGGAAGCCTAGGGTCTGATGGCAGAGATGACAGAACCTTTGTGATAAGCGTGGATGTAAACCTGCTGTGTGGAAGTGGCTGGCTGATTATCCACTCGTGCTGCCCAGGACCACAGCCCAGCAGTGTCATGGCATGTATACCACTTCCATCTAAATTAGTTAGGTAAGATTTTGCAGAGGTTTCTCTTCAGATGCCCCAAATTCTACCATGAAGCCTCTCTGGGAAGAACACACGACACTGCAGGGTCAAAAACATGTTCCCATATTCTGTACTCTGAAGAGTACAGAATTCTGCAAGTCACCCACAGGAGAGCTCAGCCTGGTAGCGGGGAGATTATTACCTCTGATGTCCTTGCTATGAGAGGAGGGCGTCCTTCCCTGGAACAGCAGTGGAGACTGGGTCAAGGCCTGCAGACCACTGGCAGAGAGGCAGCTTCGAACCATGCAGCCAGAGGGTGGAGTGGAGCCTAAGGAGATACCACGAGTACATGTAGTCCCACAACACTCCAGGCCACCCAGAATTCCGAACGCCTCACCTGATATAAACCGTACCATTTTGGTTTGAAAAAGAAACTCACCAGAAACAAAGACCTCATCGTCCCCTACAGAGGGGAGTAGTGGCGCACTGCAGTGTGGAGAGCACTCTTTATGCTTGCTAGCTTGGGGATCCTCACTCAGGGAATCACAGACCATTTTGACATTGCATTCAGATTCTTCCTTGGCAGACAAGAATCTCTTTCTGCCTAATCCAAACTGTCCCCAGGAGGTTTCCTCAGCCATAGACACTCTGTCTTTGGGAGGTGACTGGTCTGGCAATTGACACACCCCCTCTACTTCAAAATCCTCCAAGATGAGAACCTTAGAGAGGTCTTGTGCAAGGCTTTGCTCCTTTCCCTCAGGCTCAGGCTCAAGCAGTGACAAAGACCCAGGAAGGTCCATACTGGCCTCACCTCTCCCAGCAGAAGGTCCAGCACTGCAGTCTACTGCCCGCTTCTTTCGGGGCCAGTCTTTGATAATTTCAGGAGTGGTCTTCCCACTTTGCTTAGGGGATGGTGTCCAAGAAACCCCAGCATCTGCTTGAAATGGAGAGGGGGTACTGGGTGGACAGCGGGAAGGAGTACAAGATTGGCAGATGTAGGTTTGACCTCCACTCTTGCCAGGCGTGCTGTGTGAGGGGCGGAGACAAGGGGGTGACAAGTAAGTGTGCTCAGTTCTACCAGAGGACTTGCTGGCCTTGGACATGCAGAGAGCAGGGAGGGTACTCTCCTCTCCCAGGAGAGTTTCCTTTCCTAGGGCCTCAGCTTCCAAAAGAACTCCAGGGTCTATTTTTTAATTCGGAGCTTGGGAAGGCCAGAAGCTTGCATCTCCAGCTCAACTTGATAGGTCTGAGGGCTGCCAGTGGCCTCTGATGCCCGCGAACTCTCCTGCTGAGCAGCGTCTTGACTCTGCTTTCTGTCTGCTGTACAGCACAGAGTGTAGGATGGCAGCTCAGGGGAGCTAGACACAGAGGAAGGAGCAGGTAGTAGAATCCCAGGGTCAGACACAGAGGGAGGCTCATTAGCAATGTGAGTCTCTGGTTCCTCACCTTCCCCTGGCAGGATGGCACTTTTTACCTCTTGGTTTTCAAGCCTATGGAGTTGGGCTTCATCAATGAGAGGAAGGCACTGTGTGTCATTTGCAATGAACATAGGAGAAGACACATGCCAGTCACTCCTGACATCAGAGCCCAGGTAACTCTGTCCTTCAGAAGATTGAGACTGCTCCTCTCTAGAGCCTGTGACAGCCCTGGGCTGGTGGCTGTGTCAAGCACTGGAGCAGCAGAGGGTCCAGGCTGGCACTCTGGGAAGTTCTGAGGAAGACAGGACTTCTTTCTACACAGTCTCCGAAGCTTAGATGGTGGAGAAGGGGGTATGGGGCAGATCCTTCTCTGTGGGGTCCTGGGAGGCGTTGAAGGAACAGGACAAGAGACAGATGTAGTTACACTGGGTGATATCTGGTGTTCTTTCCAATTCAGTTCTCCAGGAGAAGGGGAGACTGACAAAGAGTTCCTAGGTTGATGCGGGGAAACATCACATCCAGAAGAAATAAAACATTCCTTTGGAGAAAGAGGTGAAGTACGTGTGTCTGCTGGTTTCTTTGGGATTTTGAAAGCTTTCTCCTCCAGTCTCTGTGGAGGTTCTTGTGCCTGAGAGGCCCTGGGGAGAGGGAGCTGTTGGTGCTCCCGATGCTGAGATGTGCCAGCAAGGGCTATACGTGGAGGAGTTCTGAAGGAGTATCTTACAGGGGTCAGACACTGACTCCTAGGCTGGCCAGCCAAAGGAGGTGGGGACACTGGACAATAAGGACCTTCTGGACTGGAACCAACTGAGTGGAGCCATGTACAGTCTGGGGAGCACTGAGGTGCTTGGACATCAGACTCTCGGGGTGTGCTGGGTAGCTTTGTGAGGGGAGGAGAGGTCTCTTCTTTTGCTGGGGAGGCTCTCTTTTGGGGAGTGACTTTTGATCCAAATGGTGAGTTGTAACTGTGTGAAGAGGGAGTTTTTATGGCTGCTTCAGAAATGGCCCCGTCAGCTGATGTTATTTCTGTAGGTGAGTTTTGTGGTCTTTCTGGAGTGTACAGTAAGGTCTGTGCCGTACGAGGGAACCTTCTTGGTGTAGTTTTAGAAAAGTTTGGAGATTTTTGGTTACTCTTTTTGGGAGTCTGAAAAGAAAAAAATGTTTATCTCAGAGCTTGAATATTGTTATCCATATTCTCTAAAGATTGTCTTAGTAAAGTCCAAGACCATTAGAAAACCAACAGGAGATTTAGAGTCAGCTGAAAGAATGATCTTTTTAAGTTGGAAACTAGAATAGTGACCTCTCCCAAACATACTCAGATTTTACTGGCATACTTTTCCAAGAATCAAAAGGGGGTGGGGTGGGTGGAGAGGGAAGAGCAGAATATACAAATACATAGGCATAATAATAACTTAGAAAGGCCACTCTCAAACCAAAATGTAGAGGTTTTAGCAATGTAACTAAAACCTCTATAAAGTGGGGAAGTCAAATATCTATCTTTCTATAACACTACCTAGATTGTCTCAAGGGAAGGCCAGTCTAATAGGTTTCCGTGTTCAGTGAGGTAGAGTACACAGGAGCACAAAGCAGCCTGTGAACCCAACTGAGGGACAAGGAAAAATGACTTATGAATCAGGTATTAAAGAATGGATGCCTGGGGCCAACAGGATAGCTCAGTAGGCAAAGGGGCTTCCCATATAAGACTGACAACCTAAGTTTGATCCCTGGATCTCTCATAAAGGTAGGAACAAAAGACTAACTCCACAGAACTCCCCTCTGACCTTCACACATATGCATATCACTACACATACACATTAAGAATTAATAAGTACTAATAGAAAAAATGAATAGGCATCTGCAAGGGAAGGAAGAGACTAGAAAAGTGAGGCAGAGGGAACTTTATCAAGTGGGAGGCTCAGGTCAGCATATGAGCATGGCGGAACCCTGAGAACCCTGCCCTTGGGAGATTGGCCTTGGTCGTGTAGCTCTGTGGCATCCTCTAACAATGAAGCAGTTTCAATGTTTTTCAAATCAAGATCATCATTTCTGGATACAAGGGTTCTGCTTTAGGAAAACGTAGGGAACTTTGCTTTAGCAAGGCCAGATGGCAGACGGACCTTTTAGAAAGACCAGTTTGATCCAAATTAAGGATGGCTGATAAAATATTCCATGTAGAACTGAGGAGGGCAGGGACTATGGGGATGGAGGAGAGCTGGGTGAGCACAAAAGTCTGTAAATAAGAAGGTAGGAATTAACTCAGTGCCTTTGTCCTGAAAGAGACATAAAGAGCAACTGCTGGGTTTTGAACAGTGACGGGCAGTCAAATGGGACTGGATAAAAGAAGGTAAAACTAGAAAAGCCTCTGAGTGATCACACACATGGTAGATGCAGCCAAAGAAGTCAAGAACACCTCTATCTCCTTTCTGCCTTGACCTCAGCCAAGCCTGCTGCTTTAAGTTCCCATGTTCCCAGTAACCACTCATCTGCCTTAAGCCAGCCAACAGATTCTTTTGGTTTCTTTTGAGACAGGGTTTCTCTGTGTAACCTGGCTCTCATGGAACTCACTATATATATACAGACCAGGCTGGGCTCGCCTCTGCCTCAAGTGCTAGGATTAACGGTGTGCCCCATGCCACCGTACCCCTCACCTTTTATTCTCTACAAATCCCCGGTTTTCATTTTCTACTGGACACTTGCTTCTTTACTCATGTTTCTATGTTCTCCAAGACTGTACCATTTTAAACATTAAAGATTTTTATACCTCATAAGCTGTAGATATCTCAGAATCCAACATGCTTCTTAAGGATCTCCTAATTCGGGCTGAACCCTTCTTGGAGGAGCTGGGTATCTCAGACAATGCCCCAAAAAGAAGTGTTTTAGGAGACCGGATACTTTGAACTGGAAAACTTTCTCTTTGGTCTGCAAGTCAAAAACAACAGTTAATTCTTCAAGAACTGCCCTCCCAGTATACTTTTTTTGGGGGAGGATGGGGGATGGGACAGGGTCTCTTTATATAGCCCTGGCTGTCCTGGAATTCACTATGTAGACCAGGCTAGCCTCAACTTTGCAGAGATCCACCTGCCTCTGCCTTCCGAATGCTGGTATTAAAGGCAAGCACCATCAAGTCCAGCATTTCCAATAGTATTAAAACATGAAATGCAATGTTTTAGAGCAGTTGGGGTGGAAAATCCCAACTGATGATGTGCAAAACTACAATTGCTGCCTTCCTGAATTAAAAAAAAAATTTTTAAATATCTTATTTTTATTTTATTATGTGCAGAGGTGTTTTGCCTATATAATCGGCATGCGTGTACCACATACATGCAGTGCCAGAGAAAGCCAGAAGAGAGTACTGGATCCTCTAGAACTAGAGCTACAGAGGGTTGTTAGCTGTATGTAGGTGCTGGGAATTGAATCTCAGTCCTTTGTAAGACTAGCCAGTGCTCTTAATTACTAAGTCATCTTTCTAGGCCCCGTCTTCTTGGATTTTACTCTTAATTTAGGAAATATAGGCAACTAAAGTAACTTATTTTAGTATAAATATACTGTATTTTTTAGTATAAATGGAAAAATTTACATATTACTCATAAATAAAATAAAAGAATGAAGAATAAATATACAAACTGCTACTACCCACTCATTTGGAATACTGTGTGTAGGAGTGAATGAACTATCTAGAAAGCAGTGTGGATGACCAGCTGTAGGAGTCTAAGGGAGGAATAGTTACAGGCCAAGGACTGTTATCTAGTAACACGTTGATTTTTGGCTGCTAATGGGAAAAAAGGGAGGAATAGTTAAAGGCCAAGGACTGTTATCTAGTAACACGTTGATTTTTGGCTGCTAATGGGAAAATATCGAACTGTATGCTTCTTTTTCCCAAAAACAATCCACCAAGACCTATGGCTGACACCCAGGCTCATTACCTGACTTCTGTTGGACCGAGTGGATTCTTTGCACACTTCGAGACTTTGGCTGAGATACAGAATAGAAGGAGCCAGAATTTGTTCTGCTAAATGACAGCTGCTTGATTCGAGGACTTCTTCTCAAATGCATTTCTGCAAAACCAGAAGCAGAGCTGGTAAACAGGAGGACCTTCAGACTTAGCATCTCTCCATGGTGTTTAAGCGGGCATCATTCTGTGACAGCAGATTCAACAGTGGCTTTAAGAGGCATCTGAAGTGTTTCGGAAAAATCTAAAAGAGACTGATACACAGTCCCACCAAGATACTAAAACCATGAACCCATGAGCTTGTTTGTTTTACAAGTTTCATAAATTGCCACCTCTAAGCATGACAGAAAGAACAAAAAAGTACAAATAGTGTGATTTTCATACAAAACAAAACAAAAATTTAGGTTGGTTTGTTTGCTTTTTGAGACAGGTTCTCTCTCCTCTCTAGCAATGCTTACTCTGGAACTCTCTATGTAGAACAGGCTTGCCTTGGATATAGAGAGTCACTTGCCTCTGCCTTCCAAGTGCTGGAGCTAGGATTAAAGGCAAGTACCACCAAGTCAAGCTCAACTATGTTTTCTATATACACATTACATATATATTGTCTAGGAAGAATACATGGTAAATGTTAAAAGTGTTTGGAGTGCTGAGATTATCAAGCCATTAAAAAATGTTTTTCTAGATTCTAATTTTTCTGCCAAAAACATGAGACACTCAAACAATTTAGGAAAATTAAAAACTGCCCTTAATGAGACACATTTTAAAATAAGTCACAGCACTTTGTATTACATGGAAGTTGAATCATTACACTAAGCCTATTTCTATTATGTAAAAGTATTTCTTCTACGGAAATTCAGTACATTTTCTGTATAACATTTCTGTATGTGCATGCTTAATGCAGAGCCACCCCAATTTCTGTAAACCATTTGAGAATATGCTGAGTGACAAACACAGAAATGCTTTTGGAGAAAGAAACTAGACAGAGTACAGCAAAAGGATGCACTCACCATCCTCTTTTTCAGGAGACTCTTCAACCACATGAATATCAGGACCAGGATCAGAAGACCTTGAAGACCAACCAGCACAGAGTCAATGCGTTCATGATTCACACATTAACGACATGAATGGGCAGGCTGGCTCAGGGAGTAAGGTGCTCGTGCCAAGCCCAACAACCTGAGTTCTATCTCCAGGACCCACATGATAGAAGGATGGAACCAACTCTTTTTTTTTTTTTTTTTTTTTTTGGTTTTTTGAGACAGGGTTTCTCTGTGTAGCCCGGGCTGTCCTGGAACTCACTCTGTAGACCAGGCTGGCCTCGAACTCAGAAATCCGCCTGCCTCTGCCTCCCAAGTGCTGGGATTAAAGGCGTGCGCCACCACCGCCCGGCGGAACCAACTCTTAAAAACTATCCTCAACCTCCACATGCATGGTCATGCAAGTTCTCTCTCTCTCTCTTCTCTCTCTCAAAATATAAAAAGTAACAACAGAAACACATTAAAGATAGAATATATCACACCTAACAAGATTACAAAGGTCCCTGGTTTGACATTGGCATCAGGAAGCCCTTCCATCCACAATTATTGTCACTGATGTGTGAGAGACGGGGATGAACCATGGATCTTGCACAAGCTAAGAATCTACACCATCACCAAGCTATGCTCCAAATATACAGAATTATGAGACGGTTAGAATTTAAGATTTAAAAAAATTTAAGATGTGCATGTGTGTGTACGTGTGTACACATATGTGCAAGTGCTCACAGAGAGCAGAGGTACTGGATCCCCTGGAGCTAGAATACAGGCTGGTGTGAATTACCCTACATGGATGCTGGGAACTGAGCTCAGGTCCTCTGTAATAGACTATGCTCTTAAACACCCTAGAATGCTTTTACTGTAGAAAGTATTTTGATAATATGAAAATTAGCTTAAAAATAGAAGAGGTTGTTTTTTGTCCATTATTGTATTAAAAAAAAAAGTACAGCTAAACATTGTACAGTCTCAGCAGTAATGTTTACATTTCTGATGAAGAGCTTTGATGTCTGTCAGCTTGTCAAGAGCTTCTGACTCGTCACTTTCACTTCTCATAATTATCCTGTAACATTCACAAGTGTGTAAAATCTGTACATGTCCAGGTGGACCTGTGACAATATATAGTAGATGCTTTTTTCCCCTATTCGTATTGAGATGTGGAAAGATGATCCAGTTGGGGTCCTGAAGAAGGCTCAGTGAGCTCTCTGGGTTTTATTTTTGCTGCTTATATCTTAGATTGGGTGATGGAGAAGCTGACACCTCAGATACCAAAAGATTTTTTTTTTTTTTTTTTGAAAAGAACAGAAATTACCCTAATCCAACTAGTGACTACAGAAAAACAAACCATAGCTGTACCTCTAACAAAGGTAACCTGGTTCTCCAGCCTTGCCTGTCAGGAAAAAGGACCACCTTTCCTGTCAACAGGTAAATGCAGATCTCTTTAATGAAATACTGACCAAAAATAAAAAGTAGTGGATTGATACATGCAATATGCATAAGTCTTAAAATAATTATGCCAAATGAAAGAGTGGAATAGTGTATATTGTTTGACTGTCAATAAAATATAAGGGCTGGAGAGATGGCTCAGTGGTTAAGAGCACTGACTGTCTCTTCCAGAGGTCCTGAGTTCAATTCCCTACAACCACATGGTGGCTTAAAACCATCTGTAATGGGATCTGATGCCCTCTTCTGGTGTGTCTGAAGACAGCAACATAGAATAAATAAATCTTTAAAAAAAAAAAAAAAGAAAAAGAAAGAAAGAAAGAAAGAAAGAAAGAAAAGAAAAAGAAAAAAAGAATTAGCCAAGAAATTGAAGAGAAGGCACAGGATGCCTGTGAGATAGTGCTGGAGGTAGCCTGGGCGTATGAAGGGATCTGGATAGCTATATCACTCACCTGCCCTTGATTTGTCTGTGGAGCAGCCTCCTGGAGATTTGCTTATGCTCTGGGGTCTCAGCCACACTCTTAGTCAGCAGTTTGTGGTAACCTAAGATGCAAAAACAGTGTTGACTATAAACCTCACTTAACCTTCTCAGGCAGCAGTAAGGAAGAGGGTGGTATCTGAACTTATATGCAGCTTATTACCTAGCTAGAGAGAATGCTAAATTCTAAGCTAGATGCAAAGCCTTCAAAACTCACATAATACAACAGTTCATCAGCCTGATTAAAAATGACACAAGCCTGCCTGACGAATCTCTTAGACAGAGGTGAATCTCTGAGTTTGAGGCCTGGTCTGCTTAGCAAGCTCCAGGCTAGGCTGGCCAAGGCTGCACAGTGAGACCTTGTCTCAAAAGACATTAAGTCAATGTAAAATATTTTAAAAATCCCTGTGGAATGGGTTAGACATTGGATCAGTTTTAGCCCTCTCAAACAGCAATGGCTTTGTTCCACGGCATCTATCAGTAGATTGACTGTTTTTTTTTAATTTTATTTATTTAATGTATGAGTGCTCTGCTGCATATATATGTGCCTGCCTGAAGAGGGCATCAGATCTCCCTATAGATGGTTGTGAGCTACCATGTGGTTGCTGGGAACTGAACTTATGACCTCTGGAAGAGCAGCCAGTGCTCTTAGCAGCTGAGCCATCTCACCAAACCTGATTGTTAATTTAAGTGCTTGTGTGCACGTGAGTACTGTTGCTGGTGGTGTCTAGAGACATCAGATCTCCCAGAGAAGCTAGGGTAAAAGATTGTAGTAAGCCACCCAACATGGGTATAGGTCCTTTGGAAAAGCAGGAGGCGCTCTATACCACTGAACTATCTCTTTAGCCCTCTATTAGTAGATTTAAAGGGTCAGGTGCAGCTTTTTCTAATTCTTTCTGAACCCAGACATCTATGAATTGCTGGTACACAATGATAAAAGACAGAAACTTCAGTGTTATACATAACAAGGAATGTTTTATAAAAAAAATAGGTTGGAAAAAACTACAAGTGGATAGCTACATATTGCAATAAGCAAAAGTCAGTCATCTCTAAGAGACTGAAGAATCCAATCAACACAGCTACTTCATTATTATTTGTCAATAGCTAGTTCATAACAAAACCCAAAAGGGTGCAAACAATAAAGGATGTTAATTTCCCATTAACAGGAAAAAAAAGGACTTGGCAGACACCATCCCTAAAGTAGCTTAGACCCTGAAATTATAGAAATGTTTTAACAACTTGTCTAAATATGCTCAATGAGCTGATAAACCCATAGGCTAAAAAAAAAAAAATTAAAGGGCCAACCATGGTCTTCCTCAAGACTAGCAAGATTGCTTTAAAGAGAGAGAAAGAGAGAAAGAGAGAGAGAGAGAGATTGAAAGAGAGAGAAAAGAGAAGAAAAGAAAATCATGGATGCCTAAAAAAACCCTGAACAATGACAACATCAACAGACATGCTAACATGGAAGGGGAAATCTCACAGCCCTAGCCAAGACCTAGACAAAGAACTACTGGCAACTAATGACTGCTGAGAGAGAGAGAAAGAGTTAAGTCTTTGCCGCAGAGTTGCCCCAGAGTTGGCTATCTAATACCAAGTGTTCAGCCCTAAACTCACACAAGCAACACTAAATGGACTCGGAGATCGTGAATCTGAGAGGGAGTGAGGGGGAATATGGGAGGACTGGAGAGAAGAAAAGGAGGGGGAAAATGATATAATTATATTTTAATTAAAAAAATTCCAAAAGATAAAAATAATTTGGATAAGAAGGAAAAAAAAAAGAAAGAAAGAAATGAAAAGTTACATAGCAAGCTTGAGGTTAGCCTAGGTTAAATGAGACTTACTTAAAAAACAACAACAAAAAATACAGATGGAATAAGAAATTCAATATCAAGGGATTCAATCATGGGTCTGAGCAGGCAGAATAATCAATAAATGTCAAAAAAAAAAAAAAAAAAAAAAAAAAAAAGCCACCCAAAATTAAACTGCCTAACCAGAAAAAAGAAAAAAAAAATGAAAACTGAGGCATGCTCATACACTATAGCAGCATGATGGCACCACATGCTTCATGGGAATTTTAGAAGGTGAAAAGACAAAGAGGCAGAAAACATTACTGAAGAAAAATGGTTGAAAACTTCCTTAATCAGATGAAAGATACAAACCTAATCACTCAAGTTTAATGAACTCCAAGAAGGATGACCCCAAAGAGATCCACAATGAAACACCTTATTGTCCACACCCTCCCCAAAACAAAACCAACAACAAAAACTTAAAAAAATAATAATAATAAATAAAAAGAAAAAAAAGAAAGAAATAAAAAAAGAAAAGACAACAAACTATAAAACCCAAAGTAAGTAGAGGGAAGGAAAGTAAGCTCAGAATGTCAATGGAGAAAAGTTCAACTTTCCTCAAATGATCAATAAAATTGGCAAGCCTTTATCTAAACCAGTCAAGAAAAACCAGAAAGACTCAATTACCACTTTGGGAATAGAAGTGGGAACAATGTCACCCGCAGATTTGTTACAAACTCTTTTTCTGTAGTTACCCTGAAATGTACTGCTTTTGGTCTTCTTGAACTTGTCCTGTTTATGGTGCAGACATTCCAAAGTTGATACAGAATGACTTCGAGGCAGCCCCTTCTTTAGCCCCCTCTTTGAAGGAGAAAGCATTTCCTGGTTGAAGAGGTTTCTTCGAACTTTTGTTACTTCTAAAAGCAGAGGAGAGATAGGAGATAAAAAACCTTATGCTGGTGTCAACTAACTGAGCATGCCAGACCCAAACACAGAGCTGCTTAGGGAAGCCACTCTGTAGCCATGTTTTAAAATGATTCCTTTGGATAGCACACTCCTGGGGAACCTCAAAACTACTGACCTTACAGGTTCCAAAAGTTTTTACATAGACTTTAGAATGAGTTAGAGGCCCAGTATGATTCTTCTAAAGATTTATATGAATACACTGTCACTCTCTTCAGACACCCCAGAAGAGGGCATCAGACCCCATTACAGATGGTTGTGAGCCACCATGTGGTTGCTGAGAATTGAACTCAGGACCTCTGGAGTCAGTGCTAAGCCATCTCTTCAGCCCTCATCATTCTTTTGCTTGTGGATAAACAGTTATCTCAGCATCATTGTTCAAGGTACATCTCAATGAACTGTCCAGAATAATCAGCTGAAATAATCCAAGCTGATATGTTTATTCTTAAATGCTGAGTGGAGTTCAGCAGTGAAGCTATCGTCTAATCTTAGACAGTTCTTTGTAGGAAGTATTTTTCTCTTAGAAATTTATTAAATGTTTGTATTTGTTAATCCTAGAACAGGGGTAGACAGATTTCTGTGTACTCCAGGGCCAGCCTGGTTTACATAATGAGTGCCAGGCAGCCAGAACTAAATAGTGAGAGCTTGTCTTAAAACAAAACAAAACACAAACAGAAAATATATTATGAACTTGAGAGAAATAGTCTTCCACAGGTATGAGCCCCCTAATTGGCTATCTAATAATACCAAGGGGTCAGACCTGGAATCATATGCATAAAAGCAACACTAAACACACTGTGTATTTCTATGGTTAGGTTTGTGCTGCACACACACAAATGTAACAATAACAAAGAAAAAGAGACCATGATTTCCAAAGGGAAGGGAGGGCTCGTGAGCAGGACTAGAGAGTCGAAAAGGAAGGAGAAAAGTGATGAAATTATATTTTAATTGTAAAAAGGAAAGAAAAAAGTTAACTTAAGAAATGTACATTGGGGGCTAGAGAGATGGCTCAGCGGTTAAGAGCACAGACTGCTCTTCTAGAGGTCCTGAGTTCAATCCCCAGCAACCACATGGTGACTTACAACCATCTGTAATGGGGTCTGATGCCCTCTTCTGGGGTATCTGAAGAAGCTGCTTTTGTCTAAAGTGGCTCCACTGTCTCTCTCTTGTCTTTTTTCTAATTTTAGATTCCATGATAATGACACTTTAAAATATTTTAGGTTGGTAATTTACTAGATGATGATATAGAGCTGTAACGTACATTAAATACATCCAATCATAATAAATTTGTCACTCCAGTGACTAGGTGTTGAAAAATCAAAACATACCCTGTATTGTGTCTTTCCTCGGGACTGGCAGCTGTCCAGAAGCAGGGTGAGAGTTCTCCTGGAGATGAGAAATGAGGGTGATCAACAGGCATTCATTCAAGATAAAAAGCTAACAGTTCTACCTGAAACCCTCTGAATAGGGAGGTAATTCAGAAAGATGCACAGCTCACATACTGAAGGCAGGCTCCAAAGACTTCCCTCAACAGAATAGTAATCTAGAGTAAGAAGCACTGGGAATGAACATAGAAAGTGAGACAGGGAAATCACCCAACCAAAGGGAATGTGAAAGCATACAGGAGATGAGTGTGAGAGACAGACGTGTGTGTGTGTGTGTGTGTGTGTATAAAATTCAGAAAACTAAGCACAATAATTTAGATCTTTTGTTTTCTTTCTTGTTTCTTAATTTCATTAAAAACAAGATTCTATGTATGTCCAGGCTGGCTACATACATAGATGAGGGTACATTATAAACAAACAAACTGTTGATGTCTATTTTAAGAATATAAAGAAGAAGGTCTAGGATCGTACACAACAGAGTATAACTGGTATTACACATTTTGAATGGATAGAGAAGAGATACTGTTCTAGTCACATGGTTTCAACTTTTTGGTGATGATCACACATTCATTCTATACCTAAACAGGGGATAGATTGATTAGGACACTGGGCTTTTAATACTTCTGCATCAAACCATTCTTGGCTTATTAGCCTAGTAAAGGAGTCAAGAGTCTAAAATTCCAAAGCATCTAAATAGGGGAATCATTTTTCAAGATTTTTTCTGTTTGTTTTCTTCCTTCCTTCCTTTCTTTCTGGTTTATTTATTTCACTTTATGTGTATGAATGTTTTGCCTGCATGTTTGTATGTGTACTAGGTACATGCCCACAGAGGTCAGAAGAGGCAGTGCATCTCCCTGGAACTGGAATTATGAATGGCTCTGAGCTACCATGTGGGTGCTGGGAATTGAACCCAGGTCCTGCATAGGAGCAGCCACCTCTCCAGCCCGTCTGTTGCTATTGCAATCATGCCATTTCTCATAATAACTGAATAAAATACCACATGACAATGCTTGCTTTTTTTTTTTTTTTTAAATAGCACTGGGAATTGAACGCAGGGTCCTGAAACATGGTAAGCAAGGACTCCTCTACTGAGTTCCCCCGGCCCTGTTAGGTTTTACTTTGAGACCGAGTCACCAGGTTGCCCAGGTTAGTCTTGTGAACTCATTCTGAACGCTCTGAATTTGCACTCCACCTGCCTCAGTGCTCCAAGTCCTAGGATTAGAGGCCTGCATCAGAGAAAAACTTGATAATTGATCTCAGGATTATAGTCAGGGTCTTTCTGGAAAGACTATATATGGTAATCATTAGTTATCATCTTCTATAATGATCTAGATCACAACTATAAAATGCATCCAACCAGAGTCCCTAGTAAGGAAACTAAAACACACAAAAACAAAAATCTGGATCCAGAGGACCTGGTTTGACTCACAGTACCCACACGGCAACTTAAAACTGTTTTTAACTCCCGTCCTAGCAGACCTTATGCCCTCTCTGGGTACCAGGTATGAATGTGCAGGCACAATATCCACACACATTAAGTAAGCAAAGAAGCAAGTAAATAAATCATGACTCACTTTTTCTGTATCAACACATATTATCAACTTTTTAATCAACCCTTTGTTAATTAATCTTATTTACCAATCCTGTTCTTCCACATAACAAGGGAAACAGAGGCTAGAGAATTTTGGCTCAGTGGTTAAGAGTACTAACAGCTCTTGGAGAGGACTCAGGTTCAGTTCCTATCACCCTTAATGCCACTCACAACTGTCTGTAACTCTAGTGCCAGAGTATCTGATATCCTCTTCTGGTCTTTATAGGCACTAGGCATTCACATGGTACATTTCCATACACATAGGCAAAACACCCATACACATAAAATAAAATGAAAAAAATCTTTAAAAAAAAAAAAAAAAGAAAGAAACAAGGAAAAAAAAACCCTAAGAGATTGTACGTAGAAGGTACTAGGATGGGATCAAAACCTTTTCCCCAATCATTCTAATCTTTAGGAATTAATATATACAAAGGAAGTAATATATACTAATGTGATTTATATAATTAACAAATGCTACATTTACACTACAAATTCCATACTTCCTTACTTAACTATATTAACCTTTAAAAAAAACACAGCCAGGTGGCAGTCACAATTGTCTTTAATCATAGCACTTGGGAATCAGAGACAGGTTGATCTCTAAGTTCAGAGCCTGTTCTACAGGTCAAGTTCCAGGACAGCCAAAATACAGAGAAACCCTCTCTTGAAAAACCAAAACTGGTCTAAAAAAGCTGCAGGACAGCAAGTGCTACATAGAGAAACTGTCTCAAAAAAACAAAAATTCTCACATTTCTTATATACAAACTTAGTAACTTTGTTGACCTTTCAGTTCAACAGCTGTAATTATTTATGCTACCAACTGGCATGAAATACATTCTTTAATCAACACAAAATCCTCATTTCCATTAAGTCTGCTCTGGTTTTGTTGTTGTATTTCTAAAACAGGGTCACACTATATAGCTTTGGCTGGCCTGGAACTTACTATGTGGGCCAGGCCAGTCTCAAACTCAGAGATCCTCTGTCTCCTGAGTGCTGGGTCTAAAGGAATGTGTCACCATGTCCAGCCATGGCTCCCTTGGAAAATCTAAAATAATAAATCAATAAATAAATAAATATTCAAAAACAGCTAGAAAGTATAGATTACTATAAAACCTGGTGATCACAAAGTTTTCCCAGCTTCTGTTTCTCTGCTTTTAGATTTCCTGCCCTTCAATCATGACTGCAAGATCTGTAATACTGGCATATTATCCACAGGTAAGGTATGGTAAGAAAGTAAATACTGTGACCCCTAAAGGAAAGCCACCTCCCATGCTAAGTGCAGTCTAGACAGGAGGATGCTTCTGAAGCCAGCTCCAGCTCAGACTTGACCTCTTCTCAAACAGTTCACGTTCCAAAGCGTCCCTGCACCTTTAGTCTCCCACCTTTCCTCAGCATGATGTAACATACACTTAGCAGACTCTAGGTACACTGCTTTGTTTCCCTGCACAGGAAAATCATGTGCCGCCACAGAAAACCAATTACCACCAGGCCGTGATAATGGCTTTTTTTTTTCCCCAACTTGCTGTTGAAATGAAATGTAACATATTGACAAGTATTTTTGTGGGACATAGCGCAAACAAGTGCAAATGCCCTTGGAGATTAAAGATGTGATCCTGGGCCGGGTGGTGGTGGTGCATGCCTTTAAACCCAGCACTTGGGAGGCAGAGGCAGGCGGATTTCTGAGTTCGAGGCCAGCCTGGTCTAACCGAGTAAGTTCCAGGACAGCCAGGTCTACACAGGGAAACCCTGTCTCAAAAAACCAAAAAAAAAAAAAAATGTGATCCTGGTGCTGGAGTTACAGGTGGTTGTGAGCTTTCCCAGTATCAAAGTGTGGTTGTAAAAACCAGCCACCAGAGCCACTGAAAGAGAAGTGCTCTTACCTCTGAGCCATCTCTCCAGCCCCCCATTCCTAGCTTTTACTTGTTTTCTTCATATTACTATAAATATCACAGTCTTTGTATTTGTTTGCTCACAGACGTGTGTATCTGTGTAGGGACAGGTCCACATGTGTTTATGTGCAAGCAGAGAATAACTTAAGGTATCATCCTTTAGGTACCATCCACATTTTTGTTTCTCGAGACAGAGTTTCTCTGTGTAGCCCTGGCTATTGTGGAACTTGTTCTATAGACTGGGCCAGCCTCAAACTCAGAGATCTACCTACCACTGCCACCTAAATACTGGGATTAAAGGCGTGCACCACCAGCACCTGGTGACATTTTGTTTTAAAGATAGAGTCTCTTACTGGCCTGAAATAACTGTCCAGCAAACCCAGGAAGGAAGGACTCTTTGTCTCCCTAGTGGTAGATTACAAACATGTGCTACCATGCTAGGTGTTTTATGCATGGGTTCAGGTCTTTATGTTGCATGGCAAACACTTTCACCAACTAAACATGTCCCCAATCCCTGGCTTTTCTTTTTGTGGATACAGTATTAACCTGTGTAGCCCTGGCTATCCTGGAATTTGTTCCGTAGACAAGGCTAGCCTTAACAATGATCTTCCTGTCCCTGTCCCCCAAGTGCCGGGATTGAAGGTGTGTACTGTCAAGACCAGTCTTTTAAAAAATGATTTATTTTGTGTGCATTGGTACTTTATCTGCAAGTATGCCTGTGTGAAGGTGTTGAATCTACTAAATCTAGAGTTACAGATAGTTGTGACTTGCCATATGGGTACTGGGAATCGAATACGGATCCTTTGAAAGAATAGCCAATATGAGCCATCTCAACGGTCTCATTGGACACTTTAAAAAAAAAAAAAATCTACTCATGTTTTTTGTTTTTTTTTAATGTAGGAGTAAGTCAGAAAAGGGCATCAGATCCCTTTATAGATGGTCTTGAGCCCCATGTGGTTGCTAGGAATTGAACTCAGGACCTCTGGAAGAACAGCCAGTGCTCTTAACCATTGAGCCATCTCACCAGCCCTTGGACTTATTTATTTACTGAGGTTTTTTGAGACAGGATTTCTCTGTATAGCCCTGGCTGTCCTGGAACTCACTCTGTAGACCAGGCGAACTCAGAAATCCACCTGCCTCTGCCTCCCAAGTGCTGGGATTAAAGGCGTGTGCCACCACTGCCTGGCTAGGACATATTTTTTAAACATGGTTTCTAGAGATCAAATCAGGTCCTCAAGTTGTTAAGGCAAAAAGTTTACTGATTGAGCTCTCTCCTCAGTTTATATTCTCCCTACCTCCAACACTCAACCCCTAGCTATGCATGCATGAGTGTGCAAATGTGTGTACTGCAGTTATGGTGATTGAATGCAAGTTGCAAGTACTTTACTGACTGAACTATCTCCTTAGCTGTAGTTGATTATTTAAGTTTATATTTCTTTATTCACTTGGTTATAGTTTAATACATGTTCACAATGTTCATAAAAATATTCAACACTAGTTGACTATCCCTTTATCCAATATCCAAAACTCCAAAATCTGAATTGGGCTAAAATCCAAAGATTTTTCTTTCCCAAAAGGATTATTTATGTACATGGATGTTTTGTCTGCATGTTATGTCTGCACCAGAAGAGGGTAACAGATTCTACAGTAGTATAGCTATAGATGGTTGTGAGCTACCATTGGTTGCTGGGAATTGAACTCAGGACCTCTGGAAGAGCAGCCAGTGCTCTTAACCATTGAGTCATCTCTCCAACCCCCAAAGATTGTTGGGTTTTTTTTTTTTAGTTTTTTGTTTTGTTTTTTTAATTGTCAATACCCTACATAAATACTCTAAAATCCAAAAACTCTGAAATGTCATTTCAGATAAGGTTAGTTTCTAACAGGAGAAACACCACTGTCCCTCTACACTGTCAGCCTAACTAACAGGAGTAACAGTAAGCCCGGATTTATTGGTGACTACTTACATTTCTTGTAGCTCTCTTGGACACTTTGGGAACTTCAATTTGTCGAAGAGTCTGGGAAATCTCTGCAATACTTTTATGTCTTATTAGTGCATTTTTCCTTTTAAAAATAGAAAGAGAACACACCAAATAGAGCAAATATGTAGTTAGGTTTAAGTGAAACCAGCATCTAGAATACATTGTTTAAATAAATGCTAGTTTGTTATCATGAGCTTGGCCTATATTTATAACAAGTCCTGAGTTACAAAAAAAAATGACTAATACAGATTCAGTTACTTAATAGCATAAAAGACAGCAAGGGAAATGTTCTAAGTAACTGAAACCCTAATCTTATCTCACAACAGGTTTGTAGTTCTTAGACAACCCTTGTAGACAGTAAAGGTTATGTACACCAAAGTAAATACCACATATCCCTGAGGAAAAAAATGTATCGTGAATGATGCTACTTAGAGGGAACTCCAGAGGGTTTTTGTCTTGATTCTGATACAAAGGCAAATTCCACCTTAGTACATTAGATGGGCAGAGGCAAAACTGTCTTCAAATTTGCTATTCTGAACTTGACCACAGTACATGTGACTGCTCTGATGCCACGCCTCCTACCTTCTCTTCTTGGCTGATCTGGTCCGCAGCTCCTCCAACTGCTCAGACTCAGTAATGGCTGACACTGATCTGTGAGTGCTTGATGAGGGAGGTGGTGACATGCTCTCTTGAGTCATAGAATCATCACTAAAAAATTCTGTAGGAAGGACTCCAGCCAGCTTCTGAGGAATCTTTAACCCAGGCTGTGGTAAAGTTGTCCAATTGTCCCAGGGATGGAGTCAATATACCTATGGAATATATTGGTTGGACACAGAACTGAGTTACCAGTATTAAAAAACACCCTGGAACCTTATAATTCTAAGACAACAACATGTGTAGTCGTTGTTAAAAAAACAAAAACAAACAACAAAAACAATAACAACAAAAGTTGTTTTTTAAACTAAGCCAGTACTCATTGAACTTACAATCTTAAAATCTCCTCCAGAAACTCTGACAGGTATGCTGAGTCCTTAGTGAGACACACCATGCGCAGCAAATCTGTCACCTGAAAGAGAGTGCAGAAAGTTGCCACAGGCTCTGCCGGGAAGCTGAGCGAAGGAGTGCATGCTCAGGGCAGCAGCCATGGGCTTACCTCCTCCACTACCTGCTCCACCTCATCTGTACGCTCCAGTACTGAGGGGCACTGCTCACACATCTCCAGACGGAGAAACACCTGAAGCTGGCACCTGGAGGAAACGAAGTACCTGGTCACATCTCCTTTGACTGTTATTTAGTGAAACTCTTTCTTAGAGCAAAGATCTATTAACGTAAGAAACAATGACCAAGAACTGGGGATGTAACTCAGTGCTAAAGCATGTGCCTACCATATACAAAGCCCTGGATTCAATCTCCAGTACTGAAAAAGAGAGGAAAAAATAAAAAATAAACAAAGCAGTGCATGGGTAGGGGAATTGGGGATGTTGGTGAAGTGCTTGCCTAGCACGCCTGAGGCTGTACAGTTGATTCCCAGCACTAGATAAACTAGGAATGGTGATACACATCTGAATCTCAATACTTATAAGGTGGAGTAGGAGATGGAATTCAAGGCCAGACTCAGACAGCAAGTTTGAGGCCAGCTGGGCTCCATAATACAGTCTTATTTAAAAAAAAAAAAAAAAGGAAGGAAGGAAGGGATGGGATGGGATGGAGGGAAAATGAGTCCAGTAAGAACCCAGAGCTTTCTCCAAATACTGGTACGCTTCTTAGGTAATTAGGTGACTCCAATTGCCCCTCAGAACATCATAAAGATAATGAACCGTTTTGGAGTAATGGTAAAAATAAACAAAGTGGTTTCTTACTCTCTGACTTTGTCTTCTTTATCCATCTTTCCCCCTAGGCTCTGTCTGAGGGTCTTGCTGGTTTTTAAGAGGTTGCTGTTCATATGATTCAGGCAGGTCACCTGCAAATACAAAGTAATTATGTAGGAGAAAACTGTTACTTATGTTTTCCTTTGCTATCTTAAAGAGAATGTGGTTTTAAAAAAAAAGTAGATACAGCAAGCCTTTAGATTTGAACTGTTAAATGTTTCTTGGGCTGTACCAATGGCACAGTGGTTAGGGTTAAGAGCAGATATTGCTCTTGCAGAGGATTGCTAGCTAGCATCAATGTTAGACTGCTCACAACCACTCGTAATTCCAGCTCTTGAGGATCAGATACGTTCTTCTGGACTGTAAGTACTTGCACACATGCATACATATGCTACACACACACACACACACACCCCACAAAGAAAAATCTTTTTTCTTGAGACAGTCTCTCTCTCTCTGCCTCTACTACCCTCTTAACTCCCCACCCCACCCCCATGCCTTGAATAAACTCTATTCTAGCCGGGCGGTGGTGGCGCACGCCTTTAATCCCAGCACTTGGGAGGCAGAGGCAGGCGGATTTCTGAGTTCGAGGCCAGCCTGGTCTACAGAGTGAGTTCCAGGACAGCCCGGGCTACACAGAGAAACCCTGTCTCGAAAAACCAAAAAAAAAAAAAAAAAACTATTCTATACTAAAAAAAGAAAAAAGAAAAGCACCAACAAAAAACCCAACAGGAGCCGGGCGGTGGTGGCGCATGCCTTTAATCCCAGCACTTGGGAGGCAGAGGCAGGCAGATTTCTGAGTTCGAGGTCAGCCTGGTCTACAGAATGAGTTCCAGGATAGCCAGAGCTACACAGAGAAACCCTGTCTTGAAAAACAAACAAACAAAACAAAACCCCAACAGGGCTGGTGAGATGGTTCAGCAATTAAGAGCATTGTCTGCTGTTCTAGAGGACCCAGGTTTGATACCCAGCAACCACATGGTAACTAACAAATGTCTGTAACTCCAGTTCCAGGGGACTCGGTGTACATGATATGCAGACATACATGCAGACAAAATACTCATATACATAAAAAATAAACAAACATAAATAATAAAAACAAAATCAACAACAACAAAGTCATTCTGAAGAGCAGCTAGGGTTAAAACCGTTAGTTTAATTCATATAGCTAACACACAACACATATTATAGCAGTCTCATTGGGACAGAAGTCCACTTGAATTTCTGGCCTCCAGTTTACCAGGCTCACATCCCAAAACCTGGAATTGTACCCAATCCTCTACTCAGCACTTTTCTTCTTTTTAAATATTCACATGTCTTTATTTTATTTTACATGTATGTACCTCTGTGCATCACATGTATGCAGTACCCAAAGAGGGCAGAAGAGGGTATCAGATCACTTGAAACTGGAGTTACTAAAGGTTTTGAGCCACCCTGTAGCTGGGAGTTGAACCTGGGTCCTCTGGAAAGCAGTACTCTTAATCACTGAGCCAAAAAAAAAAAAAAAAAAAGTTAGAAGAAAAAAAAAAAAAAAATCACTGAGCCATCTCTCCAGTATATTCATCATTTTTCAATCATGTGCAGTGTAATGGAAATTCTTTAGGGTATGTGCACTAAACCCACCATCCACCAAACACTACATCTATGTCAGTATTATCTAGACTTTCTTACTTCTAATTCCTTGACGTCCTTTGACTTTAGGAACACTTTAATGGTTGAGACCATATTTTGAGCACATGAATACAATGTGATTTCTCCTGTAGTCACAGTCTTTTGGTATTTGTCATGTATATAAGCCAGAAGCTCCTCTTCAGTTTTAAATTCTGTGGGGGTGGGGGAGGGAAGAACATTTGGTTATCATATTCAGATCAATTCTGTGCATGGAGACAGACTTTTGTCTTCCAGGAGAGATCTAATTATGTCTAGATGGCCATGACTGACACTAAGGCTTTCTAGCATGTAGCGTGTACATGCCAGGGATGAGGTTAAACACTCCACAGTGCCCAGCAGTCAACTGACCTTTAACAAAGAACAAAGGTGATACACTGAATAAAAGATCAACAAACGGTGCTAGAACAATTGAACGCCCAAATGGGAATATTGGGTTCAGACACAACCTATAATGCTCCAGATTAATCAAAGTGAGTCAGTCATAATATGAAAAGAAAAGGTCTCCGACAGCTACTAGATAATAAAGAAACCTAGGTGATCTAGAGAAAGGAGGGATAGGAGTTCAAGGCAAGACTCAGACACATAGTAGGCTTGAGATTAGCCTAGGCTTCATGAGATTTAAAACAAAGAAACAAACAAAAACCCAAACACCCAACTAACTAAAAAGAAATTAAATACTAATGTTCTACCAATATACTGACAAGAGTGTAAAAGATAAGCCATAGATTTGGAGAAAATATTTACAAAGGACATAAGATAAAGGCCCATTATCCAAAATATACAAAGCCCTCTTAAACTCAATAACAGGCTAGTAAGGGGATCCACAGCTAAGCGTGCCTGCTGCCAAGCCTGATGACCTGAGATTGATCTCTAGGACCTACAAGGTAGAGAAGACGAGCTCCCATGAGCTGTCCTCTGACCTCCACGTGTACACCATAACATGTACATGCATACATGCACATATAAATTAAAACATTGTAAAAAAATTATTTAAAACTCAATAGTACTGAAGGCCAGCCTGGTCTACAGAGTGAGTTTCAAGACAGCCAAGACTACACAAAGAAAACCTGTCTCGAAGAAACCAAAAAAAAAAAAAAACCCTCAATAGTAATGGCTCAGTTGCAAGCCATGAGGACCTGATTTCCCAGCACCAGCATTCTAAAAGGCCAGATATGGTGGACCACACTTATAACCCCAACATGGGGGGTGGGCGCGGGGTGGGGGAGAAGGAGACAGGTAGATCCTTAGGGCTCACTAGCTACCCAGCCTACTCTCTCAGCAAGCTCCAGGTCAGGGAAAGATTCTACTGGGCATGGTAGCACATGCCTGAAATCCCAGCACTGGGAAGGTGGAGGCAGGAGGATCAGGAGTTCAAGGCCAGCTACACAGAGAGTTTGAAAATAGCCTGGAGGACATGAAGCCTTAGTTCAATAAAATAAATTAATTAAATAAAAAAAATTTAAAGATAGATGGCTCCTAAAGAATAACTCAGATTTTAATCTAGTCTTCAATTCCCCAAATAATCTCAATCTATTTCTCCTCTCCCCTCTCCCTATTTCATTTTATTTATTTGTATACTTATTTACATGAGGTTTCATATAGCTCAACTGGCCTCAAACTTATTACATAGATGCAATGACACCAAATTCTGTTCCTCCTGCTTCTATCTTCTAGTGCTGAGACAATATGTGTGAACCATCACGCTAAGTTTTATGTGGTTCTGGTAAATCAACCCAAGGATTTCATGAATGCTCGGCAAGCACTCTACCAAATGGGCTAGATTCCCCAGCCTCCAGCCCTCTTATACAATAACGCAGACATCAAATGCTCTAGGATGAATGAATACCTTTAAGTTTAGAACTTCTTAATATTCTTCCTCTGTCTTCCAGTTTGTCTGCTGTTCTGCCAATGACAGTCTTTTGGAGCCCTTTCTCCACAGCCATATCTGGACTACCATCTGGATGTAACTTCTGAGCCTTTACATTTAGCCTCGCCACATTCAGCATCTTCAAGGAGCGGGACATGGTATTCATCTTCTGTCTCACTGGCGTTCGAGGGATACCACCTGCCAAAACATCAGCATGGAAAGAAAAGTCAAGTTTCACTTCTATGGAACCAAGAACTATAGTCTCCAAATACTACGAAAGAATACTGGAAAGAAATCTCTTCCTTCAGAAATTATCTAAACCAGGTAGTTCTTTTATCTGCTTCTACCTACAATACAGAGTAAACAGGCTCCTTTAACTGAAGTTTAGAGCAAAATATTTCAACAATCTTTTTTTTTTTTTTAAAGATACCCAGGGAGATGAGAAGAGGGTACTGGATCCCTGGAACTAGAGTTACAGATGGCTGTGTGCTGCCATGTGGGTGCTGGGAACTAATCCTGGGTCCTCTGCAAAAGCAACTAATGTTCTTAACTGCTGAGTCGCCTCTCCAGTTCCATCTCAATGATTTTTACACAAAGCTAATCCCACTTCAATTTAGTGTTGCCCAATAGTCTAGAGTGGTGATGAGACTTCTTTGCAGTGCTAGGGACAGAGTTCACAGCTCATGCATACTAGGCAAGTACATGCCTTTTCTGAAACAATTTAGCAATCTACATCAAAAGACAATTTCATACTCTTTAACACAAGAGCTCATTCTTGGAAACCTCTAAGAAGGAACTCTCTCAGAGTTTACTCATGATACATATTACAATTTATAGTGACAGAAATTGTGAACACTCTGCATGTTCAACAACATGAGTGAAGCAGGATGATTACAGTCAGGCTGGGGATGTTGCTCAGGGGTAAAGCATTGCCTAACATGTCTGATGCCCTGGGTTCAGTTCCCAGCATAGGGGTTGGGGAGGCAAAGAAACTGATGAGCAAATATTTGTAAATAGTTTTTTTAAAGCTGTATTGATATTTCTATTATAATCATAATGAGGGTGCTCTATTCATTAGGAAGGAAGATCAGTGATTTAATCCATATTGAACTAATATAATTATTTTAAAATATGAAATATGAAATTTGCCTTTAGTTTCCATTTCAATCTTAATCAAGCTATTGTTTCTTTTTTAGAAAGAATAACAGTGTTTTAAAATGTACATTCTTGGCCAGGTGTGGTGGCCCATGACTTTAATCCTGGCACTTATGAGGCAGAGGCAGGTGGATCTCTGTGAGTCCAAGGCCAACCTAGTCTACAAAGTGAGTCCAGGACAGCCAGGGCTCTGCATAGAGAAACCCTGTCTTGAAAAAAACAAAAACAAAATAAAATAATAAATAAGATGTATAGTCTCAAAAGGAAAATAAGACTGCCTTAAGAAACAGGCTTTCTATGTGCATACGTTTCTTTTTGCTGCGTTCTTGATTAACTACAGTGGACTCTTCGTGAGATCTTTTCTGGTAGAGCTCAGAGAGACAGCGTGTTAGTTCATTTTCGATTCTGGAGGATTCATCATTATCAGGTGAGGCAGCGTGTAACAACCTGTAAGACAAGACACATAGTGTAAGGCCAAATTCCAGTTCTACAAACCATGAGAACATGTGCAGGGCTATCAATGTCATACATACAGTCTAGACTTCAGCAGACACTTTATGTCACGGAAGTTGGATGGTAGAGAAGGTTTGTGCCCCCACCCTTTTTCTTTCTAAAGTTTTGCTGTTAATTTGAAAATATGAACTTAGCCGGGCAGTGGTGGCGCACGCCTTTAATCCCAGCACTTGGGAGGCAGAGGCAGGAGGATTTCTGAGTTCGAGGCCAGCCTGGTCTACAGAGTGAGTTCCAGGACAGCCAGGACTACACAGAGAAACCCTGTCTCGAAAAAACCAAAAAAAAAAACAAAAGAAAATATGAACTTTTCAATTAGAAAAGCATCAAGATTAAATTCTTGCTAATAGTTATAGCTATTAATTTGTCCTTGGTTATATCTTTCTAATAATTTTAAAATGCTTTCATATTTTTTTTAATCTACTAGAAATTTCTTATTGTGTTTTCTGAAAGATTAAAATGTAATTTTTATCTTTTAGATAGCCAATTGTCACACGATTACTTATTAAACTGAACCTGTCTTCCCTGGGGGTTCACACCACCACCCTTGTCCACTATATGCCACATCCCCATAGATGCAGGCTTTGTAGGCTGTCTACACTCCCCCACTGGTCTGGCTTACCTGGTCCCTAATGCCACGCTGCCTTATGTATTGCAGCTGTACAGAAAATCTGCATGTCATGAGAGGAGGAACTTTTGTTTTGATCTTAGACTTATTTCTATCCATCCTCTCTTACATTCCTAAGCACTTTAGTGTGTTTTCCAGAGCTGGGTGTCAAATCTGAAGCAGGGCAAGCACTCTACCTGTGATCTATACTCTAAGTCTTCTTAGTGACCTGTTAATATAAGTTTCTTTTCTTGGATACTGTAGTTTTTAAGACCATATTCTAGAGGGATTAAGTCTATAGTTCATAAATAATAGATTCTGTTTGTGATGGGCACACTATTAACTTTAATACATTGATTATGCAGCAACATGGCTGTATTCTCTTAAGCTTCATCATTTACCTGTAAAATCTTTTAGATTGTCTATGATAATACCTGTACATTCAATACTTAAGAGATACTTTTCAGAAATAATGCAGAGTAGATTTATATATTGAAAAATACGAAATACCATGGAAAATTAAAGATCTAAATAGATGGATGCACCAAGTTTATAGATCAAAGACTAAACATGGCAATGCTTCTCCAAATTTAGCTATATATCTATACATACTCCACCAAAATTCCAACAGGTATTTTTTTGAGAAAAATTAATAAGCAGATTCTTTGCCTTTTAGTATTTTGAGAGTAGTTGAAAGTGTGGGTGATGGAATGTACACACCTGTGTGCCTGCATGCACAGATCAGAGGAGAATGCTGGGTATCTTTATCTATTGCTCTACAACTTATTGTATTTAAGACAGTGTCATGTGTGGTCATGCTTGGCTTTTATGTGGTGCTGGGGACTTGAACTCGGGTCTTCTTCTTCTCATAGCAAGTGCTCTTATCCACTGAGCCATGTCCCCAGCCCCAATAGACAGATTCTAAACTTCATATAGACATCAAGAAGTCTGGAATCAAAGTAAGTAGAAAATAAACAAAGTTGAGACTACTTAACCTATCTGATTTAGAGACTTAAGCTATAAAGGTACAGTATATGGTATCTTGGCACAATGTTTTAGACAATGTGGTATAAACATAGTTTCTGAACTCTTCAGTCTAGAAAGGTATCTGAACAATAGTGGTCAACTGACTGAAAGGAATTCAACTGAAAAGAATTCTTCTAGCAAATGACTTTGGAACAAATGGATAATTATATGGAAGAATAAAAATACCTCATCTTTACCTTTTAATAATAATTTGAATCTCTACTATAACTTCTACATTTCTAAACCATGTAGTTGGGTAAAACCTTTATCTTCTTCAGTTGTCTAGTGTTAAGGCTTACTTTAGACTTCTCTTTCTTCCATCTTTCCACAGGTTCCAAAGAGTGATCTCAAATATAAGGTCTGTGTACCTCTATCTGCTGAGCCACCTTGCTGGCCCTTACGTAACATTTTTAAAAACCACCTTTAGTCTCTGTTGATCACCGCCATTTATTTTCTATGTAATTTATGCCTGTTCTTACCCCTATTACTCCCTCCCTACATTTGAGGAGGGATGTAGTTTTGATTTTTGTCTTTGCTTCTAGACAAGTCCTGCTAGGCAGCCCAGACTGGCCTCTTACTCTGCATCTCACCAAGTGTTGAGATTACAGGAAAGCGCCACCATTCCTGGTTCTTTCCCCTGCTTGCACTTGATTCTTACTAATTGGTTCTTAGTTTTCTCCTGAGAGAAATAACCAGTGAATTTGTAACTATTTCTTTCAGCATAAATTAATCTATTGCCTTAATCAGTGTTCTCTTGCTGTGAAGAGACACTATGAGCATGGCAACTCTTATAAAGGGCAGCATTTAATCAGGGCTTGCTTACAGTTCAGAGGTTTTCATTACAGTGAAGAACATGGCTCCACACAGGCAGACATGGCAGCTGAGTGTTCCAGATCCACAGGCCACAGGAAGAGAAAGACATTGGGACTAGCTTGGACTGGCTTGGGCTTTTGAAACCTCAAAGCCCACCTCCAGTGACACACTTCCTCCAACAAGGCCAACCTCCTCGTTCCTCTCAAATAGTACCACTCCCTAATGACCAAGCATTCAAATATATGAACCTACAGGGACCATTCTTAGTCAAACCACACCTATATTACATTTTGATTATTTTCTTTGCATTATTTGTATGTGTGTGTGTATATATATACATATGCCAAAGCACACATATGAAGGTCAGAGGATAACTTGCAGAAGTTATCCATTTTTCAACCATGTAGATTCAAGAGATCAAATTCAAGTCATTAGGCTTGGCAGCTAGTAACTTTACCTATTGAGCAATCTCACCAACCCAAGTTTACTTAATTTCTGCTGTAATTGATACTTAGTTCTAAGTGCTTCCAGATTTTCATATATTTTATATAGATAGATAAATAGTGTGGTGGTTTCAATGAGAATGGCCCCCATAGGCTCATGTATTTGAATGCTTGGTACTCAGTTGGTGGACTTTTAAGGAAGGATTAGGAGGTGTGGCTTTGTTGGAGAAGATGTGTCACTAAGGGTAGGCTTTGAGGCTTTAAAAGCCTATACCAGGATCTCATCTCTCTCTTGATCTGCCTCCAAGTTGTGATCAGATGTAAGCTCTCAACTACCACTCCTCAACTATGCCTGCCTGACTGCCTGCCACTATACTCCCAAACTATGGTGGTTGTGGACTAACTCTCGAAAATAAAACAAACCCCTAAGTAAATGCTTACTTAGCATTTTTTTATAAGTTGGCTTGGTCATGGTATCTCTTCACAGCAATAGAACAGTAACTGAGAGATGTGTGTTTATATACTATGTGTTTATTTACACTTGACTGAAATAATCATCTAAATGCATTTAAAATATGTTGTTTCTCTATTCTCAGAAATCGACTTCATTTTAAAAGTGCCTTTTAGTAGAATAACACAGTAGTGTTAAAGCAGTCTAAAGAGGCAGAGTCCCATCATACTGCACCAAGTTGGTAAATCTACAGTGTAAGATGTGACACTGAGTTATAGGATATGCTTGCTCCTTTAGAACAAGCCTGTTTAGTATTGCCGGGCGGTGGTGGCGCACGCCTTTAATCCCAGCACTTGGGAGGCAGAGGCAGGCGGATTTCTGAGTTCGAGGCCAGCCTGGTCTACAGAGTGAGTTCCAGGACAGCCCGGGCTACACAGAGAAACCCTGTCTCGAAAAAAAAAAAAAAAAAGAACAAGCCTGTTTACAGCTGACTATTGACTTCAAAGACCAATATACAAAGAGATGTATAAAGTTTTACCAAAATGATTCCATCAAATCTGAAGTGGCACCACTGACGTTAGAGAAAGGAAACCACTTTTCGACAAGAGCTGGACTCCAGGGACTGGTACGACTAAGCTCCTGCTGAACCCACTCTGGAACACAGGGGGCTAAAGGAACAGAAAACAGAAGAAGACATCAGAGCCAAGAAGAGAATCCAAGCTCATGCTTTTCCCCTGGACTGACTCCCTCTCTCCAAACGCTCATTGTTACAACATCTGCCATTCTGCATTTCCAGCTCCTCCAGGGCTTGTCTGAGGCAGGAGTGGAGGGTGGGAATGTAAACATAATTTGAAGCTCTCCGCTCCTATTACTAAAATTTCACCTTATTTCTGAAATATTTCTCTAAATGTATTTAAAATTCTTCCTTCCTTTCTTTGTTGTTGTTTTTCAAGACAGGGTTTCTCTGTGTAGTCCTGGGTGTCCTGCAATTTGCTCTGGAACTCAGAAAGATCCACCTACCTCTGCTTCCTAAATGGTGGGATTAAACATTCACTACCACCACCTGGCTATATCTGCTATTTTTCTCTTCTCGGAAATTTACTACAAGAATAAACAATGTGCTAACATAAAAGCAGTCTAAAACAGAGTAGACCCACCATCCTGTATCAAGTTGGTAAATCTGAGCCAGTAAGATACAATTTTGAGAGTTATAGACATGTAGGCTCTGTTAGAACAGACCTGTTAGTGTGTTTGCAGCACCAGAATAAGCTGCAGTAGAACCTCATCTGGATGGAGTACGTCATCAGCTGATTTACAGATTCCAAGAAACCAAGCCATGCTAGAGAATAAACACTGGCAAAATACTCACAGTGCTGTTTCACACTACTCCTGACTTGTTTCTATACACAATTGACAAGTGAGATAATACATTAATGTGTGATTGCTTTAAATATGCTAATACTTTATCCTACCCAAAAAGCAACAGTAGCATTTGAAGCAAATTCATGTAAATACAACAAGAAAACTATCCACTACACTCTTCCTACCCGTACTCCTGCCTGTTTGACTACATTCTTTTTCTTGTCATTCACCCATATCTATAAAACCAACCTCAACCTTTCTTTCACTTCCTTCCATTACAGCTTCTTCACCTCTTGTTTAAGAATGATATACATAGGCCGGGCGGTGGTGGCGCACGCCTTTAAGCCCAGCACTTGGGAGGCAGAGGCAGGCGGATTTCTGAGTTCGAGGCCAGCCTGGTCTACAGGATGAGTTCCAGGACAGCCAGGGCTATACAGAGAAACCCTGTCTCGAAAAACCAAAAAAAAAAAAAAAAAAGAATGATATACATGTATCCTAAGCAGTTTACTTATGAATTTAATGTACCTTTCTAAAAAGCTATCATTATTTCTCTGTGTATGCATGTACATGAGACAATGTGCATGTTGTCACATCAGTTCTCTCTATCTGTACATGGTCCAGAGATCAAGCTCAGATTCTCAGGCTTGGCAGAAAGCATCCTTACCCCGCTGAGATCTCCATAGCCCTGAAGTTCCTTTTTTTTTTTGGTAATTTTGTGTGTATGAGTGTTTTTCCTGCATGTGCCTGTGTACCGCTTCCATGTGGTATCTGTAAAAGCCAGAAGAGGGTGTGGCGTCCCCTGGAACTGGAATTACATACAGCTGTGAGGCACCATATGGGTGCTGGGAATTAAACCCAGGTTGTCAGAACAGCAGGCCGTGCTCTTAAGCAGGCACTGAGATATCCTTCTAGTCCTGTTGCAGTCTTCTCCACCCCAAGCTTTAAAATGAAAACTTCAAGCCCAGCAGTGGTGGTGTACACCTTTAGTCCCAGCACTCAAGACGCAGAGGCAGGTGGATGTCATCCTGGTCTACAGAGTGAGTTCCAGGACAGCCAGGGATACAAAAAGAAACCCCCCCCATCTCAAAAAAGAAATTAAATTTTCAGTGTATAAAATATGGGTTTCATAGTATTTTCATTCAGTTTTTAAAATTTTTTCATTATGACATTTGTATATATGTATCATTGAGTCTTGTTCATATTTATCACTCCCTTCTTAAACTGTCCCAATTTTGCCGTTTCCCTTCCCACCTTCAAACAGCTCTCCTGCTTTTATGTCACATGTGCATATGTATGTATATATACATAAAGATCCCCCATGAGAGAAATATGGAATATTTTGATTCCTAGTACAGTTATTACCCATGTCCCTTCTCTTTAAACCTCTTTCCCTGTTCTGGTTTTTAAATCTCCCTTCTACTTTTATGTCCTATCCATCTACATTTACAGTCATAAGCTATATTAGGAGCCAGGTTTCATCTTACCACTAATTTCAAAGTGTTCCATAGTGCCTTTAGCAGAAGACCGTCAGGATTTTTAAAACTAAACTGCCTATAGCTTCTAGAGCTCAGTTTTATTTGACTTACAACATTCTGGGACTCCACTAAACACCTGATGGAAAAGGCTAAAAGAGACTGCACACCACCCGTGCTATGTTAATTACTGGTGGGAAAACTTACCAGAAGATGCAGGATCTTCAAATAAATCATGAACATGACTCAGTGCACTATCTACAACATCAGAGAAAAGAGGAGCTATATTCTGGGAACCTTCAGTCACAGCTGTCTGGAGAAAATGTCTTTGAAATTCAGCGTCTTTGGCTCGGAACACTGTGAGAATCATGGCATTGGCAGAGAACGGGGAAATAACTCCCGTGATGGGGGGCCAGCCTTCACCAGGATCCACACTGGCAACCTACAAAAAATTAGTTGAGAATATTATTGTCAAGATGCCTAAAAAAATGTGGCCTACTAGAAGTCTAACTAATAGTTGTCTATCAGAGGCAGAAGAGAATTTATTAATCATAGTCCCTAAGTTTCAACATATAAAAAAAAAACTTACACCGCTGGTGATACCTACTATGTGCTTTCTGTCTCTGCATCTTTCAAATTGTTTTTTTTTTTTTTTAAAGAAAAGAAGGAAAACAGGATTTATTCAAGTGGGAAAAAGAATAAAGAGATCTGTGTCCACCCTTTTCCAAGTCTAGTACATGGCAACTAAAGCAAACACGGCTATATACTCATTACACATTTGTTGAATCTTACAACCACTCAATTTAAAATGATTACTACTTCCACCGCATAGAGGATGGACTGAGACTGAGGAAAAAGCTCCTTGTTTAAGAGCACCTGTTGGTGTAGGAAGTTGTTACTAGATACATCTGACTTCAGAACAAATCTACTTAACTGTGAGGCAATAAAACCACTGAAAAGATTTAGCCAGCTCACATCTGGGCACCAGAGCTAAGACCTAATTTAGATGGCCTGAGTTCCCAACCTTATCTACCTAGTATAAGCAAGGTTTGTATCATATTAGTAATAATGCAACGTGGTGTTCTTTTCACTGGAGCATGTAAGTCTTAGGACAGTTTCCAGATAACACCAAGAGTCTTCCTCTGGATTCTTTTACAACAGGATCCAGAATAAAGAAATTTTCTGAGATTACAAAGGCAAAGTAAGGTAAAAAATTTAAAAAAAAAAAAAAAAAAAAAAAAAAAAAAAGAGATCCATGTCCACCCTTGGGGGTGGTGTCTATCCATCATTTACCCCAGCAATGGAGGGGCAGAGGAGGGCAGGGTCTGTGAATTCAGGGCCAGCTTTGTCTACTAAGCAAGTTCCAGGACAGCTAGGGCTGAGACCCTGTCTCAAACAAACAAGTCATCATTTATTTATTTATTTATTTATTTATTTATTTTTTTTTTTGGTTTTATGAGACAGGGTTTCTGTGTAGCCCGGGCTGTCCTGGAACTCACTCGGTAGACCAGGCTGGCCTCGAACTCAGAAATCCACCTGCCTCTGCCTCCCAAGCGCTGGGATTAAAGGCGTGCGCCACCACCGCCTGGCAGTTCCTTCACTACTAATTATCATTTTCATATGCTTCAGTGAAAACAGTATTATCTGAAAACTACCACCAGTTTTAGTGAGGCTGTGTTAGGTATGTGATCCTTGGCATTTTGTGAACAAGTATATCTCATCTCACCAGTGTGCTATTAGACAGACAGAATCCCTGACATGTGGAGGACACCTACCAGATGGAATTCTTCAGCAGTCAGCCTGCTTACCAGCTCCTGAAACAACAGCCTTTGAGTTGACTTGTGCTCTTCTGAACTTTGGAGCATCCAGTTGTCAGTGCCTAAAACACTACTCATTGGGAGAGACCACTGTGCCACTGAGCCTCTTAGGAAAATTCTGACTGGCTTTTGGAAATGTCTCTGATGCATGGCTAAAGGCTCTAGGGAGATGGCCCACGTTTCTTGAATTTCTTTGCCTGTTAGAAATAAAGAGTATTAAAATTCTAACATATGAAAGTTTCTAAAAGAGATGTCAGAGTAAGAATGAAAGAAACAAAATCTCCAGTTCAGACAGTGGTACTGTCTGTCACTCAATTCATATCAATTCTTAGCCTGTTGTCTGCAAGCTATCAGAGAAGATTCACTAGGCACTATACTAATGGGTACCGGTATCAGAACTTCTCCATTATGATTTGGAAATATGTACTCAAGTAGTACTAACAAAAAATAGGAATCTCTGGTTGGTGTAGTGGTAAATGTCCATAATCATAGCACTCAGGTGACTAGGTGGGAAGACTAGAGTGGCCCAGGCTAATCTGGGCTATACACTGAGGTCTTGTCTCAGAAAAGACTCAACGCTGGGCGGTGGTGGTGCACACCTTTAAGCCCAGCACTTGGGAGGCAGAGACAGGCGGATTTCTGAGTTTGAGGCCAGCGTGGTCTACAGAGTGAGTTCCAGGACAGCCAGGGCTACACAGAGAAACCCAGTCTTGAAAAAAAAACCACAACAAAAAAAGAGTACCAGGCTATAGGAAATGCTAAAGAAATTGGAAGTATGCTTCAAAGAAAAAAGATTAAAAAAAAAATAGTATTTGCTTACCTTTAAGAGGGAGAAATAATGTTCCTTCAATCCGTGGAAATGAGGCTTCATACTCAGAATTATACAGCAGACAGTTTACAGTGGCATCTATTGGCAGAGCTGAGATCCATGGGGAGAGGTGAGGTTCGCTTAACAGCTCGCCACCACATGGTACCACTGTTTCCCTGGCTTTAGTAAAACCCAGGCTCCAAGTTTCAGCTGGCAAGATGGTGCCTCCTCCATGGCGGAGCAGTTCACAAACTGTCCAGTATCCCACATGGTCTGGGGAAGCCCACAACTAAAATAAACATGACAAAGGAACAGATTAGTTATATAAGCATTTATGAATAAACTAGAGGAAATAGAAAAAAATTATTAAAGTGTCAAATTACATAATGTATCTGTTGACCTAAGTACAAATAATGCCTAGTATCTATTACTACATAGTTCAAGAACATAATTACCACATAATATACCTTCAAGAAAATGGAGTTCTAGGGAGATGACTATCAATCAAGTGCTTGCTTGTAAGCATAGGACCTAAATTCAAACCCTAGAGCCCATGTAAAAAAGCCAAGCACAGGGACACATGTTTATTATCCTAGCACTGAGAAACAGATAGAGGTATCCTTAAAATGCTCTGGCTGGCTAACCTACTTGGTGAGTTCCACTTGAGGAACGGCACCCTGTTGTCTTCTGCTCTCCTACACACGTGATACACAAATGAGTATGTACATACACAAGGAAAAGACTTGGCTTTTTAAAAATTAGCCCTCTTTCTACTGCTTTTCAAGTTCTAAAAAGACTTCATTTTTATTTATATGTAATACTTGCTGTATGCAGGGTATGTGGGAGGCCAGTTAATATTACATACAGTTATTAACTGCCTAACATGGGTGCTAGAACCTGAACTCAGGGAAGAGCAGCAAACATTCTTAACCTCTGAACCATCTCTCCAGCCCAACTACTTTTCATTTTAAACAGGGTCTCATCAAGTTACTCAGGCTAGACTTGAATTCACTAAAGCAGGAAGGATCTGAGCTTTCTATCCATCTACCCTGAAAACAGCCTAGACTACAGGTCTACACCATTAGGCCCAACTAAACTCTTTTAAATTAATCATATTAATTTATTTAGGCTAATTCGAATCAAGGTCTCTCTGTATAATCCAAAAGGGCCTAAACTTGAGGTCCTCATGCCTCAGCTTCCAAGTGTTAGGATTAAGAGCACACCTGGCCTCTCTTACACAGATTACCAAGACTGTGTCCTACCTCTAACTCCTACCTCTGTGACTTAAGTATGTTCATCCAGATCAGATATCTCATCATACTAGCCTTTCATGTTTCTTTCCTGCTCCTGGGATGAAGTAATGATAGCATTGCCATAAAGCCCTTTAAAACCAAACTCAGCAACTTCTCCATCAGCCATTCCCACCTTCTAGGACAGTAAAGTTTTGTGTCTTAAACATGTCACATTTTATATTATGGAAATGTATAACACGGAAATGTCTTTCTGATTGTACCTCCTGTGTCTCTTTACAACTAGGTGCTTATTATATTTCTCTATCAATGGCAACTCCTGTTTTGTCAAAACATTGCCTTCTTTAATCCCAGCACTTGGGAGGCAGAGGCAGGCAGATTTCTGAGTTCGAGGCTAGCCTGGTCTACAGAGGGAGTTCCAGGACAGCCAAGGCTATACAGAAAAAACCCTGTCTTGAAAAACCAAAAAAAAAAAAAAAAAAAAAAAAAAAAGAAAGAAAGAAAGAAAGAAAAGACTGGTGAACTTGGGGGTGGAGAGATGACTCATGCTACTGTTTGCTCTTCCAGAGGACCCAGATTCAATTCCCAGCACCCACAAAGCGGCTCATAGTTGTCTGTAACTCCGGTTCCATCTTTTTCTGACCTCCAAGGGCACGTAATGCACAAACATAGATGCAGACAGAATACTCGTACACATAAAATAGAAGGAAAAATAGGCTGGTGGAATTAAACAGCAACAATATAAACTATTTGACAGCATCATATGTAACATGACAATACTACGGGAATATGAAATTAGAGCAACTACCCTAACCCTATACCACAGTTAGTAACTTTAAGCTATAAATTACCATATAAATATGAGGCATAAGAACTGGAAGGGTCAGCCTATCAATGGCAACTCCTGTTTTGTCAAAACATTGCCTCCTTTAATCCCAGCACTTGGGAGGCAGAGGCAGGCGGATTTCTGAGTTCGAGGCCAGCCTGATCTACAGAGTGAGTTCCAGGACAGCCAGGGCTACACAGAGAAACCCTGTCTCGAAAAACCAAAAAAAAAAAAAAAAAAAAAAAAACTGAAAGGGTCTTCAAGGTTATCTAGGTCAGCCCCCAACTATCCATTATATTCAAGTTCAAAGAGGAGCAAGGATTTGGCCACAAATACAGCAAGATGACACTTTCACAAACCTTGATGGATCAATTAAATGTCACCATACTTGAGAGGCTAAGGCAGTAGGACTGAATTCCAGGCTATATCACAATCTGAGCTATACCACAGGCCTTGTCTTTAAAAAGCAAAACAAAAAACCAGGATGTATTTATTATTCTGAAAGTTTTCTTTTAGTCATGCACAGCAATCTTGGAAGTTTTGAAATGCTGTAACAGTAAATAGCAATTAATTAATTAATCAATTAATCTATTATCATCTATGTAGTTCACTGCTATGTGGAAGAACAGCAAACTAGCTCAGATGTCACTAGAAACAAATCTATTGAAACTAATTCAGCCAGAAGAGCAGCTTGGAAGGGTAGGATGGGGGCTGTCTATTGATGAAAAGCAAAACTTAATAAAGAACTTTTGATTTACGTGTGTTACTTGTACACAATTCTCCCAAGCACTCCACTATACCCAATATATATTGGAAATCTTTATTTTATGTGTATGTGTATGAAATTTATTATATGTATATAGGTGTTTTTCCTGTATATATGTCTGTGCACCACTTACTTGTCTGATGCCCTTGGAGGCCAAAAGAGGGTGTCAAATCCCCTGGGAAAGGAATTACAAAAGACTGTAAGCCACCACATTGGTGCTGGGAATTGAATCCAGGTCCTCTGGACAAGCAATCAGTGTTCCTAATTTTACCCATCTCTCCAGCCCTAATACTTAATACTAAGTACCTAATATGTGTTTGTTTTTTTCAAATCAGGGTCTGTCTAGAACTCAGTATGTAGACCAGGTTGGCCTTGAACTCAGAGATCCACTGGCCTCTGCCTAAGTGCTGGGATTAAAGGCATGAATCATACAACAGCTTTAACACTATATTTTTTTTAGTGATGGAGAGATGGCTTTGCAGTTAAGTGTACTGTCTGCTCTTTCAAAGAAACTAGGTTTAATTCTTGGCACCCACATGGCAGCTCAAAACAAGAGATAACTCCAGCTCCTAGAATCTGACACTATCTTCTGGCCTTCATAAGCACCAGCCTTGCAGGTAATTTATAGACATACATGCAGACAAAATACCCATACATGTGAAATAAAATTAAAATTTCAAATTAATTCTTGGAACTGTTCTTACAATATATTTTAATCATATTTACTCCCCAATTCTTCCCTTGAATCTTAACATTCTGTATGAATCTTTAATTTCTCATCTGTAATCTTGCTATTTAACCAACTCCTGGTTTAGAGCTATGTAGTTTATTAACTGGAAGCTCTTCACCTGTTTAAACCACTTTCTAAATCTTCCCATTGATCAGAACAAAATCAATGTCTCAAGCCTGGCCTGGGGCACTGGCCACTTCCCTCTGACTTTGCTGTTCTCCCCATTGCTTTTCTGGGTTCGGAGCTCCTCCCCTTTCTATTTGTAATAGAAAGTTATTCCAAGCTCACAACTTGACACACTTTCTCTAAGTCTGGGGTAGTCTTCCCCAGCCTTCACATTCTTTCTCATTCACTGTTCAAGTCTGCAAAAAAGGCCTTCTTGCCTACGTACACCTCTAAATATAATAACCAGCTGCCCCCCTCACCCAGCTTTTCTTTTCTTTGGAGCAAGTTTTGAAATCATTGCTGATTTGCTCATCTGCTTAATACAATTTTCCAAACTAGAAAATACACTCTCTTTACCCACTCCATCTCCAGCACCTAGAACAGGGTGGGGTGTACTCAATGGAGTAGCTCATTAGTGCATATATCTTTACTAAATGAAGAACAGAAAGAAAAATTAAACTTTATATACATATGAAAGCAGAAGACCAAGAGTTTAAAGTCATCCATTACACAGAGCTCCAGGCCACATTAGACAGTTTCAAAGCTAACAAGCACACACACACACACATTTATCATAGCACTCACAGGAGCAAGAAGCATCACTGCTTCAATAAATAATCCAAATTAGCTGTTTTAAGACTAAGTTTGTAAAAACTGATTAATCAGCAAATATTTTTACGGAGAAATACAAAAGAGAGTTAAGACCTGGTAACTGTGAGATTTTTGCTGGTTTTTTTTGTTTTTTTTTTTTTGTTTTTTGTTTTGTTTTTTTTTTTTTTTTTGGGGGGTTTTTCGAGACAGGGTTTCTCTGTATAGCCCTGGCTGTCCTGGAACTCACTCTGTAGACCAGGCTAGCCTCGAACTCAGAAATCCGCCTGCCTCTGCCTCCCAAGTGCTGGGATTAAAGGCGTGCGCCACCACCGCCCGGCTTGTTTTGTTTTTTTAAACAAGATCTTGCAGCCCTGGCTAGTCTTGAACTGTGGCAATCCTTCTGCCTCAGCTTTCCATGGGCCATCATCATTGAGGTGGTATTTTTCGAAAAAATGGAAAAATGACAGGTGTGTCCAACAGGAATATAACAGAGAAAGAGCGCATGACACAACAACAAGGGAGTTTTGTTTTTGTTTTGGAGAAAGGGTCTCTCTGCATAGACCTGGAGGCTAGAACTAGAGAGATACACCTGCCTCTCCCTGCCTCCTGAGTGCTGGGATTAAAGGTGAGGGCTGGGGCGTCATCAGGCCGGGCCAACAACCAAGCAAGGTAAAAAGATAAGGTTTCTACTGCCTTAGAGGGGAGGATTAGAGGTCTAAGAAAACACAGCAGCACAAGACAAAACGAGCCGTCAAGTCCTGTAGCCTGGTTGAACCAGGCTACCACATGATGGAATACAAGTTCTGTGTAGTAAAACTAAGTACACAAAAGCACACAGGTACCAAAGCGCAGCTCTTCTACACTCATATTTAGCAGGTACCCAGGATCTACCCATTTTGTTGGGGGGTGGGGGGGGCTGTCCTTTGGGACCTGCAAGGGTTTCCTTCGGAAGGCACACAGGGCTCATTCTGGGTCTATGGCAATTACAGAGCCTGACGAGTTTAGCTGTCGGGGAGTTGCATACTGGATCCAGACTGCTCTCACGTTACCTTAGATCGCTCGGTGGTGTCCACCCAGTACAAGGTTATATTTCGGGCGATCATGACCTCCTGGACTCTCTTGGGCAACACCTTCTCCATCACTTGCTTGGGGGTGAGCGGCGCGCGTTGAGCCTGGGCCTCGCACCCCGACACGAACTGAAGCAACTCCCTCTGCGAGTGTGGACAGGGCGCCAGGAGGAAGACGGCGTTCCCAAAGCCCCCGAGCGCGGCCTGGGCTTCCTTGGCCTCGCTGTCGGCGTCCAGCAGCCTCCTCCCGCTACTCCGCAGGATCGGCTTGGTGGGCGACGTGATCTCCGGCCGGTCCCACTGGTAGTCGAGCAGCGTCTCCATCAGGGCTCCGTGCGTAAGGGTGGCCCTGGGCGTCGGACCGGGCAAGTGGGCTCCGGGAGGGCGATCCCCCAGCCTGGCCTCCAGCTCCTCCTCGAAGTCCTCCCAGGAGCGGCTTCCCAGTTCGCGGAAGTCCGACACGCGGGAGGGCCGGCTTCGTGCCCCTGAGAGTCGAAGAACTTGAAGGTCCAGTGGACCCGGGCAAGGCCGAAGCGGCAGCTCAGGTAAGTGAGGAGGCGGAGGGCGGCGCGCCGGGCCGGGCTATGGCGAGCAGAGTCGCCCGCAGTGTCCACTAGCAGCATCACTTTGTGACAGCAGGCCATCTCGGCCGCCACGGGACTCCCCTCCGCCCGGCCGCGCGTTGCCCTTCCTGAGGTAAAGCACTCTCTTCAGAGAACCAGCGCCATTGCCCGCTTCTCTGAGGCCCTTCTCCGAAGGCTCCCGCGCTCTCCGACAGCTGCTACTATTGGAGGAGCTGGTACCCAATCTCGGCTCCTATTGGCTGCAGGCTGAATGTAAGTGACGTAAGCACTTCCATTTTTAACCCTGACTGGAAGGCGTGTAGACAACCTCCGCTTGATTGGAGGAGGGTGTGACGGTAGGCGGGGCGCTGAGTTCCGGGAGAAATTTAGTTCTCATTGGCCTGAGCCTTCATTTTAAAATTTAAAGAGGCGGTACTTCGGGGGCGTGGCGGTGGACGCGGAAGCTAGCATTTGGGCGACTGTGCGCAGAAAAATGTGTGTGTGTGTGTGTGTGTGTGTGTGTGTGTGTGTGTGTGTGTGTGTGTGTCTGTGGTCTGTGTCTGTGTGTCTGTGTGTCTCTGTGTGTGTGTGTCTGTGTGTCTCTGTGTGCGTGTGCGCGCGCGCGTACGTACGCACAGGCGTGAGTATGAGTGTTGTCGCCTGCCAGAGACAGGTCTTGTTTACTAGAACCGGGAAGCCTGGGACGTGCACAGTTAGAAGTTTAGGATGGTTCAGTCAAATTAGCTTTAGACTACTCTTAAGCCTTTTAGCCTATGACGGAGGGCTTAATTTTTTTTCTGTAAAAAACGATAGGAATATTTCTTAATCCCCAAACTCGAGAGACGGAGGTAGGAGGATCGCAGGTTCCAGGCCAGCAGGGGCTACTCAGCGAGGCAGGAGCACAGTGGAAGGACCTCAGATATTCTATTGTAAAGGACCGGAAGGCAGGGAAGTGGTTTTTTTTTTTTTTTTTTTTTTTTGGTTTTTCGAGACAGGGTTTCTCTGTGTAGCCCGGGCTGTCCTGGAACTTAGTCTGTAGACCAGCTGGCCTCGAACTCAGAAATCCGCTTGCCTCTGCCTCCCAAGTGCTGGGATTAAAAGTGTGCCAGGGAAGTGTTTTAGGGAAGAAAGAGAAGTGGTAGATTTCATCTTTTAAGAAGAGCACTGTGGGACCTAGGTGGGAAAATGTAATGTAAAGATACCTAAAGGTGTCAAAACAGAAGCAGTGAGATAAGTCAGGTGTCTGCAGAACATCTGGGAAGCTGTTTTACAAACTAAGGAATGAACAAACCAGAGTACCCAAGCCAGTTCAATGGGTGCAGAAAAATACACTAGAACTTCTGATTCCCAGCACCTGCCTTCTTATAGCTCATAGATTCAATAGATATTAGTGTTTTGTGACATATTGGTATTTTTTAACTTGTTTTTGTTGCATGTTTGTTTTTGTGACTTTCTCTTATATTCCAAATTGGCCTCAAACTGCACCTTGAACTTCTCATCACCCTGCCTCCTTCTCCCCAATGCTGGGACTGAAGACATGTCCCCCACTATATCCGGTTTATGAGGTATTGGGGAATCAAACCCAAGGCTTCATGAATGCTGGACAGCAAGCATTGAACCAACGTCTCCAACACTCATGTGTCCCCGCAACCCACCCCCCCACCCCACCCCGCTTTCTTTTAGTTTTATTGTGTGTGGGGATGAAAAGTGTTGCTGGGGATGGAACTCCCAGCCTGGCATGCTCTTGGCAAGCATGCTGCTTCTTGGTCACATCTTTGGCCAGTGGATTTTTTTTATTTTGTGTGTATGGGTGTTTTGCCCATATGTGCATGCCTGTGCTCAGAGATCAGAACAGGGTCTTGGGTCCCGTGGAACTGGAGTTGCAGCTAGTTGTAAGTCAGCATTGAGCGATGGGAATTTAACCCAGATCTTCAGGAAGTGCAACAAGTGCTTTAAGGCACTGAGCCATTATCTTCAGCCCTTTATATGTGTTTCTTATTGGTGCCAGATTAAGGGGATTTGGGATTATCTGATTGAGTTTTAACTTAAGTGACTTAAAAAAGTAAAAGGCATGTGGCCTTATAAAATTCCTGTAATAAAGCCACATATTATTAATGTTAATAATGTGATCATAAAGCCGGGCAGTGGTGGCACAGGCCTTTAATCCCAGCACTTGGGAGGCAGAGACAGGCGGATTTCTGAGTTCCAGGCCAGCCTGGTCTACAGAGTGAGTTCCAGGAGAGCCAGGACTACACAGAGAAAACTGTCTAGAAAAAACCAAAAAAAAAAAAAAAAAAAAAAAAAGTGATCATAAATAACACAAAAATAATGAAGATGAAAAAAAATAATGAAGATGACACCATTTCGAGAATGATACCTTGTCTGCCATATTTTGAAATAAAAAGAACAATTTGATCAAATCTTACACTTAAGTTGTCCGGATAAATCTTGGAATTAATGAGAATTATTAGATATCTGTTGTCATTATTCTGCTTTTAATAAAAAGCCTTAATATGTAGCCCAGTTTGGCCTCAAACTCTTCTAGGTCATCCTGCTTCCAACTTCAAAGTGTTGGGATTATAGTGTGTACCACCATGCTAGGCAAGGTTATTTGAAACAGATTTTATTATAAGAACCATGAACCTTAACCTAAATGTTTATTTTACTTGGAAATATTAGCTTAAGTGATAATGTGAAAGCTGGTCACATTGGCATGTTCTTACAATCACAGTACTTATGAGTCAGTTCAAGACAAGAGGGTCCACAGTCCTTGAGCTACATGGCAAAACTGAGCCTTAAAAAAAAAAAAAAAAAAAAAAAAAGATAACCCTTAGTTAAGCATGCAAGACTGCAAGACCTTCTAACTACCTGTTTATGTCGTTGTCTCTATGTTTCTATTTTTTACTTAATTAAATGTGTAAGTAGTAATAGAAAAGAACTGGGCATGTCTGGGCATGTCACACTTTGCCTTTAATCCCAGCACTTAAGAGGCAGAGGCAGGCAGATCTCTGTGAGTTCAAAGCTAACTAGGTCTATACAGTGAGTTCCAGGCCATTCAGGGTTACATAGTAAGATACTCAAAAAGGTCGGTGGTGGGGCTGGAGATATGATTCAGTGGTTAAGATCAATTGTTCCTCTTACCAGTGCCCATTGGTGGCTCACAACCAACCATAACTACAATTCCAGAAAGTCTGATGCCATTTTCTGACCTCAGTACCAGGCATGTGTGTGGTATGTATACATACATGTATGAAGACCACTTGTACACATAAAATAAATATTTTTAAAACTACACATAATTTTCTGGCTAAATATCCATTTGTTGGGGATGCAGCATGTATTTTTTTCTGTATGTATTTTTTTAAACATTTATTTTATGTATATGAGTACACTGTAGCTGTTCTCAAACATACCAGAAGAGGGCATCAGATCACATTACAGATGGTTTTGAACCATTACAAGTGGTTGCTGCGAATTGAACTCAGGACTTCTGGAAGAGCAGTCAGTGCTCTTAACCACTGAGCCATCTCTCTAGCCCCCTCAGTATGTATTTTGTAATGATCTATTTTATTATGTTTAATCATGAGTAGGTGTGTGTATGCTTGTGTGTGGGTATGTGCAAATGAGTGTAGGTGCCCATGGAGTTCAGAGGCTTCAGACCCCCTAGAATGGGGACTACAGTTGTGAGCTATCTGATGTTGTGCTTCAAATTAAACTCTGGTTCTCTGGAGAATAGCAAGTGTTCTTACCCACTGACTCATCTCTCCAGCCCCTCTATATGTACTTTAAATTATATAAAATATGTCTGTGTCCTTAAGGGGAAATTTCAAGTAAATGTGGAGACTACTGGCCCACACTTTATGGCAGTGACTTTGAACATGTGGTGGGGATGGTGACCCATGGTTGGTGTCAGTCATGATGATTCAAGAATATGTTTCAGGTGTGGAGCTAACAATAATTGCTAACAGATTGCAGAATACAATAACTTCTAGGTTGAAGGCCTGAAAATTGAATAAATGGTAGAGAAGAAATAAGGAAGCAAGAAAGAAATGGGAAGAATGGGGAGGAACATCGGACTCTAGTTAGATTTAAGATGCTAGCTGGACCCCTCCAATGATTGACCATGTCAACTTGATACAACCTAGAATCACCTGGGAATAGCATCTCAATGAAGGATTGTCAACACTGGATTGGTCTGTGGGCCAGTCTTTGTGGGATTGTCTTAATGAAGGTAATAAATGTGGGAAGACCCAGCCGATGTGGGTAGCACCATTCCCTAGGCAAAGGGGCTTGAACTATATGAGTGTAGAAATTGTACTGGATGCCAGCCTGTGAACATGCATAAGTTGATCTCTCTACTCTTGACTGTGTGGTAGCTGCTCTACGTTCCTACTGCCTTTATGTCTCAACTCAGTTGAAAAACTGTAACCTGGAACTGTGAGCTAAAACCTTTCTTCCCTAAGTTGCCTTTGTCAGGAATTTTATCACATCAACAGAAATGAAACTAGCATGTCTTAGTTTGGGTTTTACTGCTGTGAACAGACACCATGACCAAGGCAAGTCTTATAAGGACAACATTTAATTCGGGCTGGCTTACAGGTTCAGGGTTCAGTCCAGTATTATCAAGGTGATGGAGCATGGCAGTATCCAGGCAGGCATGTGACCAAGCCTGCTCAGTCAGTCAACAGGTTCTCCAGCCCAGGAGTGAGAATTAAAAGAAAAGAGAGGATTAGACAAAATTGCAACATGACCCCAGCCAGTTCTGAGGCTGAAGGCTGAGGCAGGTTTGTTTATTCCCACTTTTTCTTTTCTTTTTTTATTTGTTTTTTTTTTTTTTTTTTTTTTTTTTGGTTTTTTCGAGACAGGGTTTCTCTGTATAGCCCTGGCTGTCCTGGAACTCACTCTGTAGACCAGGCTGGCCTCGAACTCAGAAATCCACCTGCCTCTGCCTCCCAAGTGCTGGGATTAAAGGCGTGGGCCATCACCGCCCGGCCCCACTTTTTCTTTAAACACTTTTAATTACAAGCAAGTATTTAGGTGAGTTCTAGGTTGAGGAACCAACAATACAATAGATACAAACAGTCAAGGAACAAACAAGGCAATATACAAAGTCCTGTGATCACTCTTGCAGTTTCTATGGGCTCATCTGAATGACAAAAATATCTGAGCCTAGTTCCCTGTCCTAGCCCACAGTCATATTCATGCCTAAGGCCTACTTTTTTTTTTTTTTTTTGGTTTTTCAAGACAGGGTTTCTCTGTATATCTCTGGCTGTCCTGGAACTCGCTCGGTAGACCAGGCTGGCCTCAAACTCAGAAATCCACCTGCCTCTGCCTCCCAAGTGCTGGGATTAAAGGCGTGCGCCACCACCGCCCGGCGATAGTCTCTTCTTAATCACCACAATTTCTTAGCTCCAGCTAACTAGCATCAATTGTCCCAGTAGTCTCTTCCTCTTGACTCTAAAGCCACATGGCCTAAACTGCCGAGTAGGAGCGGGAACATGGCCCCTTGTTCTATTCCATTATCACCAGCTTTCTCTTTTCCAACTCCTTCACTGCCTAAACTTGGCTGTCCTGCATCTTGCTCTGTAGATTGACCTTGAATTTAGAGATCTGAATGCCTGTCTCATGTGATTAAAGGTGTGTACCAACCATGCCTGGATCTAAATTTTGCTGGGAACTCCCTCTTCCTTAATCTGCTATCTCCCAGAACACCTGATTCAGCTCCATTTCACTTCCTGGTGCCCCTTTAATACTCGAACCATATATTTTAGATTTTTCCTTTTTAAGCTTGCTACACTTGTTCAAAATGCTCTTCAGGAGACTTTTTGTTTTGTTTTGAGACAGGGTTTCTCTTTATAGCCCAGGCTGTCCTGGAACTCACTCTGTAGACCAGGCTGGCCTTGAACTCAGAAATCACCTGCCTCTGCCTCCCAAGTGCTGGGATTAAAGGCGTGGGCCACCATTGCCTGGCTCTTCCGGAGACTTAACCAGAGAACAAAGTCTCTGCTGGAGACTTCCTTTGTCAAAGCAATTAATATGAGTTTTCACCTTAGCCTCAGGCAGACTCTTCTGAGGGCAAAAGATAACCACATTCTTCACCAAAATACCACAAAAACAGTCTTTAGGCCACCTATTGAAATTCTTCACTGAAATTCTTGGGCTAGCTAGGTCTGCACAATTCAAACCACTCTCATCAACAAAGCCTTCCATATTCCTACTAGGATGGCCCATTAAGCCCACTTAAAGCACTCCACTGCTTTCCAAATCCAAAGTTCCAAAATCCACCTCCTTCCAAACAAAAGCATGGTCAGGTCTATCTCAGCAATACCCCAGTCACTGGTACCAACTTCTGTCTTAGGGTTTTACTGCTGTGAACAGACACCATGACCAAGGCAAGTCTTACAAGGACAACATTTAATTCGGGCTGGTTTACAGGTTCAGAGGTTCAGTCCAGTATCATCAAGGTGGGGGAGCATGGCAGCATCCAGGCAGGCATGGTATTGGTAGAGCTAAGAGCATCTTCATCTGAAGGCTGCTAGTGACTGACTTCCAGGTAGCTAGGATGAGGATCTTATAGCCCACATCCACAGTGACACACCTATTCCAACAGGGCCACACCTCCTAATAGTGTCACTCTCTGGTCCAAGCTTATACAAACCATCACATGGGATAATCCCCAAGGGGAGGTTTCAGGTGTGCAGTTAGATGTAGGAGTATAGACAGTGGGAGAAATAGGGGCAACGACGTAACTGAAAATGATGGGTATTTATTTAGCTGCCACTTAAAGCCCTAGGCCTGGATGAACTTACCGAGGTGTTTCCATGTTATGCGATTGGAAAGAGAATGGGGGGAGGGGTGGAAGGTGTCAACTTTGCTAGAGGATGATATAAACATGTCCTCCAGATTCCAGTTGGAACTTAATCAGGAATGTGATCAAATTAGGAGGTAGGGCCAGTTGTGGTGGCGCACGTCAGTAGGATATGCTGAAGGAGGCAGAGGCAGGAGGATCACGAGTTCGAGGCCAGCCTGGGCTACACAATTTTGCCGGGCGGTGGTGGCACACGCCTTTAATCCCAGCACTTGGGAGGCAGAGGCAGGTGGATCTCTGAGTTTGAGGCCAGCCTGGTCTACAGAGTGAGTTCCAGGCCAGCCCGGGCTACACAGAGAAACCCTGTCTCGAAAAAAAAAAAGGAGGTAGGGCCTTTAGGGAGATGACCTCATGCTTTGAGGGTGACTCACTGAAGAATGGGATTAGCATCCTCACAAATAGGGCCCAGGGAGCTCATTTGCTCAACTACCAGCTTAGTTTCTAGATAGCTTGAAGGTGCCATCTATGACCAGAAAGTGGTTCCTGGGCAGACTTGAAACCTGCTGGGGACTTGATCTTAGACTTCCTGCCTCCAGAACTTTAGTGTGTGAGCTTCTTCTGTTTATAAACTGCCTGGCATGTGGTATTGTTATGACAGTACAGATGGATCAAGAAAAAAATAGGGTAATTTTACAAATAGAAATCAGTTTAAAAAAAAAAAAAAAAAAAAGGAGGATTATCTGATTTTTTTTTCCCCTCAAAAATAGGGTAGATAAGGATGGGTGGACGTTCTTGACCCGCAGGTTACTGGCGGTGGGTAGGTGGTGTGTATGATGTACTCGCAGGCTCAGTGCTTAGTTCTGTGTATGCTTACAAAATTCTCTAATAAAAAGTGGGGGGGCTGGGGGGGGATGAGGCTTGAGATGGCTCAGCAGGTTAAGCAGATTACCAGCAAGAGGACAACCTGAATTCAATCCCTGGGACCTATAAGGTAGAAAGAAAGAACCAACCCTGTAAGTTGTCCTTTGATCTCACGTGCACTATGGTCTGTAACACTCAGAATAAATAAATGTAACTTTTAAAAAGTTAAAAGATGGTAGAAGACAGAACCACTGTGCGGACTTTAATTTTATTTGTTTGTTTGTTTTAGTAGTTTCTCTGCTGCACTCTCTACACACAGCCCAGTCCACAGGTAAAGTGTAGTAAGAAAGTGAAAGACCCCCCCAGGGGAGACCCTCGCTCAAATCGAGGAAATTCACAACCACCAAGAAACTCGAGAGACCCAACTTGCTGCAAACCGCATAAGGCTTTATTTTCGGGAAATCAGCTGGCTGAGGCCGAGACTCACAAGGAGTGTCGACCCCGAGGCCTAATTGAGAAGGGATTATAAAGGGAAAAAACCACAAAACCTGGGTGAACCAGAGTGAGGGGGAATCATAAAACAAGTCATGAAACATCAACAGACATTATCATAAAAATACAGTGAAAGGAGCCGGGCGGTGGTGGCGCACGCCTTTAATCCAGCACTTGGGAGGCAGAGGCAGGCGGATTTCTGAGTTCGAGGACAGCCTGGTCTACAGAGTGAGTTCCAGGACAGCCCGGACTACGCAGAGAAACCCTGTCTCGAAAAACCAAAAAAAAAAAATACAGTGAAAGGATCATGTGGGAAAACCCTGTGTATTTATTTTTCAAGAATTTAATCTTATCTAATCATCTATCATGTGGCTAGCCTGTCCTTGGAACCCAGAGCCTAAGAACCAGATTACCTGCATTCTAGGTTCTGCCCTTTTGTGGAGTTCCTGGAACAGAGGTGGCCTGGCTTCAGCCTCTACATGCTAGAGGGTCTCAAAAAAAGTTTATTCTCTTCAAAAGTAATATAGAGCTGGGCAATGGTGGTGCACGCCTTTAATCCCAGCACTTGGGAGTAGGCAGAGGCAGGCGGATTTCTGAGTTCGAGGCCAGCCTGGTCTACAGAGTGAGTTCTAGGACAGCCAGGACTACACAGAGAAACCCTGTCTCGAAAAACAAACAAAAAAAAAAGAAAGAAAGAAAGAAAGAAAGAAAGAAAGAAAGAAAGAAAGAAAGAAAGAAAGAAAATAGTATAGAAAGCAGGACTGGGGAGACAGCTCAGTCAGTTAAGTGCTTGCCCCACAAGCAGGTAGACCTGAGTTTCATCCCCACTGCCCATATTTAAAACAAAGCAATTCAACCACCTCCCCCCCCCCCCCGAAAAAAAAAGTGCAGCAGGGACAGAGGACCTGGTCTTAGTTTCCAGCATTCATGTGGGAAGTCAGGGCTGCCTGGAACTCCAGTTCCAGGGGGGTCTGACACCCTCCTCTGGCCTCTGAGGGTACCAGGCTCCCACACGGTACACATACATACATGCAGAACACCCATACACATTTAAAAAGAAAAAAGCTAGTCGCAGTGGTATTGTTTTGTAATCCTACCACTGGGGCAAACACAAGTAGGTCCCTGGGCCTGATGGGCAGCCAGTCTAACCAAATTAGTAAGTTCCAGGCGGAAGTGAGAAATCTGGTTTCAAAAAACAAGAAGCTGGGGAGTGATATGCAAAGTTGACTTATGATCCCCACATGCACACACACATGGACATGTGAGCACGTACACGGATGTACATTCATATAAACAATGCACATATACATATGAATGTAAGGAAGAATGGAAAGCTTATTGTAAATACCGTAATATTTCCTTTGCAAATATTGATAACCATATCAGGCAACATTATAATTTTGTTGTGTTTTTTTTCTAGGCAGAGTTTCTCTGTGTAATTGCCCTGGCTGTTCTGAAACTCTCTTTCAGGCTGGGCTTGAACTCATGTAGCCTCTGCCTCCCAAATGCTGGGATCAAAGCTATGGACCACTGTAGGGAGCAAGAAGGTAGATACATGTAGTTAGTATAACAAAAGTTATGTTTTATTATGCTGAGGGTCATCATAAAATGTTCACACTGTAAGTTCTTACCACAGTCTGAAGCCTATCTCCGAAGGCTGGATTTATCTTAGCTTAAGGTCAAGTCCAGTCTCTAACAGAAGTCTCCAATTCAAGGGCCAGGGTCCTGGGGGAGACTCTCCAGCCACAGGGCAGATCAAGGTAGCGTCTCTTCAGATATATAAAGTATTTTTCTTGGTATATCTCTGCTTGTATCTGTCCAGTGGGCATCATGAGGTTCTAGGCTTGTGTCTGATTATCTTTACTGAGTGAAGTCACTGAATTCTAGTTATCAGGTTCAGCCTTGGGTGTAGTGGGTCCTGACTAACCTAGTTTTACATGTCTAAAAGGCATTTTTACTAAGCTCAATATAGCCACCATGCCAGGCTCCTTTTCTTTTCTTAAAAAAAAAAAAAAAAAATTCTGTTAGGGTATATGGTGATGTACACCTTTAATTCAAGCACTCAGAAGGCAGAGGCAAATGGATCTCTGTGAGTTTGGGGTCACCATGGTCCACATAGTGAGTTCCAAGCAGCAAGAAAAAAAAAAAGGATTTCAGCCTTGTAAGGACTGCAGTTGTTGTGCTGTACAGGCAAACAAACAAACCAAAACCAGCCAACCAAATCTACTCCTTTAGAATGCCCTGGATTGAGGCTGCTCCAGCCAGTTCTGCAGGTGATGGAAAGAAACTTGAAGAGGAAGGGGAACAACACGTGTGGGGGGGGAAGGGGGGAGTGGTATTTTTTGCCTTCAAGGTGAAGGATATCCCTAGAGGTGAGGGGTGGAGATAACCAAAGATGAGAGGTGGGGATACCCGGGTGTTGGGAGCTAACCAAGGCTGGCGAGTCGGGGTAGCCAGGGCTGGGAAGTGAGGGTAGCCACCACTGATGGTGGGAGTGAAGAGTGGCAATGGAAGTCGCTCCCAGCTCAGATGAGAAGGCTGACGGCACAGCCACCATGGCTGACTCAGGCTTGCTGGCTCTGATGAGCAGTCCAGTGACTCCTCAGTCTGCCTCCTGTCTAGGTGTACTGACATCGTGGTAACATGGGCCTACGGCGAAGAGCTCCCTTGGCCAACTTCAGAACACCGAGATGAGATAGGTAGGTTTCCATGTCTCACTGTCAGAACTTAGACATCCCATCAGCAACAGGTTTTCTTGAGCAGTGAGGTGAACAAGGCCTGCTGGCCTACCAGTGCTGCTCTGAGAAGTGGGGTACAACTGTGCATGACAAACTACTATTGCAACAATGATTTGGGATAAATTTGAGTTTTGGAATAAAATTAAGAACAATAAAATCTTTTTTTTTTTTTTTTTTTTGGTTTTTTCGAGACAGGGTTTCTCTGTGTAGTCCGGGCTGTCCTGGAACTCGCTCGGTAGACCAGGCTGGCCTCGAACTCAGAGATCCACCTGCCTCTGCCTCCCAAGTGCTGGGATTAAAGGCGTGCGCCACCACCGCCCGGCAAGAACAATAAAATCTTAAATAAATAAATACAAACTCATTTTTTTCTGGTCCGGTGAGATGGCTTGGTGTGTGTGGAAACCTAAAGACCAGAGTTCAATCCCTTCCCAACCAGAAGCCGTGGCTCTGCATTCCCAGCACTCCCACAGCAAAATGGGAGGCAGAGACGGGAGAATCTCTTTGAAGCTTGAAGGGCTGCTAGCTTGGAATACACAGCCCAGTGGACACAAAAGAGACCCATCCTCAACAAGGTAGGAGAGAGCCAACTCCCCACGACGGCTCTCAGACCTCCGTACACCTGACCACACACATCCATACAGTGGAGTGGACCTGGGCTGGGCAGCTCAATGCCTGGCAGCAGGAGCTGGGGTGAAACGTACTTCTCACTGAGTCAGGAAGCAGCGTGCTTAGGTAAGAAATGAGATGGGCCCTAGTTACCCATCTTGTTCTACAATCTCCGAAAAATAAATAAGCAAAGAACCACTGAAGTGGGGACTAAGTGTTCAAACACATGAGACTGTGGTGAACACCTCATTTTCAAACTGTAATAAGCAACATCTTTCTCTTTGGATCCTTAGAATCTCCCAAAATGCATATTCTGCAAATTTCATAAAAATATTACCAAGAATTTGTTTCTCGGTTAGAATTGCAGACCGATACCATAAAGTACCAGCAGGGGGCGGTAGCAGCCCTCTACTAAAGGCTCTGACTTCTGCTTTGCAAAGAATTGCTTGTCCTAGCCGGGCGGTGGTGGCGCACGCCTTTAATCCTAGCACTTGGGAGGCAGAGGCAGGCGGATTTCTGAGTTCGAGGCCAGCCTGGTCTACAGAGTGAGTTCCAGGACAGCCAGGGCTACACAGAGAAACCCTGTCTCGAAAAACCAAAAAAAAAAAAAAAAAAAAAAAAAGAATTGCTTGTCCTTAGTTTGCCTGTGAAAAGCAGAAACCAGGGGGTATATGATTATCTGGTGCTGAGTATCTGGTGTCAAGGAAGCCATTGTTTGTGGCAGTATTTTTGGGCACAGAAGAGACAACAATGGCTTCCCCAGCCCACTTCTTTTTTTTTTTTAATTATGTTCCAGCTGGGCAGTGGTGACACATGCCTTTCTTCTTTTTTTTTTTTTTTAAGTGACTTTATTTATTTATTTAATGTATATGAGTATACTGTAGCTGTCTTCAGACACACCAGAAGAGGGTGTTGGATTCCATTACAGATGTCTGTGAGCCACCATGTGGTTGCTGCGATTTGAACTCAGGACCATCTGGAAGAGCAGTCAGTGCTCTTAACCACTGAGCCATCTCTCCACCCAGCCCACTTCTTACTTGCCAAACCTAAGAAGAAAGCAAAGAGAAACAGCATTTTGTTGTTGTTGTTTTGGGGAGGTTTTTGTTGTTTTGCTTTGTTTTGAGGGAAGATCTCTCTATTATGTAGCCCCGACTAGCCTGGAACTTGCTCTGTAGACAAGGCTGGCCCTAGCTCACAGAGATTCACCTGCTTCTGCCTCCAGTGTGCTGGAATTAAAGGTATGCACCATCACATCCAGCCGAGGAACTGTATTTGATGAACACTTTCTGAATGTGGGCATCAAGGATGAGAACATTCATATTTAATTCTCCAAAAGTTTTCAGGGTAATTTTTTTTGACCCCTCATTTGTACAGCTCAAGAAGGTTAAATAAATTGCAGAATGTCTCATAGTTGATTGAATGGACTCCTTTGTGTGTGTGTGTATGTGTGTGTGTGTGTTTTTAGAAATGCTGTGAAGGGTGGAGTGGGAGACATTCCTGCAAGCTAGAAGACTAAAGGCCTGCTCTCCTCTCAACCCCACCCCCTCAGACTCCAGCAGTACTCACTGTACAAAACCTGTGTACAGGCTGGTGTGGTCCCAGACTTCCGGGGCCTAGCCCTCCCTTTTCTGGCCAGAGGAGCAAGCCGTGACTGAAGGCAGTGAGGCATGGCCCAGTCCTGCTTTATCAGGATGGCACAGAGCCCAGAAACCCCTCATATCAGGTGCTGTAGACATGACCTGGAACACTGTGTCCGTTTACAGATGTGGGAATTCGAGGGCTAAGGGTAGAGGAGTCGGGGCAGCATCTCCTTCTGGAGCCCATCACAAGAGAAGCCAGATCAGATGGGCAACATGGGGCCCCTGAGCAGACTGAAAGCTTTATGAGGCCAGACCCCTCTAAAGCTGGTCATACTGCAAGGCTCCCCAACCTGGTTCTCATGGGCTCTTGGTCCTTCCCTGTAGAGAACAACTTTATTCTAGAGGAAGGGGCTTAAATAACCTGCAGGGGTTATAAAGGCTCAGGGAATGAGTCAGGTACCGAGTGCAGGAATGAAAAAGGATCGATCGATACCTCAGATAGTTGGAGACTGGCCAGAATGGCAATCTCCCCTAAAGAGCCGTGGCCAGAGCCTGGGGAGGGGGCGGGGTAAACCAGGCACCCTACTGTGCTGTAGAGGAAATCCCTACAATTTCCCACCCTCCAGCAGGGCGCAGGCAGTGAGGGCTGAATCAGTACTGAGGGCCCTGAGACCCAATTGCCATCAAAGTCTGAATCCCACAGCCACCAGGTGGTTTGGAAGCAGGCGCTGGAAAATCTCTTTTAAATTCCTTCTTCAAAAGCGTAGACAAAGCCAGCTGGGGATATAGTTCAGTTTGTAGAGTGCTTGTCTAGCCTGCAAGAAAGCCCTGGGTTCAATCTGCTTTGGCCCTCCCAATGGGCTCTTCAGCACCCTGGTACCCACAAACTGTGTGTAGTCTATAATCCTAGCACATGAAAAGTGGAGGTAGGAAGATCAGGAGTTCAAGGCCATTCTTAGCTATGAAGTGAATTCAAGGGCAGCTTGAACCCCAAAGCACTAATATACAGTCACATTGTTGTGCACGCTCTTAACATCTTGGGAACTACTTCAGTCTTTGATATTAGTTTCATCTATGAAAATATGTGCTTTACATGCACACACATGCACACACATACACACTCACACACACATGCATAAACACATATGCATACACACGCACACATGCATACACATATGAGCATACACACACACACACACACACACACACACGAGCCAAGTGCATGCACAGATGAAACTGTGGTATGGAAGGCCAGAGCTGTTCTGAATATGGTGGATGGGGGGTGGTTGCACAACAGTGTAAATGTACTTATTGCCACAGAACTGAAAGATACCCTTAAAACAATTAAGTATTGGGGGCAGGGAGGGGGACAGGAGTGAAGCCCTGGGGGCCAGCAGAATGAATGGAAACAGATAATCTCAGGAGGTGGGGGGACCCTCTAGAATGTACCAGAGACCAGGGAGGTGAGAGACTCTCAGGACTCAAAGGGAGGGACCTTAGATAAAATGCCCAACAATGGGGACGGAGAACTTGTACAATCCATCTCCAGTAGAAAGACAGGGCATCAAGTGGAGGGATAGGATTGTCATCCCACAGTCAAAAACTCTGACCCAGAATTGTCCCTATCTAAAAGAACTGCAAGGACTAAAAAGGAGAAGAGACTGAGGGAAAGAGATCCAGTGATTGGCCCAAACTGGGATTCCATCTCAAGGGAGGCTCCAAGGCCTGACACTGATACTGTGGTGTGCTTTTTTTTTGTTGTTTTTTTTTTTTTTTTGTTTTTCGAGACAGGTTTCTCTGATAGCCCTGGCTGTCCTGGAACTCACTCTGTAGACCAGGCTGGCCTCGAACTCAGAAATCCGCCTGCCTCTGCTCCCAAGTGCTGGATTAAAGGCGTGCGCCACCACCCCCGGCCTGTGGTGTGCTTATTAACATGAGCCTAGCAAGGCTGCCCTCTGAGAGGTCCAACAAGCAGCTGACCCAGACATACACAGAAACATACACCCAACTATGGGACTGCATAAGGGTATTCTGGTTCTTGGCTGGGCATGGGCCTAGAACTCCCAAGACTCCAAGGGAGAAACGGCAGGAGTTCGGCCACGTCCCAGAACTCAGGGTCCTGACAAGCAGTCTAATCTCCATGGACCTACATTGTTCAGTCATGTAAGCCATTACAGCCCCTCCCAAAGTGCACAGGTAGAGGGTGTAGCTACAAGCCTCAGGCCCTAGAGATTTACATACTAATGAAGGCCAGAGGGTGGAGCCAATTAAACCACCCCCCCAGAACCTCCCCCTTTCTCCCTCCCTACTTAACTCAGGTCTGCCCTGAGTTTGGGGGGGGGGGGTACATCCAGATCCATCCACCATCCTCTATGACAATAAATCCTTTTGGAATCAAGGACTTCCTCGTATCTTTGGGGCCTGCCATCCAGACTTTCTCTTGGATGTGGGATCCTGCGCCGGGTCCCTGGCTGCTGCCATTGTGTGCCGAGACTCCTCCACTGTGGGGGGGGAGGTTGACCCACACCCAACCACTGAACTGAAGTTGGGTAGCCCTGTGGTTGAATTAGGGAAAGGCTAGAAGAAGTTGAAGAAGAGGGTGACCCCATCAGAAGACCAGCAGTCTCAACTAACCTGGATCCACAAGATCTCTCAGACACTGAGCCACCAACCAGACAGCATACACAAGCTGGTCTGAGGCCCTGACACATACACAGTACAGGACTGCCTGGTCTGGACTCAGTGAGAGAAGATGCACCTAACCCTCAAGAGACTTGAGGCCCCAGGGAGTGGGAATATTAAAGATAATTAAAACAAAAACAAAAGTGCAAACTTTATCATATATATATCACTCATAATATATATCAAATATAAATCAAATTTTATCATATATATAATTAAAATTTCAAAACTATGGTGCTGATGGTTTTTCTCAGCAGCAGAGCACCTGCCCACATGCCTGTGGCCCTGGGTATAATTCTCAGAACTTGGAAAGTAGGAGAGAGGAGGGAGGAGGAGGTGGGGAGAGCATGGGGGAAGGGAGGAAAGGAGAGAGGAGAGAGGGAGGGAGAGAAAGCATTCAAGATATACAAACAATCTATATCGTGGGGTTTAAAATAGAGACTGACAGTGTTGGGGGAGCTGGTGGGGATCCCTGAAAACCTAGGAGAGGAAATGTGAAGGAAGCCGCTTCCAGCGGTAGGGAGGCTCAGAGCAGACCGTGGGCTCTGGCCAGGTGAGGTGCAGGCAGGCAGGGAATGGGGAGACTGTCTTCTCAGCCAACTCCACCTCTCCTCCTCTAGCTTGGATAAGTGAGTCGTATTTGAACAAGGACCTTTAAGAAATGCTATCCATAGCCAGAAAAACAAGGAGGCAAAATTTAGAAACAAAAATCTCATAGTAAGACTTGGAGGTTCTCTTTAATCAGAAATAGTGTCTACATTAATTAAACCTTTTAAACTTTTTATTTGATTTCAAAAATACATGTTGTGTCTACTGTTGTCCGACTGAAGACTTCATGCCAAAACTAGTTTAAGTGATGTTTTATGAAAGGAAAGACATCTTAATGTCCCGTTTGATGAATTTCAAAATGCCAATTATTTTTTATTTTTAAGTGTGTGTGTATGTGTCCAGCCCACAAATTGTTTTTTTTTTAAAACCATGAAGAGAAAAATTAAGTAAATACTACTATTTAAAAGGTCAGATATGCCGGGCAGTGGTGGCGCACGCCTTTAATCCCAGCACTTGGGAGGCAGAGGCAGAGGCAGCGGATTTCTGAGTTCCAGGCCAGCCTGGTCTACAGAGTGAGTTCCAGGACAGCCAGGGCTACACAGAGAAACCCTGTCTCGAAAAACAAAAACAAACAAACAAAAAAATTAGCCGGGCGGTGGTGGCGAACACCTTTAATCCAGCACTTGGGAGGCAGAGTCAGGTGGATTTCTGAGTTTGAGGCCAGCCTGGTCTACCAAGTGAGTTCCAGGACAGCCAAGGCTACACAGAGAAACCCTGTCTCAAAACACCAAAAAAGTTGTAAATGTGCAGCTTGGTTTTCATGTAGGTCTCAAACATCTGGAGTGGGGGCTATCCCAAAACATGCAGCCTGTATATGGAGTACGGTCTTCAAAAAAAAAACAGTTGTTCAGTTATTCATGGAATATTATTTTTTTTATATCTCTTGTATTCAGTTTGCAACTACTTCAATGAGAATTTTTGTATGTATATTCATGAGGGATATTGGACTATAATTTATATATTTGTGTTGGGTCTACACTTGATTTCACTATTTCAATATTATTTGCTTTGTGAAGGAAAAAAAAAAAAAAAAAAAAACACCAAAAAAAAAAAAAAAAGTTCAGATATTATTGTTATAAATAAAATGACTATAATTCTACAATTTACATATCGATATGTGTATCTGTTTATATGACTTTTTTAATTTAAAAAGCGGGGAGGAGCTGAAGATATGATGAAGAGCACTGACTGCTCTTCCAGAGATGTGGGTTTGATTCCCAACCTTCACACAGTGGCTCACAACCATCTGTAACTCCAGTTCCAGAGAATTCAGCACCTTTTCTTGGCCTCCACGAGCAGCAGGCACACACATACATGCAGGCACAAACACCCACACAAATAAAATTTAAAATTTTTTTTTTTTTTTGTTTTTTTCGAGACAGGGTTTCTCTGTGTAGTCCGGGCTGTCCTGGAACTCGTTCGGTAGACCAGGCTGGCCTCGAACTCAGAAATCCGCCTGCCTCTGCCTCCCAAGTGCTGGGATTAAAGGCGTGCGCCACCACCGCCCGGCGAAAATTTAAAAATTTAAGTCATAGTATATCTATTATTTTATAACTTTGAATTTTAAGTGTAAAAGCATTATGGGCCAGGCACAGTGGGTCATACCTAGCTCACAATCTTAGCTATTAGGGAACAGAATCAAGAAGATAGACACCAGTTTGAGATTGACACAGTAAGTTCCAGGATAGCCTAGGCTACAGAATGAGACTTGTCAAAAAAAAATGTTATGATGAAGCTGGGTTTAGTGGTTCATGTATGCAACAGTCTAGCACTCAGAAGGCTGAGGCAGAACATTCGCCATGAGTTACAGGTTAGGTTAGCCTAGACTACAAAGTGCTCTCTCTCACATTAAACAAAGCAAAAATTGTATGGGTAGTTTTACATTATCATGCTTTTAAAAAGTGAAAAGGAAGCTGGATATTGGTGTGCACACCATTAATCTCAGCATTCCAGTAATAAAGGCAGGCTGATCTCTGTAAATTTGAGGCTAGCCTGGTCTACATAGCTAGTTCCAAGACAGCCAAGGCTACTTAGAAAGACCCTGTCTCAAGAAAGAAGAAGATAAATAAAGAGATGGTAGATAGATAGATAGATAGATAGATAGATAGATAGATAGATAGATAGATAGATAGATAGATAGATAGATAGATAGATAGATAGATAGATAGATAGATAGAAAACAGACAGATAGGCAAACTGCTTGGAGATAAATTCTTCCTGATATAAAACTGGGTAGCAAGTTCAGGCAGGACTGTCTCAGAGCTGCCTTCATCTTCAGCCCCAGCTTCTTCACCTTCTTTCCTTTCCACCCTGCCTTTCCCACCCAGCCAGCCTTTGTACCCTTTTGCTCACTCTGATTTGATTGAGACTCCTCCACCTCTCTCCTCTCATGGTTTGGTTTGAGACCTTGTCTCAAAAATAGATAGGTCTATAACTCAGTTATAGAATGTCACCTAGTGTACACCAGGCCTGCATTCCATCTGCAGCATTGCCCACAGGGAAAACATTGTTTGTTTCTTTTTCAGTTTTTTTTTTTTTTTTTTTTTTTTGGTTTTCCGAGACAGGGTTTCTCTGTGTAGCCCGGGCTGTCCTGGAACTCACTTGTAGACAAGCTGGCCTCGAACTCAGAAATCCACCTGCCTCTGCCTCCCAAGTGCTGGGTTTAAAGGCGTGCGCCACCACTGCCCGGCTTTCAGTTTTCTTTTTTGTTGGTTTTATTTTCTTCTTCTTTTGAGAGAGAGGGGTGTCTCAGTCTCATGGACCCCAGGCTACCTTCCAATTCCCTACTGAATAAGAAAAATGAAATTAAAGGAGGAGGACATGAGTACTCCTAAAGTATGGAAAAGGTTTTCTTCTTTTTTTTTCTTTTTTTTTGGTTTTTCAAGACAGGGTTTCTCTGTATAGCCTTGGCTGTCCTGGAACTCACTCTGTAGACCAGGCTGGCCTCGAACTCAGAAATCCACCTGCCTCTGCCTCCCAAGTGCTGGGATTAAAGGCGTGCGCCACCACCGCCCGGCTGGAAAAGGTTTTCATTGTAGTTGTAAGAGAGAAAACCAGCAGAAGGAGTCGAGGCTAAACATGGCTGGCAGACTAAATCTGACCATGAGAGGAGAGAGGAGGAAGGAGAGCAAGAGTGGAACTGACAACCAAGAGAGGTGGCCCAGGCCAAGAGACCTGCATAGCCCAAATGGCTGAGGATCAGTCTGGACGAAGGGAAGCAGAAGCTGAGCCCCTGGGAGGGAGAGGTCAAGGTAAGGGGCAGAGCAAGAAGTGCTGGGAGGAGCCAAGGTACTGAGTGAAACTTGTCCTGAGTTTGAAACCTAACATTCCAGCCTTTTGTTGATGATAAGGGCTGACATAATCTTTCCCGTAACTACTTCCTGCTGAAATTGGGGCATCATTATAAGAGCCCAGAAACCTGGAATGATGGTCAAAAATGGGAATTGTGGTGATTTGAATACGCTTGGCCCATGGCAAGAGGCACTCTTAGGAGGTGTGGCCTTGTTGGAGGAAGTGTGCCACTGTGTAGGTGGGTTTTGAGGTCTCTCACTGCTCAACCTCTGTGTAGAGGAGAAGAGAGAGACCCTCTTCTGGCTGCTTGCAGAAGAAAGGTTCCTTCTGGCTGCCTTCAGATCAAGATCTAGAACTCTTGGCTAGTCCAACACCATGTCTGCCTGCATAATGCCATGTTTCCAGCCATGATGATAATGGACTGAAGCTCTGAACCTGTAAGCCAGTCCCAATTAAATGTTGTCCTTTAAAAGAGTTGTCTTGGTCATGGTCTCTTCACAGCAATGGAACCCAAAGTAAGAGGGGACGGGAGAAAGGAATACAGGCTGGGGGATATCTGTTTGCTTGCTGCTTAGATTTTGCAGAACCACCTGGGGCTAGTGAAGTGCAGGCTGCTTTGGAGCAGTCTAGGATGCAGAACCATTTGTGGCTAGTTGCTGTGGAGTCATCTAGGATACAGTTTAGGTAAAATAAATTTTTTATCTTGGGTATACATTTGAAACTTTTAATTCCATGGTTCACGCGAGACCCAAAAGCAGGGAGAAAGAGCAAGAGATGCCATCCTCAGGAATAGGCAGGTGGGGAAACTTTGGGGTACTTATCTGGAGTCCATTTGACCCGGGAGAGGTGGATCTAAGCCCCCCCCCCCCCCCCCCCCCCCACCCCCGGTTACATGAATTTATTTTATTTTATTTTTTTTTTTTTTTGAGACAGGGTTTCTCTGTGTAGTCCTGGCTGTCCTGGAACTCATTCTGTAGATCAGGCTGGCCTCAAACTCAGAAATCCGCCTGCCTCTGCCTCCCAAGTGCTGGGATTAAAGGAGAGCGCTACCACCACCCGGCTACATGAATATTTTTAAGTTTATAAAAAGAGATAAAAGTTTAGCTCTATTAGTATTACCACTGTTTCCAATATGTACTGAAATCCACCTTGTAGAAAAAAACAACACATTCAAACCTTTGAATCACTGTCAACGCTCAGCGAGCCAAAGAACTGATTCTGGGTTGAAAGCATGAACACTCATTTCAGCACAATGAGAAGCAATTTTAAGTCTGTACTTAGAAGACAACCAAAGGAAATTCAAAATTTGTGACTTCCATAATAATAGCAGAACTTAACCATAACTCAAGAGCTTATCATAACTCCATTGATTAATGTTAAAAGTCTTAGCTTTCTAAGTCTTAGTATATAACAATAGCACACAGAGAGAAATAAGCCTGAGCCATTTTAAACCTGTTTTGTGAGTTTATCTCTTTCAGAGTGAAGTTTTGTCAGGAAAGTAAACTGTGACTGCCTTTCTCAGCAGATATAGTAGTTCTAGAAAAGTGCAGCCCGAGGCCTGATTTTACACATGAATATAATCAAGTGGCAACCCTAGAGTCTCCAAAGAAAACAGATGGGCACAGATGACTTCACCTTAGTTATGGTGATGCTAACCACTGAGAAAAACCGCCCATGTCTCCCCTGCCACCAGAGCTCTGCCCATACTAAGGACATTTTTGGGTTGATTATACTACCTTGCCTGGCCAAGGTAGCTCAATTTTCCCAAGTTCCTTTTCCACAGGAAAGGTCTCTGAACCGAGTATTTGTCTAGCATGGGAAGCTTCCTCCCACCATTTCCCCATGCCCCTGCAAGACAGGGTTTCTCTGTGTAGCCCTGGCTGTCCTAGAACTTGAGCTGTAGACCAGGCTGGCCTCAAACTCAGAAATTCTCCTGCCTCTGCCTCCAAGTGCTGGGATTAAGGTATGGGCCACCACCCTTTGTGAAGCTTTTTTTATTAAACACTTTAAATGCCATATTCAGCAGATCTCTGAAGATTCTGAGGACCATTATCTATTAAGTATACAAGATTATAAACAAACCTTGTTTGTTTTTAGTTACTTGCTTTAGGCTTAACCTGAAAACATTAACAAGGTTATCAAAGACAAAGAGGCTAGACATATATCTTCAAGTCAGTTACTGTTGACCTGAGTAGACCTTAGGAATTTATAAACCTTTTTTTTTTAATCAAATATATATTATTTATCAAACATACGTTGTTTCTTATCTAAAATTTCTTAAAGCCCGGTGTTGAATACAGTCAGCAAAGAAATAAGTAATTGGATATACATCTCTAAGCAGCTTTTGTTAATTTGAGTAGACCTTTATAACCTTAGGAAATTTTTTTTTTTTTTTTGGTTTTTCGAGACAGTGTTTCTCTGTGTAGCCAGGCTGTCCTGGAACTCACTCTGTAGACCAGGCTGGCCTCGAACTCAGAAATCCGCCTGCCTCTGCCTCCCAAGTGCTGGGATTAAAGGCGTGCACCACCACCGCCCGGCACCTTAGGAATTTATAAGAGGTTCTGAGTTCAATTCCCAGTAACCACACAGTGGCTCACGACCATCTGTATTAGGATCCGACAGCCAGGACTACAAAGAGAAACCCTGTCTCAAAAAATTAAAAAAAAAAAAAAAAAAAATCACCTATATAACCAAAGTTGGTGGGTGACACGGAATCCTCCTTCAAAGACTCAAACACAGGAATCTGAGGTGTGCGCCATAACACCCAGCTAGCATATTCTAGTAAATCCCTAACTGCTGCCTGACCAGAAGCCACTGATCATCACCACCACTGAATGCCCACTGGATCATCTCTTGGGGTGTTCTCTGCCACTCTTCACAGCCCCCCCCCTCCCCGTCTCATTCGGAAAGAAAGCATTTCAGAATATGCTCCAGCTGCCTACTTGCTTCATAAGAAAAGGCCCACGGGACCAGTTCTCGCCGGAGCTTGGGGAAGGCAGTCTCTCCGTGGAGGTCTGAGGGAAGCGCTCGCGCCAGGTAGACACCGCGCTGTCATCATGGGTAAGGGTGACCCCAACAAGCCGCGGGGCAAAATGTCCTCGTACGCCTTCTTCGTGCAGACCTGCCAGGAGGAGCACAAGAAGAAGCATCCCGACTCGTCGGTCAACTTCGCCGAGTGCTCGAAGAAATGCTCCGAGAGATGGAAGACCATGTCTGCAAAGGAAAAGTCGAAGTTTGAGGATTTGGCCAAGAGCGACAAAGCTCGTTATGACAGGGAGATGAAGAACTATGTCCCTCCCAAAGGTGATAAGAAAGGAAAGAAAAAAGATCCAAATGCTCCGAAGAGACCACCGACTGCCTTCTTCCTGTTTTGCTCTGAACATCGCCCAAAGATCAAAAGTGAACACCCTGGCCTGTCTATTGGAGATACTGCAAAGAAACTGGGTGAGATGTGGTCTGAGCAATCTGCCAAAGATAAACAACCGTATGAGCAGAAAGCAGCTAAACTAAAGGAGAAGTATGAAAAGGATATTGCTGCATACCGTGCCAAGGGCAAAAGTGAAGTGGGAAAGAAGGGTCCTGGTAGGCCAACAGGCTCAAAGAAGAAGAATGAACCAGAAGATGAGGAAGAAGAGGAGGAAGAAGATGATGATGAAGATGAAGAGGAGGAAGATGAGGATGAAGAATAAGTTGCTGTCCTAAAGTGTGGAGTATATGTGCTCAGGCAATTATTTTGCTAAGAATGTGAAATTCAAGTGCAGCTCAACATTAGCTTCAGTATAAAAACTGTACAGATTTTTGTATAGCTGATGAGATTCTTTGTAGAGAAAATACTTTTTAAAAAGTTTGTAGCTTTTTCAAGGGCTACAACGTACAGTTAGATTTAAAGCTTTTGATGTTGAATGTTTCTAAATATTTAATGGTTTCTTTAATTTCTTATGGTAGCAAAAAAAAAAAAAAAACTTCATAGGAATTTGTATTACCAGTAAAAAGAATTTTTTTTTTAGGATGTTGCTTTTTTTTTTTTTTTTTTTGGTTTTTCGAGACAGGGTTTCTCTGTGTAGCTCTGGCTGTCCTGGAACTCACTCTGTAGACCAGGCTGGCCTCGAACTCAGAAATCCTCCTGCCTCTGCCTCCCAAGTGCTGGGATTAAAGGCGTGCGCCACCACCGCCCGGCTGTTTTTTTTTTTTTTAAATTTGTAATAAAATAATGTATATTAAAAAAAAAAAAAAAAAAAAAAAAAAGAAAAGGCCCCACGGTTTTGCTGACAGATCTTCCATGTAGCCGGGTTTCAGTGAGACCAGGGCTCATCTCTGCTCTACAAGGCATCTGGATTGATGTGGCCACGGTGCCCACTCATTCCATTTTTAATTTCTACAACTTTTATGTGCGGAAGCGATGTGGCTCTTGTTCTGGATCTACCTGATCCATGTGGAGATGGACATACTGAGTCATAGCTAATGTGCACCTTTCTCCAGCTCCATGTTCAATGATGTCTTGTTGAAAGTTTGTCATCAGCCGTGGTGGAAGTATTCATAGCAAATGCTATGAATTTAGTCTTGGCTTCTTTGTTCCTTCATTGGCTTGGTTAAGTGGTGGTGAAATATTAATCATTCAAATTCACTTTAAAATTATGGTGTTTGGTAGCCACAACATCGTGACTAGCCATACACACATGGCGAAGTGTTCTCCTGATTGAAAATTACTCTGATTCAGAGAAGGTGTGCCTTCCATTACAGCTAACGAAGCTCCGACCTGTCCCGTTGTCTCATTTCCTCTTCCTCCATAACATAAAAGTGCCAACCAATATTTGTGTGAGAATGAAGATGAGTAACCAAGGGTTGGCTGCAGGGACAAGAGTTGGGCAATAAATAAAAGTATATTTGCAATAGTCAATTTCCATATATTTTATTAGTATTATTTGAAATATCAAATGACTTTATATCTGTAAGATTCATATGTACATAGGCACATATCTTCTCCTCGTGTCATGGGTAGACCCATTCACCTGAGACATCAAAAGGCAAGTTCAAGATCTCCAGCATTCTGTCAAATCCTTAGTTGACTAGCTGGATTTAGGGCTCCTTTGCCCCAAATTATGAAATCTGTGAATGGCATACTTCTGTGTCAGTTCAGTGAGACATTTAAAAGTGTAGCTTTCCACACACCTTAGAGTACTCGGGGCAGAAGCAGGAGGATCTCTGTGAGTTCAAGTCCATCATGGTCTACAGAGAGAGTTCCAGGACCAGGACAGCCAGGGCTACAAGACTAGAAAGATAGGCTTGTACGGGGAGTTGGAGCTCTTCCTGCCATTCCAAAGGCCTAGAGTTCAGTCCCCAGCACCCATATCTAGTGACTAACAACTGTCTGCACCACCTGCTCTAGGGCACCTACACACACGGGGCATATTCACACATACACGTAAATAAGAATAAGTATTAAGACAGAACACACACTTTTCAGGGTGAGAGAAATGGGTCAGAGGTTAAAGACACATCCTGCTGTGCCAGAGGACTTGAGTTTGGTTCCTAGCACCTACACTGGGCTCTGTAACACCATCTTTAGAGGATCCAACTTCTGGCCTCCAAGGGCAACTGCATAAATGTGGCATGTGTTCATGCACACACATACATATGAAAAGTTTAAAATAAATCATTTAAATATATACACACTCTTTGCTTAATGTTTTTTATTTAGTGATTCAGCATTTAGTTTTTTCTTTCTTTTTTGTTTTGTTTTTGTTTTTGTTTTTTCGAGACAGGGTTTCTCTGTATAGCCCTGGCTGTCCTGGAACTCAACCTGCAGACCAGGCTGGCCTTGAACTCAGAAATCCGCCTGCCTCTGCCTCCCAAGTGCTGGGATTAAAGGCGTGTGCCACCACCGCCTGGCCAGCTTTTTCTTTTAATAAACTTTTTTTTTTTTTTTTTAAGTTTTTGTATGTGAGTACACTGTTGCTGTCTTCAGACACACCAGAAGAGGGCATTGGATCCCATTACAAATGGTTGTGAGACACCATGTGGTTGCTGGAATTGAACTCAGGACCTCTGGAAGAACAGCCAGTGCTCTTAACTTCTGAGCCATCTCTCCAGCCCCTAAATAAATAAATGTTTTATTGGAGAAAAGTAGAACCACCACCTACACAGGGAAAAGAACCCAGAACTTCAACTGATACACAATAACTAACATTCATAATTATTCAGTGTAGTTTGCTGTTACTTTTCAGTTTCTTAACAAGCTTCCCTTCACAGTGTGGCAAATTTTTCGACTGAGACAGCATCAAGTTTTCAAAGAATTAAGAACTTTAGGAAAGGGATCCTATTTCAGGAGAATGAGGATGAAACCAAGAGCCTCCTAGTAGGAGCAACGCTACCTAAAAATTCCTTTAGAGCAACTAGTGAGTGGTGAAATAGTCTCCGTATCCCAGAGACCAACAGGGATGGGCCAGAGCTGACGCCAATGGTCCAGTAAGCATAGCAGCCACATTTCCTTCTCAGAAGAGCTCCTAGAAGGAAATCAGGAGGGAGCTGGGAAAAACTATCAAAAATCCGCACAACTCCTTCCTTATACTGCTTCATTTGGCCATGGAAAGCAGAAATGAAGTCAGAGGAACTTCAACAAGTTAGGTTTATCCACTGGCTACAGCGTGTGACAACAGATGATCCACGGCCAACATTCTATGCAGTATAGTTAGTTGTACTAGTCTGTGTTTTCTTTATCTCTTTCCACATAGCCTCCGTCACTTAGGGATCCTGTTCTCTTCTTTAGGTCAGCAGGTCTTACTGGAAGTTTTAGCTGATCATAGACTTCTGAAACATGGAGACTGAGTGATTTTTCTCTTTTGTTTTTCTGCTTTTGGAGACAGGGTTTCTCTGTATAGCCCTGGCTGTCCTGGAACTCACTCTGTAGACCAGGCTGGCCTCAAACTCAGAAATCTGCCTGCCTCTGCCTCCCACGAGCTGGGATTAAAGGTGTGTGCCACCACTGCCTGGGGTGTGATTTTTCTCTTGAAATGTTCTTTCTGTCATGCTTGCTTGTTCTTCAGCCAGTTCTTTCATTTGGATTTGGTTGATCTCTATCCTGAATAGCCTGTGTTTGAAACTGTCATTACGAATGAATTTGTCACCATCTTTGATATATTCATCCTTTAGGTTTTTAGTCAGAACTCTTCCTTTTCTGCAGGGTTCTCCTTAAGTCTCCGTTGTCTATCCTGGTAGCTTGCTTGAGCTTTTCTACACTGATTGCTCTCTTCATTAAACATCAAAAGCACCAGGGTTTGAAAAAGAGAGACCTGAAGTTCTTTTTTGCCTTCTTTAAACATGGCTTTTAGCACACAGCATTCCAAAGTTGACTGCCATCGTGGTTTCCTGTCGCTGTGTTTGCCTAAGTCAAATGTCTTCACACTTTCCTGAAGGGTTATCATCTCTGGTGGCAGATGGACACATATGTTGGCCAGTGTTCTACCATCAGGATCTTCACAGTTAATTGATATTTTGAGGCAGGTTCTGGTTCTGCACATTACTGTTTGAACTGAATCATGTCTTTATAAAGTCCCATGTCTTTAAACATCCCCTCAAGTGTGCTGGTGAAAACCTCACCCTTGTTTCTGTTTAGGCAGGAGTGATTTTTCGGCATCAACAGATGAGGTCTCGTCAACTAACAGGCGTTTGGCTAAATATTTTTTACAGAAGGCCTCAAAAACATGTTTTCTATAGATCTATCTGAATATGATTGACGTTTTCTCAAGCTTTTCATCTGTGGCTTCTTTGTTACCTGCATGAGGTTTTGACTCCACACACTTTGCTTTCAGTTCAGCTGGTTTATTTGGTCTTTTACTAATGAAACTTTCAAATGCTTCTTTCATAGCATTGATAAAATTTTAATTTTTCAGAAAGCAGGTATCAGTTATATGATCAACTTTATCTTTTTTTTTTTTTTTTTTTTTTTTTTGATTTTTTTCGAGACAGGGTTTCTCTGTGTAGTCCGGGGTGTCCTGGAACTCGCTCGGTAGACCAGGCTCGCCTCGAACTCAGAAATCCGCCTGCCTCTGCCTCCCAAGTGTGCTGGGATTAAAGGCGTGCGCCACCACCGCCCGGCCTTTGTTTTGTTTTTACGAAACATGATCTCACTTTGTAGCCTTGGCTGTCCTAGAACTTGCTCTGTGGACGAGGTTGGCCTTGAACTCACAGAGATCCACTTGCTTCTGCCTCCAGAGTGCTGGGATTAAAGGTGTGCGTCATCACTGCATGGCTGGTCAACTTTGTCTTTAAAGTCTAACCATTTTTCAGCCATTGCTTTGTTTTTTTAGGATTAACAACAACATCAACAATTGATATACTCAATCCACTGTTACAAGAGAGCCTAGAAACCTCTCAGACTCCTCTGAAGAGCTGACCGAGGAGAGACAAAGCTTGAACTTCGTCTTCACCAAGGTTATTTAATCTTTTCTAAAGAATTGCCATTAAACATTCACCTAGAAGTTGTTTTTCAACAGAAGCTATTAGTGACTTCTGGGTGGTCTGATCTAAGTGAGTAAGAAGTCTGTGTCTGAGCTGGGCGGTGGTGGCACACGCCTTTAATCCCAGCACTTGGGAGGCAGAGGCAGGCGGATTTCTGAGTTCGAGGCCAGCCTGGTCTACAGAGTGAGTTCCAGGACAGCCAGGGCTACACAGAGAAACCCTGTCTCGAAAAACCAAAAAACAAACAAACAAACAAACAAACAAACAAACAAAAAAAAAAAAAAGAAAAGAAAAGAAAAAAAAACCAAAAAACCAAAAAAAAACAAAAACAAACAAACAAACAAAAAAAAAAAAAAAAAAAAAAAAAAAAAAAAAAAACAAAAAAAAAAAAAGAAGTCTGTGTCTGCTTCTGCTAGGTGTGTATTAACATGTCAAAGACACTCAGGATCCTCTTTCTTATCTTCACCTCTGACCTTAAGCTGCATAGATCCAGTTAGTTTCTTCTAAAAATCATTGTTCAAAAGAGTCTTAGTAAGTCTGTAAATCAGGTGGAACGCTTAAAAGACTCGAAGCAACCTTCCATCAATTGCTTTGCCGTTCTGGTCTCTCTGAATCAAGAGAAGGACGCCATCAATTTTCATCTTGACTTTTTGATCACTTAGAATACGAGCCCTAAATAACTCTAATCTCGTGTTCCAAATGGAGAGTAGCATTGAATTCTAAAGCACATAAGGTCTGTCAGAAACAACCACAGAATGCCCCTGATCGTCATCGCTGGCCTACAGTGATTTTCCCCAGCAATGTTAATTGTTTTCAGAAAAAAAAAAAAAAAAAAGAACCCTATCCAATGAATCCCCTGTAAACTGATAAGTTTGTGCTTGGCTGTGATCTGCATGGATCTATCTCAGTTTCCTATACAGGTTTGCAGAAATCTTGTGGGAATGAAGACTTTTTATAGCCTGGTTGAATTCTAAATTGTACTTAGTTGAAGTACGACTCTGAACAGCTTCCTCTGATTCTTTCCGTTGCTGCCTTCTGTTAGCATAGCTGAAGGCTTGTCTTTAGAGTTTTGGATCGCTGACTTCTTAGCAGAGCCAGGTTTGCTGTTAGCAAAACTAGAGACTGTGTAGAGGATTCAGCCAGGCCACCATTTGTACTACTTGCTGAAGCCATAAAATAAATTAATATTCTCTCTCTCTCTCTCTCTCTCTCTCTCTCTCTCTCTCTCTCTTGTGTGTGTGTGTGTGTGTGTGTGTGTTTTCAAGACAGTGTTTGTTTGTTTGTTTGTTTGTTTGGTTTTTTGAGACAAGGTTTCTCTGTATAGCCCTGGCTGTCCTGGAGCTCACTCTGTAGACCAGGCTGGCCTCAAACTCAGAAATCTGCCTGCCTCTGCCTCCCAAGTGCTGGGTTACACATTCAACTTTTGTGTGTTTTTTAAAGATTTATTTTATGTGTATGGGTATTTTGCCTGCATGTATATACATGTGCACCAAGTACATACCTGGTGCCATGGACCCCTGGAATTAGAGTTATAGACTGTTGTAAGCTATCATGTGGGTGCTGGGAATTATATCCAGTGCTCCTTCCTAACCTCTTAGCCATTTTTTCCAGCCCCAACGTTCAGCTTTTTTATTAAGAGCCTCTCACATAGTCCTGTTTGCCGTGGACCACCAGCTACAAGGGGCTCAACTAAGCCTTGGGGGCCAGGGATTCATGTACTAATTATGTGTTCCCAGGGATGCACACTCACCATGCCAGTATGTGCAAACTGGCAGACAGGACCTGCAACTGTCTCTCATGAGAAGTGTTTAGACTTCGGGTGTGAGGTCTGGGGCCGCCCCATCATTTGTTTTATGACTGTTGCCTTGGCTACTGTGAGTGAATAGCCCTAACAACTGTGATGGCAACGGTGATGGTTTTTCTGGCTATCCTCTAGTCCTGACAGTTTGAACAGAACAACAATCCACAGAAAGAGATTTGTTCATTTGGTCAGCATCTCTGGCCACTAAACAGCTGGGTTTTGTCTCAGCTTCCTCTAGTGACCATAGTAAAATACTGCCGACTGGGTGGCTTAAACGACACCCATGTACTCCTTATAGCTGATGTCAGTCCATCCAGTTCCTCCGTGAGGGCTTTCCTCCTGGCTTCTATTGCAGTAGTTGGTCTCCCACAATGGAGAGGGGCAGCCAGCTCTCTGGCATCTCCTCTTATAAAGACACTAATTCTGTCAGATGAGAGCTTCGTCCTTTGGGCTTCATTTAACCTTAATGACGTCCTTACTCCAAATGCAGCCTCACCGGTTTTAAAGTTTTCCTATATGGATGTGTTTAACGTAGCAGATCCTCCGTTTGAGCCAACTGACCCCATATCTCAGTCCTCAGCACCGAGCGTGGCCTTCTTGCCCCATGTCTGGATGATGTCAGGACTTGTATGGAAAACCTTTGCTCTGCTAGTTACAGCCAGGAGTGTGTGGGTGGATCCAGGGGTTCCAGGCTTTCTAATTTTCTTTCTTTCCTTTTTAGGCAGGGGGTCACTAGGTAGCCCTGACTGTGGACCTCCTTTTTGACACTGGCTCCTGACCTCAAGTGAAGCAAGACTACACATCAAATGTAGCCCAGAGAACTGGCCAGGTACCTATCTCCCACTGCAGACCGCATACTCCCTAAGTGAAGACCTTTTTGCCTTTGGGGACCCTTAACAAATTGAGTGGGGTTCAGCGATGCTCTAGGGAGTCTGGCTTGTTTATACTTCAGGTAAGGGGCACACTCTCTCTTTACCTATGGTCTTTTCATCTGTTTCTCTCTGTCCTCTGTGCAAAGTACCCATTTCATCTTTACATGTTTGATCAGCATTTCTTTCTAAGTGGCAAATAAAGCAGGCGGTGTAGAGGAAAGCTGTCCCCCACAGCCATCAGCCAGCACAGCACCTTGCCATACACCTGTGAGCCCGTTTAGACCTGGTTGTGAGAGTGATCAAGAGGCCTGCTCAGAGCTGTACAACTTTAAGGATTTATTTATTTACTTATTTATTTGCTTATTGGTGTGCCACCGCTACCCCACTAGGATTTATTACCTTTTATTTTATGTGTATGAATGCTTGCTTGGTTGTATAGACGTACACCACACGTGTGCAGTGCCCATGGAGAACAGAAGAATGTTGGATCCCTTACGCCAGGATGAAGGATTAGTAGGTGAGGTAGTGGGGAGCTGAGACTGAAAGCCCGTGGCTGACTCAGAAGCTCTGCTACTCCAGGTCACCCAGTTAAAACACAACTGGGTATTTCCGGACCCTACCCCGCCCCCACTGACCACGCCTCCCCATCGTACTCCCTCCCTCCCTCCCGGTCCACCCTCCCCACCTCTCACCTCTCCACCTTCTCCTCTCTCTGCCCTGCTCCTGCTCAGGGCAGGAGAGAGCCCGCAGGCTGCTTTACAGATGCGATAGTCTCAGGTGGCTGCCTCTGGGGCCCGCAGATCTTACCTTATCGTGATCCATCAAAATCTTTCCTGCCACTTGAGCTCCCACTCAAGGTCACCTCCAGCAAGGATTCCTTGCCCACTGCACAGACTGCCCGACACCTGCCTGGAAGACAGAAGGCTGGGGGCGTTTAAAGAGCAGGATTTTATCTTACAGCCTCCACACAAGGCAAGCCAAAGGGTAGCCAGGTGAGAGGCCCGGTGAATGTGAGTCCAGAAGACTAAGCCTTTCCTCGAGGCTCTGAGCCAAGCTCTGTAGGCCAGATGTGTCATTTCCTCTCTTTGGGCCTCAGTTTTCCCAACTGGAAAGGCTGTGGTAAGAACAGTGCTTTCTAAGATCCTTTTAAAAGCGAACGATGCTGGGAGATACTGGCACACACCTTTAAGCACTCAGGAGACAGAGGTATGCAGGCAGGCAGGAGGATTTCCCGAGTTCAAGGCCAGATTGGTCTACAAAGCAGTTCCAGGACAGCCAGGGCTACACAGAGAAACCCTGTCTCAAAAAACCAAAACAAACAAACAAAAAGAGTGACACATATATATGTATTATATATGTATAATATATATATATATATTCCCTACTAAATAGAAATTATAAACATGTATATGTTATGTACTGTCTATATATAATTATGTACAATTATATATATAGTCTACACATATATAACTATATATCTTATATTATTTTTCTTTTATTTTTTTTTCTTTTTCTTTTTTGGTTTTTGAGACAGGGTTTCTCTGTGTAGCCTTGGCTGTCCTGGGACTCACTCTGTAGACCAGGCTGGCCTCAAACTCAGAAATTCGCCTGCCTCTGATATTATTTTTCTATAATTAGAATTTTTTATTTATTTATTTTATGTGTATGAATGTTTTGTTTGCGTGTATATCTGAGAACCATGTAGGTGCCTGGTACCCAAGGAGGCCAGAAGAAGGCATCAGATCTCCTGGGTCTGGAGTTAGACAGTTTGGAGCCATCATCCATGTGGGTGCTGGGAGTCAAACCCAAGTCCTGTGGATGAGCAGCCAGTGCTCTTAATGGCTGAGCCATCTCTCTAGCTCCAAATTTTATACATGTATTAAAACATATGTGTGTGTGTGTGTGTGTGTGTGTGTGTGTGTATATATATATATATATATTATATATATATATATATATCATAGTTCATTACTGAAGGAAGTCTGGACAGAATTCAAACAGGAGGGCTGGAGCCTGGAGGAGCCTGGAGGCAGGAGCTGATGCAGAGGCCACGGAGGGCCTTGCTCACCTTAGCTTGCTCAGCTTGCTTCTTATACAACTCAGGACCACCCACCCAGGGGTGATCTCACCCACCATGGGCTGGGCCCTTCCCCATTAGTCACTAACTAAGAAAATGCCCGACATGCTTGCCTACAGCCCAAGTTTACTGAGGCATTCTCTCAGTTGAGGCTCCCTTCTTTCCCAACTTTAGCATGTGTCAGGTTAATACAAAACCAGCCAGCACATTTACTTATGAATTAAATACAATTGCTTGTTTTGATTAGAAATACAAATCAGGCCTGGTCGCACAGCTCAATCATCCTACTTACTTGAGAATTGCAGGCAGAAGGATTGAAAATTTAAGGCTACAAGATGAGTTAGTTGCAGACAAGACCCTGTTTCAAAAATATGAAGAAAAAAAAAAAAAAAAAAAGACTGTGTATATAGCTCAAAAGTAGAGCATTTGCTGAGAGGCCCTGGTTCAATCGCCAGTACCAACACTCAGAAAAAGAAAGGGCTGGAGTTAAGAGCCCTCAGCAGTTAAGAGTACTTGCTGCTCTTCTGGAGAACCAAAGCTCAGCCTCCAGTATCAGGAAGCTCTACACCACCTGTATCTCCAGCTCCCAGGGTCTGACATTCCTCAGATACCCATGGGGCATACACGTGCAAATGATGCTTTTTTTTTTTTTTTTTTAAAGAAAGAGATGCTAATAAACTCATGGCCTGATATCTCAGGAAGAACTCTACAGCCCTTCACCTAGAAGGAGGGAAAGAGAAGTCAAAGGTGGATGGGATGAGGGAGGAGTCCCATGTTTCCCATGATGCTACAACTACAATAGTCAATGTTACAAATAGTGTCCTTGAGCCCCACTGCAGAGCAATTAAATCAGAACTTCTGGGTGTGGACCTGGTGGGTGTGGACTTTGGTGTTCCTGGGTTCAGAGGAATCTGCTGTGCCCAGAGGGTTGAGAACAGTGCCTCTGAGTCCCCTGGAGGGCTGTGCCCTGGGTCCCATTGTGAACTTTCCCACTTACTAGGATATGTTTGCCATGGCTCCTTTGATGAACCACTACTAACTTTGTGACACAACACAAATCTCTTCTACTCTCACAGTTCCCAAATAACCCTCACTGAGCTAACATCGCGGAGTGGGGCTATGCTACAGTCCTGAGGCCCCAGGGAAGAGCCTGTTTTCAAGCTCATCATTCTCAGTGAAAATCCTGAGTGGGATTTTCTCTAAGGTCCCACACTTATTCCTAACCCATCACTATTGACTAGACATGGCAGATTGGCCTAGATTTCACGCCGTGTCCTAAGCTGGATCAGTGGAAGAGGATGGTGGGGCAGAAACCCTTAGGCTTCAGGAGTCACCCAGATCCAAATTCCTCATTCATGAATTCAAAGCTATTAGATCTCATTCAAACCTTGTCTCCACCTTAATGGAGCTATTAAACCAGCATTCCTCTTATCTTTATAATAAAATTCCTAAAATTTAAAAACTTCAAATAAATATGTAATGGGCTCACTGTGGTGTGGGCCTTGTGCTGGGCTCTGCTTGCTGGTTCTTCTAGAGTCATCTTCATTGGCTGTCAGTTTATGGTGTGATAGGGCTGGATGTTAAGGTCCCTTACCCTAGGGATAAGGGAATTGTCTATGAGGGGAGCTTCCAGGAGATTGGCCTGGGTTGCTTCTCTTGCCTGTAGTGTTTCCAGAAAGGAATGCATGGGTAAGGGGGTTGGAGTCAGGGCTTTCAGATTTGCTAATGTGCTATTGGCCCAAGCAAATCACATGGGTAGACCCCAAAACCTTATGGCAAGAAGCATGTGGGTGTGAAAGACATGGAAACCCAAGGAACAATCCATTGAGACTACCTACTACTAACTCCTCTACTTCCCAAAGGACTCTACTTCTTTGGAAATCTTCTACAGTGCAAGATCATGTTCCAGCTTCCCACCACCTCCCGCCAGCTACATGGCTCTTGGACTCAGAGCAAGGATGTGGGGAAGAAGGAAGCAGCAGAACTGACACAGGCTATTCCAGATGTTATCATAGTGACTTGTTTTCCAGGCTAGGAGTGACAGGTTTTTCCCATACCTCTACTCTGTTGCTTTTTGGGTCACAAAAGGGCCTGATAGTCACACCCTGTGTTGATGGCAGCTTTGACTCAGTGGGTATTAACAGTGAGAGGCATCTGCAACTAGAGTTGTGTGGGCCTTCGGCAGAGCATTTGCCCTCCAATAGGCAGGAACAGGACAAATGGGGAGGCTTTTGTTTATGTATATACAGTTACAGGTGGGGGCAGAGGCCTGCTATGGAGTAGCCAGTTCTAGGCACCCTGAAGATCCTGGGAAGATGAGACCTTTTGGTTCCTCCATCATTTGGCTCCTTATCTAGTGTAGAAGGTGATACCTAGGTCTCAGGTCCCTCTGGCCATAAAGCTCCAAATTGGCTTTCCTAGAGGTGGGTGGCAGTCAGCTGTCATGCTAGGGTGACTCTATGTCCCATTTGCCTGGGGCAGTCCTGTTTGCACCTGCTGTCCTTGTGTAATTATTAATAATGGCTTTTCTCTGTCTGGTTTAGATGTTACAGGTCAGGGGTGCCCTAGTTAAAGCCCATGTTCATCCTAGACTTCAAGAAGATGACTGGAAAAGCTTGCTCAGGAGTCAGGGACAGGAGTGTTTGTCTTGCCCTGGTGCTGACAAACTGAGGGGCTTAGAGCATGTCTGTTTTTCTCTCTGGTGGCAGTGGCTTCATGACTAACTTGAGGGGTTAGCTCAGATAGCCCATTCTACCCAGGGTGGGGGTGGGGGTTCAACTCAACCCAATGGCTGATGAGCCTGTGACTCACCGTCCTCTGTGAACCCACCACATTGGACCAGTCCTCTCTCCACCCCACCTCTCTGTGCTGCAGCTCATTCGTGTCTCTAAGTTTCTGTTTGTCTCAGGGCTCCAGGCCAAATGGGAGCCGATGCCTATTTATCCACCTCTCCTCCCCTTCACTGTCCCACCCATACCCTGGGTGTAGCTTGGGACAAATAACTAAATCCCCAGAGAGTTACTCTATATATCATACAAGGTGACAGTGTCAGGTTGGCCAGATTAGGGATGTTACAGTAAATGCCTGGCTCATGATGAGGTTCACCAAGGCATTACGATATTTTCTTTATCTTACTATTAACTCTCTGAAGAGCCCAACCCAGGTCCTCACAGGGTCATTAGAGAGCATGAAGCTCTAAGGAGTGTCCTTTCTCTAACTCTCTGTCACTGGCCGTTTCTGTGAAAGCTCAATGCCAAGTTTCGCCTCAAACTCGGTATTTCACCATTCACAGGGTTAATGTACAGGATGAAGCAATATGGACACTCTGAACCTTTAAAATGATCACATAGCTGCTCCAAAGAGCTTTATCCTAGCAAGGCCAAGCAACTAAATTGGCCTTGAACTTCCTTGCCTGATTCCCAATCATTCCATCCTGCTTTTAGGACTTTTGCCTCGAGTGAGCAGGATTATCAGAAAACCGTGGCTCTATGGTCTGACACTCAACTAACTACAGCCTTGCCCCTTCTGAACTAAGACGTCTTTTCCCCCTCTTAGAGGCAGGGACTCACTCTGCAGCCCATGCTGATCTGAAAGTCACACAGATTTGCTCGTTTCTTCCTCCTGAGTGCTGAGATTAAAGATGTGCTCCACCATGCCTGGTCTGGTCTTCACTTTTTGACTAAGGAGTAACTGTCTCTGATTCTCAGAACCTGAAGGGATTTATGAAGTGGTATGTAGAATGGCTTGGTCTTATGATAGGAGTCAAGAAATGTTGTTTCTCTGCCTTTTATCTTGTGCTCTTCCTGGCTGCTAAGAATATACAATTTTTCTGTACAGCAAGATAAGCAAGCAAGCAAGCAAGCAAGCAAGAGTTTTTCTCTTGTTTGTGCATAAATGACTGAAGCTGTGCTTGGTAGAGTGTTACCCTAGTGTATCTGAAGCCCTGAGTCCAATTCCTAGCATTGCATAAACCAGACATGGGGAACCTATCTGCCATCTCTGTGCTCAAGATGTAAAGGCAGATGGGACAGTAGAAATGGTTCAGTAATTAAGCACACTGTCTGTTCTCAGGAGGACCTGGGTTCGAGTCCCAGCACCCACGTAGCAGCTCACAAGTGCCTATAAGGAATCCAATGCCATCTTCTGTTCTCCGTAGGCACTAGGCACTCACACAGTACACATACATGCAGGGAAAACATACTTATGCATCAAATATGATTTAAAAATTTTTTTAAAAGGTAATGGGAGCAGGGGGATCAGGAATTCAGCATGGTCCTTGGCTACACAGAGAGTCTGAAGATCACCTGGGCGACATGAAACCTTGCCTCAAAACAACAAAAATGCCTCCCAAACATGGACGCTTCGAGAAATCATGCTTTTGCTCATGATTTCAGAGGTCAGAACCCTGAAAAGGAACCCAACGCTTGCCAGAGATCTCCATGCAATTTCAGAGAGCATTTGGCTGTCATCACCTGAAGGCTTACCTGGGCTGGGTGTACGCCGTGACTCATGCACTAACAGTTGAAGCAGGTTATTGTCTGAAGCTGTGTCTGCAGTTGTCAACCAGACGCCTATGTGGGCCTCTACAGGGGGATTGTCTCTCTCTGGGGCCTTATAGGGCCTACATTCAAACCCTAGCACTGAAGGAAGAGAGGTCAGTGGACTTGAACTGCACTTGTCTTTGGAAAGAGTGGCAAAGTTCTGCCATTGCTAGAATGTGGGATTGAGAATTATTGAGGCCATCTTTATCATATCTCTTAAGTCTCATGAAAACCCGGCTTTTAGCTGTCAGGATTCTTGTGCACAACTAGGAAAAAAAGGTATGGTCAGCTTTAAGTGAAGACATCATGTTGGGAGACTTTTGGGGTTCATAGAATTAACAGAGGCTGGAAGGCCAGGGTGGAAGCTAGCCCAGAAACAAGGAGCTCCAGAAGGCTAGCAGCAGGTACCCCATAAAGAAGAAACTTACGAACTGCCCTGTCCAGTACAGTTTCTTGCTGTGGGTACTACTGCTCCGGCAATACATACAACCCCAGAGCCTGCTTTTCAGCAGCACTTTTAAAGAGAGGAGCCTAAGAAGAGCAAACTGATTATTTGAGTGAAATCCTTCATTTTGATTGGATAAGAATGGACAGAAAGTGGGTATCACTGGGACCTCTTTAAAGTTCTGTTGGCCTACTATGGAGACTATACATAATAGGAGACTCTCCAACGGAGAGATGGGGTGCTCTGAGGGGCCCGGAGGGGAAGAGTCTGGATATTCGAAAACCACAGTGCTCCCCAGATGTAGCTACCCCCACAGAGCCAAGTCAGGAAGTGCTAAAGGCCCAGCGGTTCAAGGAGCATCTCATGGGGATTTTTTTTTTTTTTTCTCAATACCAAAAGAACCATTTTTAAATTTTGTAATTACAATTTTTTTTTTTTTTTTTTTTTTTGGTTTTTCAAGACAGGGTTTCTCTGGTCCTGGCTGTCCTGGAACTCACTCTGTAGACCAGGCTGGCCTTGAACTCGGAAATCCGCCTGCCTCTGCCTCCCAAGTGCTGGGATTAAAGGCGTGCGCCACCACCGCCCGGCTTGTAATTACAATTTTAATGTTTGACTAGACAATACAGTCACCAAAAGAATATTCAAGGAACACACTGAGACGTCTGACTCCCACTCTGTGCCCTGGCTACCTATGCCTTTGATCTTTACCCTCCTCTGCCCCTACTGATCTTAGCACCATGGGTACGTTCCTTTTGATATTTTTTCTTTTGAGATTATTTATCTATTTTTAATTAATCAATCTATTTATTTATTTCTTGAGACATGAGCTCTCTCTGTAGCCTTGGCTGTCCAGGAACTCCCTATGTAGATCAAACTGGCCTCAGACTCAGAGATACACCTGCCTCTGCCTTCCAAGGGCTGGGATTAAAGGTGTGCCCCACTACACTCACGCCCAACTTTAGGTTTTATTTTTAACTGGGACAATTTTTCTTAAACTTTATTTAAAATGTACAAAATCTGCTCTTCTTTTTCAAGGCAGGGGGTGGAAGCCAAGGCCTCCTTGAGCACACCAGGCAAATTCTCTTTCCCAGAGCTGCTCCCCAGCCCCACTCTACCCACTCAGAAGCTGACAGGCAGCAAGGCAGGACTGAGTTAATGTCCATTACTGCTTTCCTCCACCACCATCCATCTCCAGAGCTCTTTGATCTTGCAAAACCGAGGCTCTGCCCTAACAAAACAACCACTCCATACCTCCTTCTCCCCCAGCTCCGGGCAACTACCTTTCTGCTTTCTGGCTCCAAGCATCCGATGACTCCTCCTCCCTCGTAGGGTAGCACCATCCTGTGCCTGACCTTTGGTAACAGCTTCCTACACTGAGCACAATGTCTTCAAGGTTCATCCAGGCTGTAGCATGTTAGAATTCCCTTCACTATTAAAGAGTAATACTCCATGATACGCAGATACTACAGTTTGTCCAAACCTTCTGTTTACCCAAAGGTCAGCGGATGGCCCTTTGGCTGGTGTAGATTTGTATTGCACAGAAGCTTACGGAGCCCCACACACCATAACCTAACAGTGTCCTGGCTTCTCTGGTTGTTCATTTTATCATTTTTGTTCCCTTCGGGACTTTGGTTGCTATTTTATTTTATTTTATATTTGCTAAGTCTTTGTTTATTTAATTCCTAATCTCAAAAGGAAGGCTTTCCCCCCATGTTTTTTTTCCCTTCTGAGAGAAAAATTTTGCTTCCACCATGCTGCAATGGCAGACAGACAGTGCTGGCTTCCTGGGCTTACTCTATGCCATCTTCACTTATGGCATCCTCCACCTGGTTCTGATTATATCCTTTCCCCCACCTTCTCTAATGGGTCAGTCTTCTACTTTGAGTCTTCTGTTGTCCAAGCCTGAGTTGTCCTTGAGTTCCTCGGAGTGGTTCTTCGTGGGCGCTAGCGGGGGTATTCTAGAAGCTGGTTTTGTCCACATCTTCCATCAGTTTCGGGGCTGTTGCTCTGGGCGCAGGTCTTGTTGGGCTGAGTTGTGGATCCCATGTGTCTGTCCCCCAGGCAGATGGAACGGAGGCTCAGGGAGCAGAAGCTGGGGAATTTGACTGAGTTTACTCCGCGGTGCCGGGTGGACGTCAGGACTGTGAGAAGCCCTGAGCTCCACTCTAGGTGTGGGGAGTTCCCAGTCTGAGGTCCCTGGGGGCAGAGCTCTTGGATTGGGGGGTCTTCAGGCTGAGGCAGCTGGCGGGAGACCGACTTGTCTCAGACCTTGGGCACCCAGGCACCACTGGGAGACAGTGGAAGGACTGAGATGGAGGGGGGTGGCATACGAGCTGGACTGCTCTGCAGCAGAAAAGGGCATGGGGTAAAGCTCCGGTGGTGCCCCATGGGGTGGAGAGACTCTTGATCGAGGCAACTCACTTGACTGGGTCATGGCTGGTTCGGCTAGCTGGAGTTGGCAGTCCTCTGTGGCTGGAAGGCAGAGAAGTCCTCCAGCAGGAGATTAGGCGGCAGCTCATTGGTTGAAGGCCCCCTCTCTGGTTCTCCACGGCGGTCCCCCAAACATGAGGAAGTCCATGGTTTTAAAAGGTTTATTGTCATGGCGGAAAGTGGATGAAGCTGTACCCCCCTTGATTGCTACTTTACATGTACATTTATTTGTTTGTCTACTCATGTAGATACGTGTGGCAGTCAGAGGACAACTCGCAGGAATTTTCTCTCTCCTTGTGCCATATGAATTTGGGGGATTGGGTTGGGGATTTAGCTCAGTGGTAGAGCGCTTGCCTAGCAAGCACAAGGCCCTGGGTTTGGTCCTCAGCTCTGAAGAGAGAGAGAGAGAGAGAGGAGAGAGAGAGAGAGAGAGAGAGAGAGAGAGAGAGAGAGAGAGATAACAAAAAGACCAAAAAAAAAAAAAAAAAAAAAACCAAGGTAAATGAATTTGGGGGATCAAAATCAGTCGTCATACTTAGAGGCAAGTGCCTTTTCCTGCTGAGTTGACCTATCTGGGCAAATCTAGTCTTCTGATTTGATTCAGGACCCATCGAGGGTTAATCGGATATTTTACATACTTTTTTGTTTAACCTCAAATGGTTCCTTTCCCTTTTGGGCCAACCATGATATCTTTGCGTTGTTTTGTTTTTGAGACAGGTTCTCATTCGGCCCAGGATCTCAGTGATCTTGCTATGTAGCCAAATGATGACCTTTAACTTCTGATCTTCCTGCCCCACCTTCCAAGTGCTGGCATTATAGACCTGTGCCTTATGCTTGGTTTATGTGGTACTGCAGGTCCAACCCAGGGCTTCGAGCATGCTGGGCGGTGACTTCACTACCAAGAGAACCACACCCCAGCCCATACCTACAATGTTTTAAGAATCCAGGCCAGTTGTTCTGTAGTGTTCCTCAGCCAGAGATTTGCTTCTTCGCAATGGCATTTAGGACTCACACTTTGGCAGGATGAGCATAGAGCCAAGCCGTTTTCCTTGGTGCAGTGGTCAACAAGCACATTGCAGCCAGCTTCCTGGGGTTGGAGTCTTTACCTTTGAGCCCTCATAGCCATTAAGAGAGAGCATTTTGGAAGCCTGGGTTCTCACCGCACAAGCCAAGCTCACTGCAATGGGAAGTATGGGGAAAGGGGCAATCTCTGCTAGCTCAAGGGACTTTGGGGGATGGGAATAGGGCCAGAGGTGCTTTCCAATCCAGCCCCTAGCCTGTGGTCCTGAGGTTACGAGCCTGGCTCTCCTGGGCCCACTTACTTTTGATGACTCTTCAAGAGTTCCAAAGGAGAACCCTGCTGCCCATCACCACAGAAGCCACCCCTCGTTATGCCACAGGCCAAAGCATCTCTATTTGCAAAGGATCTGCCCATTTATTTCTAGTATTGTGCATAGTATGTACGAGCTTCTGCTTCATCAAGTGTGCAGAGTTAAAAACATGTCAAGTGCCAGTGAAACCTCTGCGACTACCGCCGTTCTCATTGTATAAATGGGTAAAGGGAAGTTCGGCCAGAGGCCACCCATCGAGGATGTGGCAGGGTCCCCACCCTGGCCACTTTGAGTCTCTGAGTCAGAATGCCTAACTGACATGTGCCATGCTGCACGGCTTCCTTGGAGCTGTGCAAGGCAGACTGATGGGACTGTTGAGCAGTCTGAGAATGCTGGACCTCTAGCCTAGTGCTCTCATACAACCTCAGACTCTATGGGATCCCAGGCCAAAAACAACAAATGAAAAATAAACAAAATCAGAGTGGCAATAATGACCCGCCAAGAGGGCAAGGCCACAGTCCTGCCTGTACCACTCGGCCAGCGCAGGCACACCTTTGGAAGAAGACAATGGAACCGCCTTTGCTCTCTAACTACATCTTTCCTGTGGTCTGCCAGTGTGGATCTCCACCCTGCCCCTCCCTGGCTGTGGAAAGAACCATCCTATTCCCACAGCTCACCCCTGCTCATCAAGGAATGCCCACCTTCAGAGGAACTTCCCTACCTGCTTGACAGACCCGAGCAATAGATTCTTGAATCCTGGTATCTAAGGACAAGCCCAAGTGGTCAGCAGAAGTCCTAGGCTGGAGAGGAGTGTGGAGAAGGAGGTTGGGAATCCTCTGCCAAGGGTGAATGAGATGAGGCAAGTCAGTTGCCTATCCTGAAAATACCACATTAAATTCACCTTGCCCTGAAGCTCTCCCTGAGCACCTAAGGACTCACCAAAGCCCTCTGGAACTGAAGGACAAACCTATGCTTCCTCTTTGGAGTGGTGGTAGGAGGTGCCATCTTTGTTATAGATGCTTAGGCCTAGTACTGATCTGTGTATGCAGTGGGTGCTCAGGCAAACACACTGAGATCACACGCTCATTTACTCAGAGAAATAATTTATAAACAGCTACCTAGAGTTAGGTTCTCTCTCATTCCCTTCCTCCCCTTCAGGATCTCTCCTTCTCTCCCTCCCTCCTTCCTCCTTCTCTCTTGTGATATATGCATGTATACATGTTCACGTATGTGTTCATACATGTGAACGTGCCTGTGTAGGCAAGAGGTAGATACTAATTGACCTTCTTCAATTATTCTCCATCTCATTTTTTTGAGACAGTCACTCACTGAATCTGAAGCTTACTGATTTTGGCAAGACCAGCCTGGCTAGCGAGCCCCAGACAGGCTCCAGTCCTCACCTCCCCTGCACTGAGATTACAGGTGCACACCATCCCACCGGCTTTTTACGTGTGCACTGGGGATCAAAACTCAGGTTTTCATGCTTGCACAGAAAACACTTCACCAGCTGAGCCTCCTTTCCAGGCCCTTCTATTCCTTAATCCACTGATTCGGTGTCCTGACCAAGTCACTCCTCTGAGGTCACACGTATCGATGTTTCACAGGAGGGACTAAATGTCAACATGAGTTTTGGTGAGCATTCAGACGGTAATAGAGAGATGCTGGAGGAGAGGTGAAGAAATCCAAAGCAGGAGGCTGCCAACACGACCTAGAGTGTGACCCATGGAGTCAAGTGATGTCGTCCCATGGTTGAGGGTGACTTAGGTCGGGGCAAGGCTGCAGACAAGTATGGAGTAGTGGCCAACCAAAGAGAAGACTTTGTGTGAAATATGAAAACAGAGATGGGCACTGTGAACTGAGAGGCTTCACTTGAGCCAGGGCCCTTTGTTCCAACAAATGTCTTTGGAGATGCCCATTCCTAATATTCTTTTTACAATTGAGTCCCTCAAGCCCAGAGGGATTAAGAATTCTCTTCAGGTCACTCAGCTAGGGCAAGCAGACACCAGATCCAAATGTAAGTTCAACCATCTTTCTACCACTCCACACTGATGGGCCTTGGGTCTTCAAAACCAGGTCATTATTGCTCCCATTTTACAGATGAGTAGGATTTGTGTGGGACTTGGGGAGGGAGTAATACTTGGGGAGGGACTTGGGGCACTCAGATGCTTAAGAAGTGAGGGTTGTAGCTCATTGATAGAGCACTCGCCTTGTGTGCATGAAGCCCTAAATTCAATCCCCAGTACTGCCAAAAAAGAAAGGGAGAAGTTTGTGTTTTAGAGTTTTCCTGTGAAGTACTGGTCGGCCTGGAATGTGCTGGCCTCCACTCCACAGAGATCCGATTCCTCTGTCTCTTGAGCCCTGAGATTAAAGGTGTGCGCCACTGTGTCCAGACTGGTAGTTCTGGGAATAAGAAACAGAGGCAGGGAGGGTAACTCAGTGATGGAGTGCTCGCCTACTATGTCCAAAGTTCTGAATCCACCTCCAGGACTGAAAAAATTACCGCAAATGCTTGAGCACTGTTACATATTGACATCCTAAATAAATGAATGCTTTCTGTATCCAGAAAGTTAATGCAGCAGAACCATGCTCGATATCTGCAAGGTGACACGATTTTTTTTTTTTTTTATTAATTCATGGTGACCTATGAGTTGAATGGCCCAGAAATGTGACCAAATCGGGGGTGGGGAGAAGTCATCTGATAACAGTGTATTCCTTCAGCCTTGAGTTCCTGGTGCTCTGAGTAGAATCTTGCCTATCCTGTCAAATCTAGGCCCTCTGTGAAGGTCAATGTCAAAGGGCTCCAGGAGGAGCCAGGCCAGCCCGGTCTGACCCACAGAGGTTCTCTAGGGCTCTTCAGTCAGCATCCTGGACCTGTGCCACACCATTCTGGGTCCAGTAAGCAGTCCCTAAAGTAGAGTCCAGGTTCCAGCCCTATAGGGATACCAGGGGGCTCTGTTAGAGGTATGGGTCAACCAGTGAATGAGGGCAGCACTTGGCATGAGTGTGCCATCTCTGCTTCCTTATCTAGCCTCCTGAGCAGGCCTCGCACATATCCTTGCCAGGCCTGTTCTCAGAGACAGTGCCACCCGATGGCTCTTCTCAGTCAGTGTCTGTTCCTACATGGAACCAAGAGGCCTGGGGACCCAGCTGCATGCTGCCACTGTCTTTGTACCCCACTTCTCTCTCTTGTCATGTGCCTAGATGTCACCCCCAGTAAGACTGCTTGCCTGACATCAAGCCTCTTCCTACCTCTGACCATGGAGGACCGACAGCACGGTAGGGTCTCAGCCTTTGAAAGTCGGTGGCCAGGGTATGAATCTCTCTCTGGTAAAGTCCTTAGCCTACCAGAGAACTGAGTTTCACTTCCAACATGTGGCTACAGTATCTACCTTGTGAATCATTGCAGATTTAAAGGTACATAGGAGAAGGTCCCACAGCAGGCTCTTACTAAATGTCCCCCCTTGCTGAAAAGGTTTCTTTGGTGTCTAGTAGTTTCCAAACATGACAATTCTCTGCCGAGGATTAGGACCTTAAGTAGTTAGAAACATATACTGCGGGCTGGAGAGATAGCTCAGTGGTTAAGAACACTGACTGCTCTTCCAGAGGTCCTGAGTTCAATTCCCAGCAACCACAACCATCTGTAATGGGATCCAATGCCTTCTTCTGGTGAGTCTGAAGACAGTAACAGTATACTCACATGTATAAAATAAATAAATCTTAAATAACCATACACTGCTTTTTACAGAGGACCCAAATTCTGTTCCCAGCACACATATCTGGTGTCTCACAGCTGCATGTAACTCCTGCTCCAGGACCAAATGCCTCATGTGCACACAAGCCTCCAGGGAAGAACTTGTAGGAGTTGGTTCTCTCTTCCCATCACGTGGGTTTGCGGGATCTAACTCAAGCCTCCGGACTTGATGGCAGGCATCTTTACCAGCTGAATCATCTTGCCAGGCCCACCATCCTTTTTAAAAGCAAGATAGATGACTCCTGATCTAGTCAGTTCCTACTATTGGACAGTGTGGCTGGAATCAGTGGCACAGCGTAGAGACACATAGGTCTTTCCATGTACCCATGAATTCCTTCCCATGTACTTCCATCGACACTAGATTTACAACCCTGCTTGCCAATAGATAACACATGTGGCTGAGCACTGGTCAGTGTGTTGGTAACTCTGGAGACTCCACTATGCCAGCAAGGGGTACCACTGTCTTGCTAGATACATACACACACACACATACATACATACATGCATACATAAAATAAAATAAAGATGTCTATAAATAAAGATGTCTATAAATAAAGATGGGGAGATGTCTATTCATGTTGAGTAACACAAGCTATATGAGGATAATGTTACTGAATGAAACGGTCTTTCCTGTGCCTGTGCCCTCTCTGACAGGCTGGATAGACTAAATACGTATAGATGGCAGAGAAGTGATGGTTTTCATTTTCTTCCTCGTGCTTTTCTGTACCGGCCCCCAAGCTTCTCTGGTTTGGGGCAATCTCTCATATTTCCTTTACTTTCCATTCATGCATCTCCTTTAAAGTTCATGAACCGAAAAAGGAAAGGATGTTAAGTGATGGTAGGAAGACTGAGGCGGGAGGATTGTCAAGTGTTCGAAACCAGCCTAGATTACAGAGGGTGAGTGTCTTAAGAGGGATGGGAGTGTTGGCGATGGGGGTAGTGATTCCAGTCTGGGAATTCTTCGTTCTAATCTGGATGAGCGATAAACATCCTCTCCCTCAATTCGCCGGAGCAGGGTGGAAAAGGCCAGGTATCGACGGGACGCACAGAAGTTGGGAGTTCTACTCTCTTCCTTCTGCCCTGCTCTCATCACCTGGAGCTTCCCTTCCAGGGGCGCTGGGCTCGGGGCGGCCCCGCGGGACTCTTGCCGGTTGGGTAGCGCCCTGGGCGCGTGGGCGGCACCAGGGTCAGCTGTTCCGCGTCCGCCCCGCCCAGTGTCCGGGTCCTATAAGCGTCGCCCTGGCCTCTGAGCCCAGGGTACAGAGCGGCAGGCAGTGCAGAGCATGGCCTGGAACACAAATCTCCGGTGGCGGCTGCCCATCACCTGCCTGGTCCTGCAGGTAATCATGGTGGTTCTCTTCGGCGTGTTCGTGCGCTACGACATCCAGGCCGATGCTCACTGGTGGTTGGAGAAGAAGCGCAAGAACATCTCCAGCGATGTGGAGAACGAGTTTTACTATCGCTACCCGAGTAAGTCCTATTGCCTCGCAGATTCGCCTTAAGAGTCTCCGGATGGTCCCTAGCTAGTTGGGCGGCCGCTTGACTGGGCTCTGCATTAGGTCCGCCTCTGGCTCTGACATGCTGGAGATGAAGGGGGACGATGATGCCCCACAGTTCTCAGCAGGTCCCAGGGTAGAGTCTGCACCAGGGCACTTACCTGTCTCAGCCAGTGACTGGAGAAATGATCAGATGTGCTCACACTTTGAAAGTCTGGTAGAGGCACTCACCTGAAACAAGTGGGTTGTCGTTGTTATTGTTATTTGGTTAGTTTGAGTAGTTTTTTTCTCTTTATTTAACCTTCATCGCTCTCAACCATCAGATGCCTCCTGTGTCCCTGGCCTACTTGGCGTCCTCAAAAGCCAGAATCTCACCTTTACCACCCAAGTAGCAGGTGATCTGGCTCCCACACACCTCAAATATGGATAAATGTCAGGGATCACAGGATGGCATGATAAGCTCTCCACTTCTGATATTGAGACTGGTGTGTGGGACCAGAGGTGGTGTTGGGCCACCGAGGTCCCAGGGTTTGGAGAAAAAAAGCCAGTGGACACCCTCCCTTTTCCTGGAATTTTCTGCATCCATGATGTTATGACTAAGAATATGCCTGTAGGAGCTGGAGAGATGGCTCAACAGTTAAGAGCATTGGCTACTTTTGCAGAAGACCAGGGTTTGGTTCCTAGCACTTGCATGGTTGCTTACAACCATCTATAACTCCAGTTCCAGGGAATCTGGTGACCTCTTCTGCCTTCCCTGGGCGCCAGGCACACATGTGGTACACTGTCATGCATTCAGGCAAAACGCTCAAACACGTTTTTTTAAAAAGAAGATGACGAAGAAGAATACGGCCCTGAAATGACATACCTCTTCTCTGTCGTGACTCTGCTGCTTCAGGGTGGGTGGTCTCGGGCTGATGTCAACCAACATGAACTCTAACTTCCTTCTCTCCAGGGTTATGGTGGGACCTACCCGTACAGAAGGGGTATGAAATACAGTACTGGGAGGGAGCAATCCTCACCATAACAAAGCAATCAATCACAAGAGCACCAAACACAGGCACCTTAAGACTCTAGGCGTCTCTGAGAGCTACGAGTAGCCCAAGGTCACTCCCAAGCAGCCTAACCTTGGACTCCCAGCCCAGGTCTCAGCCAATGCCCTTGTGCTTTCTGAGTTTCCACTCTGTCCACCAGCAGCCAATGACAATTCCTCTAACAGTTGGTGCTCATGTGGTCATGGGCTATTGGTTTTTGAGGGAACCCTGAAGGTTTTCTCTGTAACAGCTACCTATATCAACCTTTGTTCTCTCTGTGACTCGTATGCTCACCAGCAGGGTATTTTCTGTTCCTAGAAATAAAGGGGACCCGATTCAGGGCTGTATGCTTCCAAAGTGAGGAACTGGCAGACAAATGGGGGGAGCAGGCAAGCTTAGAAGTCATCCTCAACATCTCCAGCTGTTTTGCTCACATCTGGGCACCAGAGCCAGCCCCGCAGGAAAGGGCAAGGCTTCTGTGGGTGTTTGTAGCTCTTTTGTCTTGTCCTGGTAGATAGTCAAGAACCTACAATGGAAAGCTATAAAACCTCGTGCCCCTTAAGAAGGGATGTAGTCTTCAGCCTCCCAGACTCCTAGCCTGTCCCTCCACCCTCAGCCACCTGTCTTCTTTTCCATTGATCCATTAGCATTTATCGACGTGACCAAGGGATGCTGGCAGCAATGAGTCAGGACCAAGATATAAACCCGACTGTCCCAGTGAATTAGGGTTTCTGATCACTAACAAGTTGCACACGCTGGGTCTTTGGTCCTCAAGGACTCCGAGATTTATTGGGAACAGAGCTCTGCAGCTCATACCACCCAAGGCCAGTGGTGCTGATGCTGGGGCTCTGAGCAGGTGGTCAGACTCCGACAACGGGAAGGACTGGTTGCTGTGGAGGGAGCCGGCAGCCAAGGAATCTCTGAACGGAAGCCTGGGGAGTGGGTAAGAGGCTCAGAATGGCCTAAGAGAAGGGTTCTAAGAAAGAAGGAGGAGCATGCTGCTGGAAAAGAGAGCCCTAACCACCACGGATGCCCCCCAGGTGCATATGGGGGAGCACTTCCACGGAAGCAGGAAGTGGGAGGTAGCCTTGGCCTCGGTGTTCCTTGGCAAGGACAGGAAGTACTGTGTTGCCAAAAGTGCCTCTAACCAAGCATGGGATCTCTCCTTGATCATCACCACCATCCCTAAGGGGAGACATTACTACTCCCCGTGCCCATTTCACAGATAAGAAAACTAAACCCATGTACCAGACATGTCTCACACAGGTCACCCAATAAGAAATCAGAAGCCCCTGAGGTCTGAGCCATCCTCCTGGGTGACTCCCTCACCCCACATCCCATCCTTCACCTCTCCCCAGCACCACTCTTTGAGCTTCCTTGATCATGGTGACTGTAGTTAGGAGCTAAGTAAGGAGCATGAAGAGTCTCCTAGCTATGTGGGTCTGCAGGCCCTGGCTTCTGCACGAGCGGTAATTCCCAAGGGAGTGGGACAGGACAGGTCTCTGTGGTACTTCTAGTTCTTGGCTTACAGCCATCAGCACATATGCAGGGTGAGCTGTGGAGCCTCATTCCTACCCAAGGGATTCACGGAGCCTGCTGGGCATCTCTGGTTTCCAGAGCAGGTCAGCACAAGGACTCAAGAGGGCCTGAAATCAGCATCCCTGACCAGAGCCCCTCACAGACTAACAGACACAGAGCTAGCTCAGAACGTACCCTATGACCTTGGAGAACTGTGGTTGCTGGGTCAGCAACCTTCCAGCTGGTGTAGCAGTCTCAGTGACCATGGGCAGAAAGTATGGCTGCAGAAGCTGGCCCAAGGAAGGCCACCAAGTCCTCAACCTAGAAGCCACCTGGGGACACTAAGAGAGGGTACAGACAAGTTTTAGGAGAGGGCCTGGAGCAGAGAATGCTCAGATTTCCAACAACTAAGGGTCTGTTTCCTGAGGCCAGAGCCTGCAGGGTTGCCTGGTCCTCTAGGGGCTTGTACCTCAGATTCAATTCCGTCCCATCAGGACAGGTTTAACCAGAACAAGTGGTGAGCATTGCCTGGTAGTGACCCTTACAATGAATATCTGGGTCAGATCTATCCCTTGATGCCCAAACCCATAGCCTCAGTCTGCCCCCTGTAGAGTGGGACTATGCTGTATAGAGTATCTAACAGGATTTAAGGTTTTTAGGGTGCAGCTTCCTAGTAAATACTCTCAAGGGGCTCCAGAAGAGAGTCAACACACTGGTGTTTAAATGGAGGTCCAGCACGTGGCTAGCGATGTGGCTGAGAAGCACGTCTCTGGGACTGGTCCGAACTGCCATAGGCTTTACGTTCCTTTGTGCTCTTAGCCGCTGTGTGCCGCCTGCCTGCTGTCAAGCAGGAAATGTATTCTCTTCATTTTACAGTGGAAGAAATGTGGATTAGGGAGCTCAGGGCTGTGGCACAGGTCACTGTCCTTAGCACAGTTAGCAGGGATGACACCGGACCCTTCTACTGCACAGCCTGCCTGCTTTCTGGAGTGGACTGTGGGCATTGCTGCCCATGTCAGGACACTGTGCAGTGCTGGTCTAGGGAGAAGTAGGCAGCTGCCAACCGATGTCTAAGCAAGCAAGCAAGGGGTAGGCGAAATGGTTCCGTTGGGGCACAGGGCCAAGAACTTGAGTTTGATCCCTGTAACCCATGATGGAAGGAGAAAGCCAACTTCCAAATGTTGTCGTCTGACCTCGGCACTTACACACAGTCACCATCATTGTTATTGTCGTTGTCGTCGTTGTCGTCATCGTCATCCCACAAAACAACAGAGGCTTGGTTGCCCTCTAGGAAATGGAAGGAGAGGTCCAGTCCCTACAGGACACCACCCTTAGTGTGCTGATACAGTAGAGGTGGGGAGAGGAGCTTCATCGAATCACCTGAGTGGGAAACTTTACTATGAACTTTGGTTGAACACCTTGTGGCTGGGGAGGGGGCACCACACAGAAAGAACGGTCAGATGGGGTGGGTGGTGCTGGGGTTCGCATCTGAGGAGTTACAGAGGAGCAGAAGTTACTAGGAGTGGGAGAATGGGAAAAGCTATGTAGTGGCGCCCTCTGGTGGAAGTTAACATGATTGGCCGCTAGTGTGCAGATCTGCCTCATTAGACCTTGGGAAAGAGTTGCCCCAAGCTGGGAAGAAGGGCAGAGGGCCAACTAACACTAACCTGTAGCAAGTCACCTGCTCCTGGTCACTCTTGACAGAGAAAAAGAGAAACACCTGCTCATTTATGAGCAACAGCCTGTGCCAGGTCTTTGATGGGTTCCCTCATTAAAAGTGCCCCACAGAACCTCCTGGGCTAGCTGCCCGTAGAGCGGAGAGGACATGCCTTTGGTGAAGTCATACAGACCAAATTTCCACATAATTACTGCCCGAGCCTCTTCAGTTGGCACTGAACTTTAGGAAACAGGATTTGACGGATGGATGGTTTCAATGCTAACTCAGGACCAATTTGGAAGAGAAAGAGGAAGGGCATGTGCCCAGGGAGAGGAAGCTACATCTCTAGAGAGGGACAGAGAAGGTCAGGTCACCCGAGGGAGTAGGGTGAGAGGGGACAGATGGGGTAGAAGAACAGGAAAAGCCAGGATTTCTTATGCCTGGGACGCAGGAGACCAAAGGCAGCTTCAGTGTGTGTAGTGCATCCTGGTTCCTTTCTCCTCCTCCTTGTCTGCGTGGCTCCTCTGTGGCATTCAGATCTGGATCCCCCTTCTTGAAAGGCCCCAGTTCTGACAGGACATTTTCCCCTGGGGCCCTTCCCAGTGTTCCCTTTCTCTCTCCAAGGCACATTTGTACTTGATCTCTTTTAATTTCCACACTCTGGTTTGTGTGCTGCAGGGCAGTTAGCTGAAGTCCTGTCAGGCTTCAGGCCCTGCCTCCTCCGCGGTTGTCTTAGGCTCACCACAGCCAGAGCTGGCACCCAGAACGTAACCGTCCACACCTTGCCTCTTCAGTCCCTCTGCTCCAGGTTCATCACTGGCCCTGTCCTCATGCCACTGAGCTCTCTGCCCTGCTTGGGAGACTGCCTGTCATCTGAACACGCTGCTTCTCCTTCACACAACTCTTTTAGTCCGTCACTTGTCCGATCTCTTCACATACATTCACTCCGTTTTCTCCACGGCAGCTGGCAACTTGATTAGGCATGGCACATGGTAATATATGGAATAGCCATACACTTAGAAACCCCAGCCAGCATGTGTTTGCTCTGCAGACCACCATCCTGAGGAAAGTGGGGTGGAAAGTGTCAGCTTTCCTATATCCATTTGTGTTCCTGCCCTTTGATGAGCTGGGAGGCCTGTTACTTCTGTTCAGCTCCTGCTGGCCCAGATGCCTGTGGCCATGCATGGCTTGAGCCTCAGGGAAGCCTGGGGCAGGGTGGGCTGGGGAGAGAGAGATTAGGAAAGGTAGGAGAGGTCAAGGTCAAGGTTGATGCAGAAGAAAAAAAAATGTTGTTCACCATTCCCTTGCCAGACAAGGGCTCCAGGGTCTTTCAGCCCTGTGTGAGGGTGTTAGAAAGAGACGGGCCTCAGGCCTGCCACACTGTAAAATCACCCTAATGCTCCTTGACTCTGCCCAACTAACTGCAAAACAAAAGTAGTGAGGATATACGCTGTTTTTAAAAATACACACACAATGTAATTTGCATGTGTGGGGAGTGGGGCAGGGGATTGTTGACTCACATGTGTCTACGAATCACTTGCATGCATGATGTCTGCAGAGGCCAGAGGGTGTTAGACCCCTGGAAGAGCAGTAATATACTCTTTGGGGGATGGGGAGGGGAGAATATTGAGACAGGGTTTCTCTGTATAGTCCTGGCTGTTCTGGAACTCTGTAGACTAGGCTAGCCTCAATCTCAAGGCATCTGCCTGCCTCTGCCTCCTAAGTGCTGAGATTAAAGGCATGTACCACTACTGCTCCCCAAAGATTTCTTTGATGGGAAGGAAATGGGGATGGGTTCCCCATGTGCCACCACTGCCCTGCTATGCCGTACCCTTGCAAATATCACGGAGAGCCCACCTCAGCACTCTCCTAGATGCTAAGAATACTCTGGTGGCCAACACAGGTACAGTCCCTGCTCGTAGAGCTGTATAGTCTAGTAGGTTAGACAAACAAGTAGACATACAACTTTGAGTTGTAATGAACTGGGAAGGACATGAGGGGACCACAAGGAGACACCCTGCCTTAAAGTAGGTGGATGGTCACAGCTGGGTCTACGGGTGTAAACCTTTAAGTCCAGCACCCAGGAGGCAGAAGCAGGTGGATCTCTGTGATGGTTCCATGGCAGCCAGAGCTGCACACCGAGACCTTGTCAAAAAAAAAAAGTAGGTGGTCATCAGGCGTCTCCTCGAGGGGGGCTTTGGGCTGCTGCTCTGCAATGGCCTTCCAATAAAGGGAGCACCACCATAGCAATGCCCCCGCAGGGGCACTGAGAATGAAAGGGGGGAAGACGAGTGCAGCAGGCACACAGAAGGGAGGGTGGAAACGGACACAGTGTAAAGAAGGCAGGTGACCTTGTGGCCCTCAGAGCTGCCTGCTCGCTCTCTCTCTCTCTCTCTCTCTCTCTCTCTCTCTCTTCTCTCTCTCTTTTAAACTTTTTCTTTGGTAATAATTTCAAATTTACAAAAGCTGCTAAAAATAGAGAGAACACAGTGAGACACTGTGTATACTTTAACTGGGATGCGGGCATTGTTCTTTCTGTCTCCAGCTACACACATACACACACCATGCACACGCACACACGCACACACTTTACCCCCTGAATCACTTGGAGAGTCAGTTACATCCCTCGTCGCCTGCCTTCCTTGAACGCTCCAGCGTATTTCCTAAGAAGGGGAGGACTTGCTTCCATAACAGCAGTATTCACTTCATACATCCACATGGGTGGGGTGCCTTAATCCACCCAGTTCTCTCAGCTGACCCAATAACCTTTTTAGCTCTTCCCCGTACTGTACTCTCTCTTCCAAATCCAGTGCAGACACAGGTTTATGTAATTGGCATATCTTTTGATCTGGAACATTAAAAAAACAAAAACAAAGCTTTTCTTGAACAATTTTTCTAGAGTACAGCTTAATCACTATTGTTTTGTTTTGCTTTTGAGACAAGGTCTCACTAGGCAGCACAAGTTGGCCTCAGATCTGCAATCCCCCTGCCCCAGTCTCTCAAGTGCTAGGCTAACAGGCAAGTGCCATTGTGCCGTGCCTCAGCCTCAACCCCTTTAACAACAGGCTCCTCGCTTTGTGTCCAATTGTTCTTTCCTTATTAAATTTGGCCCTGCAGTCTCAGGGAGAGCACCCTATGGGGGATATTAGGTGACACATCCTTTATAGGCTGTCCCATCTGGAGATACACACTGCCCTTCTGCTAGGTCGGACATGTTAATTTTTATTCCCCCAGTCAATATGTAACCTAATTTTTCCTCTGTGCAATTACAATTGTTTGTTCCTCCCTTGAGACCAATGAGTCATTTATTGGCAGGATCTTTAAGACAGTGCATAAAGCCTGCTCTTGTTGGAATTTCCCTCCGCATTTAGCATCGCTCATTGAGCCGGTGCCGTGAGAGCCGTGACTTTTCTGATCCTAACAGATCATAAGCAGGACCCACAGCACGCTGTGGTCCAGCACAGCAGGCTACTGCAGGCAAGAGTCCCCTTTGCTCCCCTGTCCATTTTTACATATCTATTGCCAACGTGGACCCATGAATTCCTGTGTCTAATGATTGTAACTTATTATGAGAAACCATTATTTTGGTGCTTGAATTGCCCAGATGAGACCAATGGGAGCCCTGCTGTCTGGCTCTTTGTGTCCCATGCCATCCACAGTTCCTTTGTGTCTTATGCTTCTCTTAGGTTTTCACTTGTCTGAGGTTTTTTTGTTTTGTTTTGTTTTTTGTTTTTTGTTTGCTTGTTTGTTGTTGTTTGTTTTTGTTCATTTGTTTTTATTTTTTATTTTTAGATTTATTTTATTTCTTTTATGTATGAGTACACTGTAGCTGTCTTCAGACACACCAGAAGAGGGCACCAGATCCCATTACAGATGGTTGTGAATTACCATGTGATTGCTAGGAATTGAACTCAGGACCTCTGGAAGAGCAGTCAATGCTCTTAACCTCTGAGCCATCTCTCCAGCCCTTAGTAGTTTTTTTATTTGTTTGTTTGTTTGTTTGTTTGTTTTTTAAGACAGGGCCTCATGTGTAGCCCTGGCTGTCCTGGAATTCACTCTGTAGACCAAACTGGCCTCGAGCCTACAGAGATCCACCTGCCTCTGCCTCCTGAGTGATGGGATTAAAGGTGTGTGCCAGGACACTCTTGTTTTTCTTGGGCTCTAAGAGCAAGCAATGTTAGTGCTGGCAGAGCAGTTTAGATCCTCCTCGCCCATCTTAAGTCTTCTACCCTGTCCCTTTAATTTTATTAGAACACCCCCTCCCCAGGGCTCACAGTGGGAGGTGACTTGCCAGGGTCACTGTGAGTGAGAAGTCTGCTCAGACCTGGAGATAGAATCACTGCTTTAATAATAATGAATAAAGACAGCTTCCCAATAAGATCGCCTGTTGCGGGCACACATACATCTGTATTTAACCTCTGTAACATCTGTGAGGTGGCGTTAGACAAGGCGTTGAGCCCCAAGTCTGTTTGGTAACAGCCGTCCGTCCAGAAGATGAAATGCTGGTGTTCTAGTTTTTCCCACTGCATAGATGGCAGAAGATTTGGTGGAGGTGGGGTGTGTGCCCATGAGGAGCTAGGTGTGCAACCATGCTTGGCTTGTCAAGGTCCTGCTTATTCAGATAAGCACTGATTCTTCTTGAGGAAAAGGTTACTGTGGAGAGGGCAAGACTACATTGCCCCTCCATGTGGAGCAGCCGTGCTATCTGGATGAAAGGTAGAACAAGAAAACTGTCATCTCCCAAGGGTACTGTCAGGCATCTTGTCCCTACAACCCAGTAGTCTAACATGAAGACCCACCTCATAGCCCCCTCCACAGAACCTTAAGGTGGACGTAGTGGCTGTTTTGCCAATGAAGAGGTCTTTTGTTACTGCCACCCAGCTGTAGCCTGGTTGTAGGAAAGAGGAGAGCTGGGAGTCAGGACTCCAGGTTCTGTCACAGTGGCTGGGGATATAGAAGCCGCCTTAGGCTGCCCTGTCCTGTCAGACTTAAAGCCGACCTTCTCTGCAGCAGAGACAGATCTTCAACTGCACTCTCCCGGCAGGCTTCCAGGATGTACACGCCATGGTCTTCGTGGGCTTCGGCTTCCTCATGACCTTCCTGCAGCGCTACGGGTTCAGCGCGGTAGGCTTCAACTTCCTGCTGGCAGCTTTTGGCATCCAGTGGGCGCTGCTCATGCAGGGATGGTTCCATTTCTTTGAAGATGGCCAAATTATCCTGAGCGTTGAGAAGTGAGTCCTCGAGAGCAGTCAAGGGCGGGCGGGGTGGACTGGGCGTGGCTCAGGGCGGGGTCTGGCGGTGGGGGCCGGGTCCTGGAGGCGGCAGCACGGGAGGACTGGGCGCGGCTCAGGAGCTGGGGTTTGGCTGGGGGCGGGGCCAACTTAGTAGCGAGCCCAGGAGGGTGGGCGTGGCTCGAGCGGGGGAGGGGTCTGGACGGGGGCGGGGCCTGTGGTAATAGAGACGGGTCTATGGTTGGGTGGGCAAGAAAAACTGGACAAAGCTCAGAAGGCAGGGCCTAGCGGCATGATAGTGGGGGTGTGGTGAGGAAGAGGGATGGGAGGGGGAGGAAAAGAAGCGGGTGTGGAGAGGGGAAGTGATGGAGACAGGGGTGGGCTCAGAGGGTTTGGAACAAGGTGACTTGTCCTTCAGGACACTTTGGTCTGGTGATGGACACCTGCTGTTTTTCTTATCAACAACTCTCCAGGATGGAGGTTGTAGTGTTATCGAGGAACTGTGGAAGAGTCAGTTCTCTCCCCATGATGGAAGATAATCTTTTCTACAGAAGAGGAAGACAGGGTTCAAGCCCTTCTTCACAGCTCTCAGACAATACAACCCCAGGAACTCAAGAGGCAGGGCTCCTTGCTGGGAGGACACAGAAATGGGGAACAAAGGAGCCCTCATCTCCTTGCATTCCTCCTCTTTGGGGCAGAATGAGCACTGAAAAGAACTAGAAGGCTCCCAGTTGAAGCCTTCTGGACTGGCCTCAGGTCCCAGGGTGAGGCACCAACCTCTTCTCTCACTTCCAGCCTTCTAACTAACATCTGTGATAACTTGTAGGTTTGATGACTGTCACCAGCCCTTTCCCACTAGGTCCCTCACTCTCCCTTTCATAGAGCTGCCTCCTCTGAGCCTCCCCAACTCACCACAACACCAATAACAGGTTGGGAAATAAATCTCCCCAAACCAGCTTGTCAAAAAACAATAGGCAGAGTTGTTCTCTCACACTATGGCCCCCTCAACCCCAGTTGTTGGTGCTGCATGGCACCAAAGAGTGGAGGCTATCTCCCCATTGGGGCCAAGTTTTAGGCTAAGGCAGGCTCTTCCCTGTGTGAGTTCAGGTGGCCTTCCACTCATGCATACATAAGGGAAGTTTGGTTAAAGGTGGGGGAAGCTCCTAGTTTGAGGAAGCCGTCAGCGGCACTGAAAGTTTCAAGTCCACAGAGGTGGGAGCAAATCAATACAAAAGTACTTGCAAAGGGCAAAGCTCTGCTGTATTAGTGACTGTTGCTGTGACACCATGACCTAAAGCAACCTGTAGGAGGAAGCGTGTATTTGGGATTTTGTTTCCAGGAACCCATCATGACAGAGAGGCATAGCAGCAGACTGGCTTGGCAACAGGATCAGGAGACAGGGTTCACAGCATCAACTGCAAGCATAGGGTGAAGATTAAATACACTCAAAGTCTGCCCCATCTTCTTCTATCAGTGATGTATCTTCTCCTCCTAACTTTCCCAAACACCATCACTGACTGAGGGTCAGGTGTTCAAAATGGGAGGGGGGAAGGGGGCGGGGCATCTCTCACTCAACCCACCACATTTGCTGTCACAAGCAGAGCCAAGTGTTATCAGCCAGATGTTTGAACGTTAAAACATGCATAAAAGATCAGTCACTCAAACCAGTTAATGATACAGAAAAGAAATAGGCCAGACAATCAAACACAACCTGTGACATGCATATCCCCCTGAAGTTCAAAGTGCACATGATATCCTCAATACTATAGGACCAAAGTAAAAATACACCCGTTATATATCTAACTAATCTCTGTGGTAGAATGGCTATGGCACAGGGAAAAGTATACCATTAATTTTTTTTTTTTCCATAAGAGTTGTTAGAGACTCTGAGTTGGCAAGTTTGAGGTGAACTACTTATTCAGCAAGCTGGTCACTTGATAAATAGAGTTTGGGCAAATTGGCTTTGTGGAATTAGATTCCAGCTACTGGCCTGGAGCAGATGTCTGGAGTCCAAGGCTGGGGTCAACATGTACCCAGACCAAGCCTTGCAGGTCCAGAGGTGTGTATCTCTGTCTGACATCTGCCCAGGCTCTGCTCCTCTGCTGCTCTGGAGCAGTTTTCCTGTGCTCTCAGGCCTTGCTGAGACCCCTAAAATGGGGTTCCAGGTCCACCTCCCAGGTCCTAATGGAAGAAGTCCAGGCTTTTCTGTTCTCATCCTTTCTCTCTCTTAAAGGGCACCACCATCAGATGGCTCTTTGGGACAGAGCTGGACAAGTCCCTGGTCCTCTCTGGGCCTTCCTGTCATAGATGTAAAATGTAGATGATGAAAGTACTCCCATTGTGTACTTGAGGGGATGGCACAAGAGGGCACATGGCTAGCACTCAGTAGCCATCACCCTTCCAGCCAGACCCTGCGGACACAGTGATGAACAAGGCTAACAGCGGAGGGACATTCTGTGATTATTCCCCGGAGAGGTCCTGCCCTCATTCCACAAACTGGCCCTCAGTTAAATTGTTCCACTGCCATTCTGTATTTTACACATACCCCTGAACATGAGGAGGAGCCCTCATGCTCGACAGCTTTGAGGAAGCAGACCTTCTTTCCTTACACACACCCTACAGACAGTTCCCTCTGAGGACCCACACTGGAAGTCTGCTCAAGAATGCGGGCTGGCTAGCTTGCTGCTGGTGGGGGACAATAACACAGGCAAAGCAGGAGGTGGACAGAGCAGGGTGTCCTGCAGGTGGAAGTTTTGTGTGGCTGCAGCAGATGTCCACCTCTCGTGATCCCTCTGCTGGACCTGTTCTGTACAGAATGAAGGGGAGCCTGTGTGCCTCCGTTCTCTTGGCCTTTCTGTGGGTCTTCCTTAGGCCCAGTACCCATACAGATTTTTACTTCCAGTGAGAAGGTCCCTCTGTCTTTTCTGTGGACACTGACCCTTCCTTGTGGGTAAAAGTGACAGGAAGGACTCAGTAGCCAAACCCCAGAAGGCCATGCATGGTAGTAGGGACAGTTGAGTCTGGAATGAACACTCAGGGTCTGGAGCAGAAGCCACACTGGAGGGACTGGGAAAGACTTTTGGCAAGCAGAGGCATCTCTGGAAAAGGGCAAGCAGAAGACAGAGGGGAGGGTTGTACTCCGAATACAGGACTTGTTCAACAACCTGGCTTAGACACTTGGTTTCCTGAGCATATCTGTCCAGCAGGCACAGGACTGTCAAGGGAAGTCATGGTTCTCACCGCCACTGTGCTGGGTTCTACGCATGCATGGCTCTAACTATGATGATCTCATTATCACAGCCAGTGAAACTGAGGCTCAGAAAGGTTAAGCCATCAGCCACGTCCACAGAGGACCAAAGGCTTGGTGTGTCATTCCTGGTTATAGCTGCAGCTCTTTCCTTTCCCTGGTCTGTCTATCTACAGCATCATCCAGGCTGACTTCTGTGTGGCATCTACCTGTGTGGCCTTTGGGGCCGTTCTAGGCAAGGTCAGTCCGATACAACTGCTCATTATGACCTTCTTGCAAGTGACTCTCTACACGGTGAATGAGTTCATCCTCCTGAACCTGATAGAGGTGAGCAGAGCTCAGAAGGAGGGGGGAGACGAAGAGGGATAAAGAATGAGAGGTCTGTAGTTCTGTACAACCAAACAAGTCACTGAGCTTCCTGCACCACGGCTTTTTCCATCTACAACTTAGGAATCAGGATGCCTCCCAAGGGAAACCATTTTCTGCCCAACATCTTCCCAGCATCTGGGCAGGACGGATTCTCTTCAAATCTCCATGCTTGACTCTGTTCTCCTCTAAGTCAGGCCAGTCTCCACCAGAAGCCAGAACAGGCTTTTCACAGGCAGAGAAGATCACACCCCTGATTAACTACCAGTAGCTTTCATTTCACTGAGAGTAAACTCTCACTTGGCTGAAGGCTCTGCAGATTCTGGCCCCAGACTTTCCTTCCCCCCAAAGCTCAGGTTCTGCTCCGTCACCGCCTCATGTCCTTTCTGTCTTCAGTTGCATGGAGCTTGATCCTGTCAAGGACTTACCCTTACTGTCTTCTTAGCCTGGAGTAGACATCGTTATTTTTTCCATGATCCAGTTTTAATTTGAATGTCACTTCAGAGAGGCCGTTGCTGGCTTTCCTCCATGTTGTCCCTCCTTGTCCCTAGCTCTCAAGTTGCCTTGCATGGCTCTTACATGGCTTTCATCTGTCTTCCTTCGTAGCACTTGGGAACCCTGTTGATAAGGGTAGACAATGTCTGGATGCTTTCTGCCCTTGAACCTGGCCAGCATATCACACATACTCAGATTTCAGAGTCTGCTTCTCTGCTGAGCTATGCTTCAGGCTGTAGGCAGAAGGGAACAGGCTGCGCTGAGACAGCAGTTTACAATTCAGAGGGGTCCAAGCATAGGGCACGAAGCATGCCCTGTGCTAAAGACTGATCTCCAGGGCTAAGCAACCCAGCAGAGAGCGCTACAACTAGCCTTGTTGTTGAGGGGCTTCCCACAGACAGGCACTTAAAGCCAGGAGCCCACCAGGAGAGCTAACCAAGCCAAGGGAAGGATGAGTGGGAGGGGCCCTGGCAATTTGTTGACTGGCAAGCAGCCTGGGTACAGGGATCCCTACCTCCCTCTGCTCAATCTATTGCTGTGGGAATAATTGCTTAGTTAGGGTTTCTGTTGCTGTGATGGAACACCATGGCGAAAAACAACATAGGGAGAGGAAAAAGTTTGTTTTGCTTACACTTCCACCTGACAATCCATTATCTAAGGAAGTCCTGGCAGGGGCCTGGAGGCAGGAACTGAAGCAGAGGCCATGAAGGAGTGCTACTCACCGGCTTGCTCCTCGTGGCTTGCTTCCTGTACAACTCAAAACCACCACCACCTACCCAAGATTGGCACACCACCCCCCCCCCAGTGAGCTGGGCCCTCCCACATCGAGTAAAAGCCCTACAAAGTTGCCTACAGATCAATTAGAGGGAGGTATTTTCTCAGTTAGAGGTCCCTCTTCCCAGATGACACTAGCTTATGTCAAATTGACGAAACAAACAAAAACCGACCCACCAAACCACATACACACACACACACACACACACACACACACAAGAGAGAGAGAGAGAGAGAGAAGAGGAGAGAGACAGAGAGACAGAGAGACAGAGAGAGAGAGAGAGACAGAGAGGAGACAGAGACAGAGAGAGACAGAGACAGAGAGAGACAGAGAGGTGGGGTGGCGTGGGGTGGGAGATAGGTCAGGAAACTAAGTCTGTTCTGAAGAATCAGAGAGCTAAGCGTGTGTGCCTATGTGTGGGGTGGGCAGTGCTATGAGGAATGAGGGAGAAAGGGTGCCTGATCCTGACAGGCCCCTTGCACTCCAGGCAAAGGATGCAGGGGGCTCTATGACCATCCACACATTTGGCGCCTACTTTGGGCTCACAGTGACCTGGATCCTCTACCGAAAAAACCTGGAGCAGAGCAAGAAGAGACAGAGTTCAGTGTACCATTCGGACCTTTTCGCCATGATTGGTGAGAGCTAACAGCTGCCACGTTGGTGAGAGCAGCCATGATGGGTGGGATGTTCCGTGCTGGTGAGGGCCACCGTAGAAGACTGCCGTATTGGTGAGGGCTGTCACCCGTAGATGGGAGCTGCTATGAATGAGTAAGGACAACTATGAATAGTTGAAAGATTGCCATCATGAATGAGAAAGGAACAGCCATCATGAGTTAGAACCACCACGATGGGTGAGGACCACTATAAATGGATGAGGACAACCATGAACGTGTGAAGGTCTGCCATGATGGGTGAGGATTGTCACAATCACCCTGAGCTCCACAGAATCAGTGGGTGACTGCTAGTTCTTGGGGAGAAAGGGGAGAATGAAGGAGCCTGTAGATACTTCTAAAGTCCTAGGTGTCCGATGATCTCCCTCATGGAGTTAGAAGTTGGTCACACATCCTATATGCTCCCTAGACTGCCCCAAGGCAGACAGAATGGAAGCCATGAACTGGCCCACTTGGTCCCTGTGCTGGGGCAAGATGTGCATTCCAACTCCTTATGTCCCTTCATTTCAGAGAACATAGAAAGTCGTCCAGACCCAGCCCTTCCTTCCATCACCCCGTAGACTGAGATATGGTAGTGCTACCAGCTACCTGGGGGGGGGTGGTGGTGGAGAGACTCTCCCACATGATGCTATGAGAGTAGGGATCATGTAACCAGCCCTAGTGGCCAGGGAGACAGAGGGAGCTTTGTGAAGTGCTAAGGGAGGCCAAGCAGGAGCTAAGTGAGTTAGTCCAGGGGGCCTTCTAGGAGGGACACCAGTGAGAGGGATACTAAGACGTCGGGAGCACGTAGAGTTCCCTGGAGCTGAAAGGCAGTGTGAGCCTGTGTGTGAGCTTGGCCTAACACCTCTTCTCCTGACCCCTGGCCTGTGTATATTCTCTGACACAGGTACCCTCTTTCTATGGATATACTGGCCCAGCTTCAATTCAGCCAGTTCCTTCCATGGAGACGCCCAACACCGAGCAGCCCTCAATACCTACCTCTCCTTGGCGGCTAGTGTGCTAACCACAGTGACAGTGTCCAGTATCATACACAAGACGGGCAAGTTGGATATGGTAAGCAGGAGCCTATGGGGGGAGGTACAGTTCCTACTGTCGTGCCCTGCTCACACCTCACTGTGCCAGGCAGCTTCTAGATCGGCACACCCAAACCTGGATGCTCGAGTGGGCTATCCCTGCCAAATGTTCTTGTCCTTCCCACACCTGAAATGTTATTAGCCAGTTCCAGCTGAGTGTCACATTAGGCCTGCCTAACGGAGTTGCTGGTGGGTGGCGGGGGTTGGGAGGCTGTCCCTCTGCCAGGTCTTCATCCTCCTGACACCACTGGCCTTCTTGGGCTTTATAAAGCTGCCCCAGCCCACACACTTAGAGGAGCCAGCAGCACAGTGCCTGCCACGGCTGACAAAGAAAATTGGTAGCAGCTGGGCATCCACGTGACCCACACATACCTTCTGTAGGCATATTGTGCACTCAGATATGCTGTTGGTCCCCAGGTCGACATGGAGAAAAAGGGGGCATGCAGATAGGTTTTAGGGTCCATGGGTATGTCCAGCAGTGCACTGACTCATGGAGACAGAACGGATCCAGGCCTCCTGGAGGTTGTGGGTGGCTCACTTGCAAAGCTGGGACCAAGGCTAACCCCCTCTGCCTGCTCCTGGCTTGCTGAATCTGAGTCGTTCCCAGCTTCCAACTTTGTACAGTGTGTGAGCACAGGCCATGTTCTTCGAATGGAACTGAGAGTTTGCACACGTTGCCTACCCTGCCCAGGTGCACATCCAGAATGCCACACTTGCAGGTGGGGTGGGTGTGGGCACAGCTGCGGAGATGATGCTCACACCTTACGGCTCCCTCATCGTGGGTTTCTTCTGTGGCATCTTCTCCACCCTAGGATTTGCGTACCTATCGGTGAGGACCCTTGGGCTGTGGCTGGGATGCTGTGTGTATGTGTGTGCGGGGAAGGGTTATTTCCTGATAATAGGGAGACTCAGAGGGAGGGGGTGAGGCTTAGGGAACCCTGTGTTTTTGATGGACCCCCCATGCCCCTGCCTCAGCCACACCCTGAGCAGCGCCATCCCCCCTCCTCTCCCAGCCATTCTTGGAGTCCCGCCTTCGCATCCAGGACACATGTGGCATTCACAACCTGCACGGCATCCCTGGCATCATAGGTGGCATCGTGGGCGCTGTGACAGCGGCCTACTCCTCCCCTGATGTGTACGGAGAGCCCGGGTAAGTGAGGAGGAGGTGTGAGGGTGAGTTTCCTTCTTTCTTTCTCTAAGCCTTCTTCCTGAGGAACCCGAGGCATCTCCCTCCTCTTCGTTTTCCACTCTAGGCCATTCATGGGCCTCTCACCCCACCCTCAGACCCACCACAAGGAGGCAAGGAAAGAACAATCTAGTCAGGAAGGCCTAGGATTTCAAGAGCACATCTGTTGGGTTGCAGTAATCATGGCCTCTCCATGGGGCCCTCACTTGCTTCCTGTCTGTACCCCAGGATAGTCCATTCCTTTGGCTTCGGGGGTTATAAGACGGACTGGACCAAGAGAATGCAGGGCAGGTCCCAGATATTTGGTCTCCTCCTGAGCTTGGCCATGGCCCTGGTGGGCGGCATCATTGTGGGTGAGTGAGAGCGGCCAGACCAGAAAAGGCGGGGTCTTGGTGGGAGACTAAGAGGGGACCCAAGAGCATGTCTTAAGGGTGGGCCTGGGAAGGAGGAGGGTCCAGCTGAGGGGGAAAGTTGGGATAAGCTAAGGGTGTTTTCTGACCACCGTGTCCTCCAATCTCTTTAGGATTCATTTTAAAATTGCCGTTCTGGGGACAAGCTGCCGATGAAAACTGCTTTGAGGACTCCATCTACTGGGAGGTAAGCTCCAGAGACCGTCTCTCTGCACAAGGGTAGCCGTACCCTCTCACCATGCCTTCGCCAACTTGACATCCATGTAGGGCACGGTGTCACCCATAAATCGAAGACTCTTTTCCCTACCCTCCTTCATTTCCCCTCTGGACCCCAACTGCCCTTGTATACTTTTCTTTCTGCATACTCTGGGAGTGGAGTCACGGGAGCAGCCTGCCATGGGACTTGAATCTGGAGTGTCAATGTATTCTAGTCAACTTCCACAGTCTGTCGCCAACCCTAGCAGCATCATGTCACCTTGTAATCCTAGCCTAGGGAGAAGGCTGAGACAAAGGGATCTGAAGTTTAAAGTCATTCTTAGATACACAGTGAGTTTGATATGATATATGACCATATATCAGTACAAAAAAAAAAAAAAAAAGTTGTCCTACCCAGAAGTACTAACAACCTCTGAGTGGTTCTGATGGAAACCCCATCTGAGAACCTCTCTGTTAGGCTGGTGGCTCTTTACCCTTCCTGGCATCGGAGAGTCACCTGGGAAACCTCTAGAGCAGTGGTTCTCAACCTGTGGTGTGGATCACAACTCCTGGGAGCAGGACAGGAGTCGCTTATCAGATAGCCTATATATCAGATATTTACACTATGACTCATGACAGTAGCAAAATTACATTGATAAAGTGCAATATAAAAAATAATTTTATGGTTGAGGGTCACCACATAGCATTAGGAAGGTTCAGAATCACTGTACCCGAGCTTCTCGGAGCTTCCGCTCAGCAGCTTGGGTCCCACTGGGCTGGTGGTGCGTGGCTTGGACGTGAGAATATTTTGTAAAGCTTCGCAGGTGATTCTGAGACCCATATATGTGAGAGAATCAGTGTGGTGTCCAACCTCAGACCCCATAATGATTACCTTAAAAATTGCCACTTGACGCCCGCCAGTGGGGCTTCATTCAGAAGGTCTGGTAATCTACAGACGGACGAGCTCCCAGGGGATTCTGCCTCAGAAGCGGAATTCCACCACATTCCATCACTTTTAGTCCATCAGTACAAAACCCAACCTGAGAGGTGTTCCAGGAAATAAAATACCAGAATACAGCAGAACTCTCATTGTTTCTCTATATCTCTGTCTGTCTGTCTGCCTGCCTGCCTGTCTGTCTGTTTGTCTGTCTCTGTCTCTCTGTGTGTCTCAGTCATTCACAGTTTCTCTCTCTCTCTGTGTCTCATGTGTACACACAAGTGTATGTGGGCACACACGTGCCACAGCACGTCTGTAGGAGTCAGTTCTCTCCCATCATGGTGCCAGGAATTGAACTCAGATCATCAGGTTTGACAGCAAATTACTTTACCCACTGGGCAATCCTTCTGTTGGCCCAGAACTTATTTAAAACAAACAAACAAACAAACGCCCCGATTTGGGCCTCTTGTGGCATCAGGATCTCTCTCTCTCTCTACAATCCACTATTGTAGGTGTTTACCTGCTCCTTTCATTATGAGAAAGAGAGAAAGAGACAGAGACAGAGAGAGACAGACAGACAGAGTCAGAGAAAATCAAAGGATGATTTGTGGCAGTCAGCTCTCTCCTTCCATCATATGGGATCTAGGGATGGAACTCTGGTCACCAGCCTGGGGTGAGAGTCTTTACCCATTCAGCCATCTCACTGGCCCTAATTTGCTTATTTTAAATTACAAAATTGCTAAAAGCTCATTACAGAAACTCTGGGATTAGATTAACTGTCTAGAAAGCTTAGTGATAGAGCACAAGTCACAAAGCATAGGGTTCAATCTCACAGCACACACACACTCGCTCATGCACAGTCACACTCACACAGTCACACACTCACTCATGCACACTCATACACACGCACACAGTCACACACATCACACTCACACAGTCACACACACTCACATACTCACACTCATACACACTCACACACAGGCACACAGACACACACACAGTCACATACACACACAGTCACACACACTCACACAAGTCATATACATACTCACACAGTCACACATGCACTCATGCACACTTACAACACAGTGACACACACTCACACTCATATACACTCACACAGACATACAGACATACACTCACACACAGTCACACACACTCACTCACACACAGTCACACACATACAGTCACACACACAGACACACTCTCACACACAGTCACTCTCTCACACACATACACTCACACACCCACACTCACATACACACACACAGACCCACACAGTCACATACAGACGCACACACACTCATGCACACTCACAGACACACACACACAGACACATACATAGTCACACACACTCATTCACACACACTGTCACACAATATTCACTCACATACAGTTACACACACTCACATACAGAGACACACTGTCACAAATACACACACTCACACACATACTCTCACACTCACATTCACACACATTCATGTACACACACACACACACCCTCCTTGAAGCACCACTAATACTTTTAGTATGTTTCTTCTCATTCTTTTTTCTCTGTAGGTTTTTCATACACAGGTGATGTTTGCTTATTTATCCTGCTCTTTCTCCCTATCTGGCGTACAGATTGCCCTGTACTATTATGTGTTAAATAGACTTGTCTTTCTTGAGCATGACTGTTTTCATCCTATCTTTAAAGTCTGCAGAAACATAATCGGAGACACCACAATTAGAAACACTCGGACATAATACTAATAAAATGGACCCAAACATCTCCAAGCATAAGAATTGCCTTGATTTACCAACTTATCTACTATTCCTGTCTATCTATCTATCTATCTATCTATCTATCTATCTATCTATCTATCTATCATGTACCATCATTATCGCCTGTCTAGAATCATCTATCTTTTCATATGTCTGAGTGTGCATCCACGCATGCCCACACAGATATGTATGTATCTGTCCATCTGTCCATCCTCTATCCCTCTGCCTAGTCCTTTGAAGCAGGATCTCTCCCTGAACCTGGAGCTCACATTTTCACAGCTAGGCTGGAAGTCAGCAAGCCCTAGTGCTCCCCCTGTCTCCTCTCCTCTTGGAACTGGGGTCACTGGCCCGTGGCAGATACCTGGCTTGTTACATGGTGCTGGTACTGAACTCCAATTCCTCACGATTGTATAGCAAGCGATCATAACTACTGAGACATCCTTCCAGCTCATCCCGATTTGTTCTGACCTTTGTAATTAATGCCAAGCTCATACCTTCTCCCAGATACATACTTCAGCAGTACTACATTATGGGGAAATCTCTAAATTGCTGGATGTGAAAGCTGTCCCCGCACCCCTGGGTTGTCTACCTGGGCAGTGAGAGGGCTTCGCAGAGAAAGGGGGTTCAACAGCTGCGAGAAGGTGGGCTAAGCTGCCTCACCATGCTTCACCTCCCAGATCCATTTCCAGTCTTTGTTCTACTTTCCAATGTGGCTGAGGTTCTGACACACCATACTGCTCATCTTTCAAAACTGGGCGCCACCTCTCCGAACCTTCAAGCTGCTTATCTGAGTCCAGAATGCAATCTGAACCCTTGTGTCCTCCCGTGCTTACCCAGCTGCTGTTCTTATGGCAAGGACCCTGCTTGGTCCTTGCTGTGCCCCAGCATCCCGGGCAGTGCCAATCATGACATCGCCAAGGGCAAACTATAAGGGACATTCATACCATGTAGTCTTCAACATTCCCACAAGGTGGCGCTCGCCACACAGCATTTGCAGCCTTTGGCTCTCCCCAACTCTAGTCCAGTATTCCACTAGGCATCCTGGGCCTGGAAGTAGCTTTCTCTCTCCACAGGTTCATGAAGAGGTGAACACTGTCTACATTCCTGAGGACCTCACTCACAAACATTCTACTTCTCTGGTGCCTGCGATGCCTTTGGTACTTTCCACAGCTTCGGCATCCATGGTTCCTCCAATCCCTCCGACACCTCCAGTATCCTTAGTAACTCCAGTACCTTCAGCATCCTTGGCACACTAAGCTCCCAGGGCAGGTGACAAGCAGGTAAGCCTTATCTGTGGGAGATGGTGATCTGCTTCTCCTGGGTCTCAAAGACAGACGCCATAGGAAGGAAACAACTGGCAAACATGAAGAAATGAAGGGGTGAGTTGAGGTGGGGTAGGCAGGCTAGACTGGAGGAACATATAGAAAGAGACCCAAGGACACACTTGGCTTTGTGACTGCTGCTGCTTGACCTGGAGAGTCTCTTTGGCCTAGAGATCAAGCTTCAGTCTACTCATCTATAATCTGGCTTTACTTGGTTAGATCAGGCTAGACCTTCCCTCCTCCTTTCCCTCTGTAATGCACAAAATATTGATGGGGTGCTGTAATATCTATCCAAACCTTGAGAAACTTCCAGAAAGTAAGGTAGTTGTTTACCTCTTGTTCATATCCCAGGCTAGCCTGGAACTAAGTATCTCCCTGCCTCATCCAAATGCTGGGATTACAGATGTGTGCCACCTCGACCAACTATCCCTATCCCCTTTTAAAGACAGGACCTCAGATATCCCAGGCTGGGTTTGAATACACTAAGTAGCAGAGGATGCCCTTGAACTACTGATCATCCTGTCTTACCTCCCAAGTGCTGGAATTACAGGCATGTGATTCAAACCCAGGCCTCTGTGCATGTTAGGCAAGCATCCCACCAGCTGAGCCCAGCCCCTTTCTTTCTTTTTAAAAGATGAAGAAATTAAGGGACAGGATCTTCAAGCCACATGGCTAATAAGTGAGGGGAAGGGGGCCTCAAGGTCACTGCCATTGATAGTATAAGCATTTGATGCCCTTAGAGACCAGAGCTTGGAAGCAGCTGGGTCTAGGGTAAAAAGCAGGAGAGAAGGTTTTAGGGAGGACCAAAGCCAGACTGTAGTCGTTGATGCCGGTGTCTGCTTCATCCAGAAAAGGTGCCGGGAGGTTGCACAGCCTTGGTAGGGACACACCGGCTGCTCTCCCTCTCTCCCTGCAGGCTCCACAGATTGTCCCCAAGCTCTGGAAAGAGCTGGGGCGGACATAGCGGGGAGCTCAGGAACAGGGCAGCAGAAAGGCCCACTGGCCTGACTCCAGCACCTCCCACACCCCCTTCATCCCAGGGGGCTTGCCTGAGAATGGAGAAGACTCTGACAAAGTGAGCACCAAGCCAGGGTCAGATGCAGAAGGTCTGCCCCTGCCTGGGGTCATGATGCTGGTATTCCTGTGAAAAGCAGCGTGAGGAGAGGCTGAGGTTGGGGGTGGGAGGGTAGACTTGGCCTTCCTGGGGTACCCCTTCTTAGACTCTCCCAACCTCTGCCTGTTCCCCAACAATATACTCCCCATGTTCCCAGGGGCCCGAGATCACTCTATTTTGTGTAGTAAATAAATGCTGTTGATGCTCTTTGTAGACTGGGGGTGGATGTTCTGGCACGACCCCGGTGAGGTATATACAGACCCAGAGGACCTGGCCTCCTGCCTGGCCCGGACCCTTGTCCAAAGGGCCTCTCCATCTCTACAAGAAAGTCCATGCAGCCTGGGAAGTCCAGGAGCTCAGCCCAAGACTGCATTCTTTCCCCCCAAGCACTCCTCTTCCTGTAGGGTCCACACTGGTGAGAGAGCCACCTGGGTACTAGCTTGCTCTGAGTACATTTCAGCAGGCTGGGAGTAAGGAGGGAGGGTTCCCTCCAAGTTGGCTTTCATTACCCCTCCCCTTCCTCTGCCAGTCTGGCCCCACTCCTGCTGTACAATGGAGAAAGTTTCAGGTCCTTAAATTTTCAGGTGTGGAATGACCAGGTAAACTATGACAATGCTGTTTGTAGAGGCAGTCTGTGACTAGATGGTGACTTGGTGGGGTTCTGGAGGAGAACTAGGAGTTACCAGAAGCAGAACAAGGGGATAGCACAGGTAAACTCGTGGACAGGAATCGGATAAGGAGTTTGCCTTTAGCTAGCTGAAGGGAGGGAAGTGTTCAGGCTAGAGAGCAAGAAAACCAAGAGCTTTTGTGGAGCCAAGGTTCGTGGGAAGGAAGGGTAAAGAGAGGAAGGGGATGATCTCTCCTGCCTCCCGGCTCCGCTTTCCCGCCTCCCTGGCATTCCACACACTCACACTCACACACATACACGCGCATGCACGCACACTCAGGGCTTCGTTCCCCTCTGCAGAGCAGGGGGGGGGAGGAGAGAAGGAGGAAGCTGAAGTGCCACCTATTCATGTTCCGCGATGTAACACCCCTTATTTTCCATGCTGGGTAAAGACAAAAACCCTTTACAACCTGTTTCTGGAACTTGTCAGCAGCTGCCAAGAGGAGCATGTTAATTAAACGTCGGCAAAGATGGAAGCCGGAGGCTCCAGCTCTAATTGGACAGTTTGCTTCACCGGATTGAAAAACATTGTGACAAAGGAGGAGGTGCGCGGCGGCTCCGCAGGGGGACAGGGTGGCGGGGGAGGGGGGGCGGCTTTGATTCCAGCTGATCAGCCCGACCCCTCCCCCACGGCCCGCGCGGTTCCGCCCAGCGGGTCCCTGCAGGGCCAAGGCGGGGTGCAGGGGCGGGGTGTGGGAGGGGCGCAGGTGGTGAGGTACCGAGGCGGAGTCTGGGAGGGGACAAAAATAGGGTGCAGGTGGTGGGGTGGAGGGATGAGGTGTGAGATGGGCTCAAGGGACGAATTTGGGGGTCTGGGAGGGGCAGTGCAGATGGAGGGGTGCAGGGAGCGGGGAAGACTATCTGCGAAGGATACAGGATCAGGATCCTCCAGGGGTTCAAGAGGCTGCAGGATCCTCCAGAGGGCCACACCTCGGGTCTCTGTAAACGGACTCTCAAACTGATAAAAACCAATGGTGGGCCAGGGTTTGAGGGAGCTGTAGTGTGAGACTCTTCCCATGATCCCCTGATCACAGGACTTGGGCACCTGGGACAGCGACGGACAGCCTTCTGCCCTTGGGCAACATGGAGGCTGCTTTGGAAGCCGTGCCCAGCCCCTTTCTGGGAGCGAGCTGGGCAGAGAGTTGGGCAGAGGTCGCCTTAACGTGCTGTGAACAGGAATGAAGTATCACAGCGCTGGGGGCTAGGCCATTGTACTAGAAAACTGGACTGTAAATGTTCTCAGGGAGCTTTCCGGTCCACCAGGGCGGGGGATCACATTGCCCTGACAATGTCCGTCCTATGGATGTGCTTCAAGCTCCCTCCTCAGTGTGCTTTGTGTGCTAAGCTGGCCACCTTGCTGAAGACCTCCCTCACCCATCCAGTCATTTAACTTTCCAGCAACCCCGAGGGCGGGGCTGTAGTCTTCCAGGCCTGCTGGTGGGGAAACTGAGTCCCAGAGACCATAACACCCTACTCAAGAATCACTGTGATGGAGTAGGGAGAGGAGGTCTCACTACATAACTCAGATTAGCCTGGAATTCCATATCTAGCTTGCCTCCGTCTCCTAAGAATGAGCATTCCTCAAGACAGCCTAGGGTGAGACATGGGTCTCTGATTCGGTGCCTGCCCCTGGCCACTTGTGTTCTGCTCTCTGACTCTTGACACAGCCTGCAGTCCACACCTTTTTCAGGATGGTCTGAGCTGTGTGGAGTTCCTACATGCAGCTGCTATTCTTCTTGGGTTTCTGGGCTGGAGTTCCCCAAGGATGGTTTGCACCAAGCTGGAGGTCATCCTGGACAGTCTCACACACATATACAAGCCCTGTGTCCTAGAGAAGGGGTACTTAGCTGTGGTAGGGAAACACTTGGGTAGGAGCCAGGCTGAGGCTGGTGACAGGCAGCAGCAGGGATGGGAAAAGGCACCATTGTCACTGGGCCAAGGGAATTAAGAGTTCCCACTTGGATATGGAGTGCTGGGACCATTCACTGCTGAGTTCCCAGGCCAGGGGCTGGAGCAGCCTGCTCTGTGTCCAGATTGCCTGCTGAGCCTAATCCCCTGGGAGCCAGGCCCTGGAGCCCAGACAAAGCTGCTGGGAGACAGTCTGCCCTTGATGGGGTCCCGCAGCCTGGTCCTGGGTGCTAAAGAGGCCACCTGGAGGAGGGCTGGGTGGGTGATGAGTAGTTAGTTATCCTGAAGGAGTATGCACAGCTGCTCCTGGGTGTAGTATGTATGTAGGACGCTTTAAAAATAGGCCGCCTAATATATCAGTGAGTGTGTGTGTGTGTGTGTGTGTGTGTACTTGAGGGCTGATCGAGCAGGTGCTCAAGAGCAGCCCTTCAGAGGCGGCTGGAGGGGCTCTGCAAATTGTAATCAGATTAAGGGGACCAATCACTTAGGGCTCTTGAAAAGGCCACAAGGTCCCTAATCAGCCCCAAGCGCCCGAGCCTACAAAGCCCCGGAGGAACTCCGCAGGAGCCACCCTCTGGGGGGCCAAGAGGTGGGGGCTTCTTTCTTCCCAGTCTTTAGTAATTATGTCAATTTGCTAGCCAAATTGTTTGTTCAAGTGGACAGGGGGGCATGTGCCCCATTCATGTGGTAATGTGGGAACCAGCAGGGCTCCTGGCTGGGAAAATAGGAGGGACTGGGACCTTTCTCCAGGGAGCAGGCAGGGCAGGGATATGGGGAGCCAAGGCTTCTGGAGCCCCTTCTCTGACATGGGGCATTCCCTCAGTCATACAGCTGACTATGGAACCCAGGGCCCACATTAAAGAATCCACTGAGCTGTACCATCAGCCTTTAGTGCAGGAGTCTTTATTGAACACATTCCAGAAACTTCGAGCCTAGCTTGTCCTCTGGGGAGAACTGACCTAAAGGGTGACTGACATGCAGAGAGACCAAAGAGAGGACCAGATAGGAGAGGCATCCTTAGGAGATCACCATAAAACTGAGGGGCTAGCTGGCTATCTAGTAGGGCAAGTTCAGGCTTGAGCAATCTGTGAGTGACAAGGGACCTGGGAGATGGAGTTCTTAAAGGATGAGACCCCCTTGATGTCATTGTTGGGTTCAGGCTGATTGAGACCTTTATGCCTGCAGGAGATCCCAATTCCCAGTCAAGCATAGAGAGGTCCAGAGAAGCTAATCGATTTCTTCAAAGCCATACAGCTTCTAGGTGAGCAGCAAAGGTGGGAAAGAAATCTCACAGCAAAGCATTTCTTATACCTAGGAAAGGGCCAGAGTTTGTTTCTTTCTTACTGCGTGGTGTTCAGAAGTCTTGTCTTCTTAGAGCAGATCTGACTGGTGATGAAATACCTAAAGGTCTCAGCTGAGACTAGGTGCTGTGGGGTCAGATGCCTGACCATCAGGCTTCCCAGCCCTGTTGGGAGAACAGGAATCCAGAACATAGTAACTGCTCTGTCTCAGGAAACACTCCCAACGGCCAACATGGGGGCATGACTTTGTGCCAAGCTGTGCTAGGCATGTGCTGTACATTAATTTGACAGATCTTCACAACCTATGAGGTAGGGGCAGTTATTTATATACCCTTTTCCCCTCATAGAGAAACTGAGGCAAGTTTGAATGAATACCCCAAGACTCTAAAACTGCTGAGTAGCACACCTCTGACCTCTCTCCCACCCATTCCTCCTGACAAAGCAACCAGAAACCCATGGAACTGAACATGCAAACAGAAGAATATCCAGCCCCATATCCTTGAAAGCCACATAGTGGCATGATTAAGAACAGCACTCTCCATGTCATGGAGTATGACAGTTTCAGCTCTATTCAGTCCTAGACTCATTGTTTCCCAGGCTAACTAATGGAGAGAATACTTGTCCTGCCATATGGGTATAGGATCTCTCATTATAAAACTACATTTCCCAGCCTCCTCCATAGCTCTCTTGTAATCACGTGACCAGATTCTGACCAATGAGAGGTAAGCACATGTCTGGCTTCAGGAAGGAAGTTCCTTTCCTCTTCCATAGGCAGAGCAACAAGATGGAAAGAGTTAGGGTTAGTGAGATGGCTCATTTGGTAAAGGCACTTGCCAGTAAACCTGATGACCTGAGTTTGATCTCCAAGACCCACATTGTAGAAAGAGAACAAAACTGCTGTGAGCTGTCCTCTGACTTCTACATGTCCCTACCCATACACAGATGCATAAATAAATCGTTTTGTTTTATTTCAAAGATGGAGAGTCTGGGTCTTTGATAGCTACTTGGGCTACCATTTCAATACTATTATGTAAAAAAAAACCCAGACTTTTACATAAGAGAAATATACTTTTTTTTTTGAGAAATATACTTTTAATTATTTATGACCCAATTCTTTTTGTCACCCCACCCCTCCAGCTACCCAGCTGCTATTCTGATAAATATACCAACTTCTGGTGGGGAGTAACAGGAAGATTCTAGAAAGGGGGATTGTGGGTTGTAAAGACCACTCAGAGTTGTGAGCATTTATGGATCCTAGTTCCCAGATTCAAGTGTCTAAGAAACACACAACGATTTTGTCATCCTCTCTTCTCCACCCTCAAGAAACTTCTATTTCATGGGAAAAGAGAATACCTCTTCCTGCTCTCCATTTGAAGGCACCATGCCTTTGCAAGTCAATCTTCTGAATTCTCCTGGAGACTGAGGCTATGGGGAGCAGGAGGCAGGAAGGTGGGAAGGTTGCATTTGCTTTGCAGGAAGCCCATTATAGCAGGAAGGCCATGGGCAGAACAGACTACTACCCGTTGAACAAGGACAAATAAAATGTTGGGAACTGAAACTTTACTTGGGCTGATCAGCACAAGTGTCATGAGGAACAGCCCAGGGTGATAGATGCAAAGATACCAAGGAAAGGAGAACCCAGAGACAACTGGTTTCAATAGACTGCACATAAGATGTGATTCTTGTCTTGTATGTTCCCATCTCAGTGTTAGGAAAAAGAGCAGGTATGTCAGGTAGATTTAAGTTCAAATGCATCTTGCCCTACACTTGCCATTTTGATCTTGGGCAGCACTTCCTCGAGCTTCCACGGGCTCATCCACAAAATGTGGAGAATGAAGTCCACCTCAGATTCAGTCATCAGTGTTAAGGAGAGTTGGTGTGTGGTAACTCGGTAACAAATGTCAAGAGCACTCATAAGCATCACAGTGAATACCCACTTCTATTGGGGCACAGCATCAGGGTTACGTGTGGGGATGGTTCAACGATTAAGAGGGCTTACTGATTTTCCAGAGAATAGGAGTTTAGCTCCCAGAACCATGTCAGGCAGCTCACAGCTGCCCATAGCTCCAGCTCCATAGGATCCAGTGCCCTCTTCTGCAGGCACCCGTTTTCTTGTGTGTAGATCCCTTCTCCACACATACACAAATGCATGCAGTTAAAAATAAAATAAATTAAAAAAAAATATCTATTCTATGAAGTGTTTAATAAACGTGTGTCTATACAGATGGTCTTAAAGGTTTTTTTTTTGTTTGTAGCTTAGTTTTACTTTCTGATCATATGAAAAGTGAAACCCTCTGAGCAGAAGTTATACTTTTCCCCAAGGTAGCAGTCTGCTCCTTGGATGCTGAGCAGTGACCGTGAGCGACGAACTCACACGGGAAAGCTGAGGGTCATTCACAGCATCATGTTGGCTTTCACTTCCCCAACCTACAAAATCAAAACTCTGAGAATGAGCTGGCCAATTTGGGCTTAATCAGATTGCCACTGATCGGGAAGCATTTCAGGTTAAAGAACTTGGCCCTAATTTACTTAGACTGTTTCCCATTGAGAGGCATTCGAGTTGTCTCCAATTTCTTCTATTATAATATGACCCTTTCTGTCTGGTTTTACATCCTGTGAGAACATTTCTCTAACAAGATATTTTTGCATTTATGGTCTCTCTTCCTCCTCCCTCCACTTCTCCCTCCTTCTCCCTCTCCCTCTCCCTTCTTCCCTCCCTCTTTTGTGCCCAGCACTTGGTAGGCCAGCTCTCTCCCACTGAGCCACATTTCCAGATCTGCTTCTAAGTTCCAATCACAGTGGCCCTGTGTTGAATGTGTCTTACTTTGGGAAGGATTGACATCTTAATATTAAGTTTTCCCCCAAATACTGAAATTCTGGAAATGTTATGTCACATAACTATAAGTCACCTGGTCATGTCTGCCACCTCCTGCATATGACACTTGTAGGGGATAGGTTGTGGCTCCTTCTTTCCTGTGAATTTTGTGCAAGCGAGAGCATTCTTATGAAGAGTCAGACATGGCCCTTGAGGGATTAGCTTGTCTTTCATGTTAGCCTCATGGTTGTGACTCAGTTATGTTTATGGCTCCCTTTAAGAGCAAATAAACCTTTCCCAGGGATCTTCCACACACACTCCTCTCTCTGCTTCATTGGCTATGAAACATTTAAACCATAGCCTCTAAATTCTTTGCTATGTCTCCCTTTGATGGCATCCATTGAATTGGAGTGAAGTGACAGCTTGGCTCATAGGTTAAGAGAAAGGTGGCCCTGGATTGGTTTGCAAGCTCCTGTTTTGAGAGACTGCCAGGGGCTGGAGAGATGGCTCAGTGGTTAAGTGCACTGTCTGCTCTTCCAGAGGTCCTGAGTTCAATTCCCAGCAACTACATGGTGACTCACAACCATCTGTAATGGGATCTGATGCCCTCTTCATGTGTGTTTGAAGACAGCTACAGTGTAGATTCATAAATAAAATAAGTCTTAGAGAGAGAGAGAGAGAGAGAGAGAGAGAGAGAGAGAGAGAGAGAACTACCATAGGAGAGTTGTCAAGGACCCAGAGCCACATTCCTAGGCTCTGAGTAGCTCTGAGGGCAGGTCCTGAGTAATGGGTCCTTTGGTCAAGTCCCACCTGAACAGATGTGCTGGGCAAAATACTTTGCATTCATCTTTTCAGTTTTGGGGTGGTGAGACCCCCATAAACAGTACTGAGGGCAAGTGCCATTTTGCAGCCTAAGTCAGCCATTGACACAGAAATTGAGATTCCAATGGTTTACAACTCCATGAATCTTCTTCCCAGGGCTAGGGTAGGCCTACAGCAAAATTCTCCTTCCCTGGAACAGGAACAAAAGCAGACTCTGCCATTAAGGACAACAGAGAAATGGCTGTCTGGGTCTTCAGCAGCACCTGTAGAAGATGTCAGGTCCACAGAGAGTGGCAAGTGGCCCAAGGTCACTTATTCAGAATGTACCAGGCTTCCCCAAGTCTATGAGAACAATGAGGAACCGGCTTCCAGCTATACCCACAGTTCCTCCTACTCAGAGAGCCTGCTCCAGTGTCTCCCTCCCCAAAGCCTTCCCAGAAGCTGTTGCATACTTAGTATGTGTTACCATGGAGCATCCGCCAGAGCCTGTGTGTCTCCCCAGTAGATAATATCTCCACTACTCAAGTCCGTCTCCCCCAGGGCTCAGTGAAGTGCCTGGCACAGTTGGCTTTAGGTGCTGTGGAGTCTTACCTTGTGTGGGGATTAGAGTCAGTAGGCAAGCAAACATCCAGAATAGCTGGCTGTCTGAATCCACAAGTTCCACAGGAAGATCCAGTCAATTTCTGTAGGTAGGAAATTGTACTGAATAGAGAGTGGTTTTTTTTCCTGGTCAGTATTCCCTAAGCAATAGAACAATTTGCTCCATTAACATTGTGTTAGATAAGTCATCTAGAGACCGTTTAAAATATACAGGAGATTGTGAGTAGGTTCTATACAAATATGACACCAATTTACAGAAGGGGTCAGATCTTTCACAGATGTGGATATCTATGAAGGGCTCCTGAATCCTTCCAGTATCCCAAGGGACAACTCTATGGTCAGAAATACTTTTAGTTAGCTTTTAAATTGTCCACCAAGCTAGGATCCATGAATCATATCTACAAAACTCAGTAGCAATGTATGATAAATTCATGCAATATACACGAAAGAATGTTTTAGAATACACTTGTACAGTCGTTTTTGTTGGAGGGGGACACACGTGTGCCACAGTGAGTATGTGGAAGTCAGAGGACGACTTTCAGGAGTTGCTTCTCAGGCTGGCCATGGTGGTACAAACCTTTAATCGTGGCACTAGGGAGGCAGAGACAGACAGCTCTCTGTGAATTTAAGACCTGGTCTACATTGTGAGTTCCAGGATATCCAGGGCCATGTAGAGAAAAGATGGAGTTAGTTCCCTCCTTCCACTCTGTGTTTCAGGAATTAGACTGAGATCCTCAGTCTTGCACAGCAAGCCCTTTTACCCACTGAGCCCTCTTATCAGCCCCCTACGCTTTAAATTATTATTATTTTTAACCTATGTGTTGGTGTATGTGTCTGCATGTGGATTTGTGCATGTGAGTGCTAGTGCCTCTGAGGCCAGTGGGTAATGGGTACTGAACTTTGCTCCTGTGGAAGAATAGAACATGTTCTCAATCTCTGAGCCATCTCTCCAACTCTCATCAACCTTTTATGTAGCCCAGGCTGACCTCAAATTGAAATGTAGTTGAGGGTGACTTTGAATTTCTGGCCCTTTGCCTCTCTCCCCCAAGTGTTGGGATTACAGACATGAACCATCATGCCTGGTCAGTTTATGTAATGTTGGAGATTGAACCAGGGATTCATGCATGCTAGCAGAGCATTCTACCATCCTGGCTGTCCTAGAACTCACTATGTAGACCAAGATAGCCTCAAACTCACAGAAAACCACCTGCCTCTGCCTCCCAAGTGCTGGTATTAAAGGTGTGTGAGACCAGTGCCCAGCTTAAAACAAAACAAGCCTTTTTTTTTTTTTTTTTTTGGTTTTCAAGACAGGATTTCTCTGTATAGCCCTGGCTGTCCTGGAACTCACTCTGTAGACCAGGCTGGCCTTGAACTCAGAAATCCGCCTGCCTCTGCCTCCCAAGTGCTGGGATTAAAGGCATGTGCCACCACCACCCAGCAAAACAAGCCATTTTTAAAAATGTGAAATTCACTTGATTTGAAATGGGTTTTTCTTTTTTTTTTTTTTTTTTTTGTTTTTTGTTTTTTGTTTGTTGTTTGTTTGAAGAGCTGGGATCAGGAGCACACTTGACTAGGTACTGCCAAGTTCAGACTTTTGCTATGTGTTGGCTGAGGTCCTCATCCCTGTCTCACAGGCAAAGGAAGCTTGCCTGTGACCTCAACCTTCCTTTTCTCCTCACCTCCTTGTCCAGAGATCAAAAGAGAGCAGGTTACCAGATCCCGTTCCTTGGTTCCCTCATGCAGTTCTGCCTGCACAGCTTCTACTGTAACATGTCATGGTAGAGCTGCTCCATCGCTAATGACTGCCTTTCCACCTTCTCTGATCCTCTGTTCTCCCAGCTGGAGGCAGCAGTGACAGGTAGTCTGTGCGCTGGTGCCCACACAGTACTTTGACTTCTCCTCTGGCCTTGACATGATCCCATAGCACCTCTTACCAAGGGCTATGTGGGGCATTGGGGGACAGAAGCAAGGAAAGAGGCACAAAATGATTAAATGAGAGAGCACAGAGAGGTACAAGGCATGCACAAGGCATAGTACCAGCTGGCCGGAGGAGGCAGAGCACAATGCTGGGCCAGCCCGCCTGATAGGACTCTAACTCTGCCACTTACCAGATGTGAGACTTTATAGCCAGCCAACCAGTTTCTCTGTGCCTCAGTTTCCAGACTTGCCAGCAAAGTAAAGGACATATTCTGGAATACATCTGGCTCACTGGAAACTAGGCAGGGCTGGGGTCTGACGCAGATAGCCTGCTCTCTGAGTTTACCAAGTCCCCAGGAATGTGGAGCCACATCGTCTACTTGAGACCAGTACAGTGAAATGTCATGGCTTGTGCCAATGCCACCTCCCAAATCTTTCCACCAAGGTCCCCTCCCCGGGGTGTGCATCTGTCATGACTGAGATGTCTGCCATAGGTGGAATGACCAAGCCAAAGCCTGAGATAGATAGACAGACAGACAGACAGACAGACAGACAGACGGAGAGTACTGTGTATAGAAAGCGCGCCTCATACATAAGGATGTGTTCATCTATGTTGTAACTATACATATACGTATACCATAATCGTGTGACTGGTGGGAAAGTCTGGCATTCTGAAGGTGCAAAAGGAAGGTCAGTGAGCTGACACTGATTTGAGTGAGCCTATGAGACTATGCAAGAGACCAAGGAATCTGGGACATCTCTGCAGAAGATGAGGATAGCTCACACACAGCCAGGCCACAGATCACCATTGGTCCTACCTGGAGAAATAACTTCCTATAGCTGTACCCACAGAGGTGGGTGTGTTCATTCAGAAAGAATGAGGGCCATTATCTGAAGGGAGGTAATATTTATGGAAACTTCTAAGTGTATAGGAGATCTTGGAACTGACTCCAGTTCCCCAGTGGTGGGAATATAGGCATTGACTACCATGACGGATCAAATGTGAGTCTTATTTATTCTTTATTTGTGCTCTTCCTACCACCACTACTCCTACTCCTCCTCTTCCTCCCCCTCCTCCTCCTCCTCCTCTTCTTTTTCTTCTTTTCTTCTTCTTCTTCTTCTTCTTCTTCTTCTTCTTCTTCTTCTTCTTCTTCTTCTTCTTCTTCTTCTTCTTCTTCATAGCTAAGGGTTCTGGGACTCCTTGGGACACCTGCCCACAGAGCAGAGGGCCCGTTCTTCCCTCTCAGCTTCCTGGCCTGGCATTGATCTTTCTCTCGTTTGTGTTTTCTTTTTACAAATGGTCACAACAAATAGTTATGTACATGAGTCAGCTGAGTCCCAGTGAAGGATAAATTCCCAGAAGTAGGCTGGCTGCTTCAAAGAAGGTTCCCCTTGGCCATGTGTTGGATAGTCCTATTCCCCTGCCCAAGCCCAGTTTTCAAGGCACAGAGCATCCTAACGAAGATCTTCACAACTGCACAACCAACATTCGTGAAGTCCATTCTGTCCCCCTCTTTTGTGTGTGTTTTCCTGGAAAGTGTGCCAATAGAGTCTAAGCAGCAGTTCTCAACTCAACCCCCTGGGGAATCACATATCAGATACCTTGCATATTGGATATTTATACTGTGATTCATAACTGTAGCAAAGTTACAATCATGAAGTAGCAATGAAAATAATCTTATGGTTGGGGGTCACCACAACATGAAGAACTGTATTAAAGTGGCACAGAACTAGGAAGGTTGAGAAACCACTGGGAAGGAAGAACTGTGTCTACTGTAAGCTTCTCTGAAGCAGCCACGCCTGTCCTGCAGACTGATGATTGACAGACATCCTGACTATGGCAACTTGGATGCTTCAGAGGAAAGCCAAATATGAGCCTTCTTTAACCCTTTTTAGTAGTCATTTGCTACCAAGTATAGTTCCATCTATACCTGATGGAACTTTGTATGTTTGTTTGTTTACTTACTTTGGAGAGAGAATCTTACTTATATAGCTCAGGCTGACTTGAAACTTGTGATGTAAGCCAGGCAGACCTTGAAGTTTTGATATCCCTGCCTCTTGAGAACTAGACTTCCAAACATGCACTGCAAAGCCCAGCCATTGACCTCGTAGCCTTGTGACTATTAAGGAAAACCTTTGGCGTGTACTGCTAAGCCGAGCAGATGTCCTTCCTCTGCTGAAGCTAAGTGACGCCACACATCACGATAACCCAGTTCTGCAGCTCGGTTACAGAGAGCTTGGCTGCCATTAACAAGTCCTGGGTTTGATTTCCAACACTGTACAAACGGAAGTTCCTGGGCTTGGGGGAGGTCTCAAACTTTCTCAAACTTTATTTCAAACATTCTACAAGACTGAGTAGAACGTCAATGTTTGTGAAGAGTTGCAAAATTGCTGGGTCAGAGCCTAATTATCCTGGACTATCTTAGTCTCAAATAGTCAAGAGTTGCCTACCTCTGTATTTGACCTAATGCCTTGTAACACTAGGAAAATCCTATAGGGATGTACAAGGAGACCCAGAGCTTCCAGGCTTATAGTAGAGTTCCTTGCTTTTTTTTTTTTTTTTTTTTTTTGTAAACTGCCTAATGTTTTCAACAACACATTTTTCTATTTTTTATGTATATAAATGTTTGGCCCCTGTATATTCATATGTACTATGGGCATGCCTGGTTCCCTTGAACATCAGAAGAAGTTGTCAGATCGCTGGCATTGGAGTTACAGATGGTTGTGAGTCACCATGTGGATGCTGGGAGCTGACCCTGGGTCCTCTCTGCAAGAGTAGCAAGTGCTCTTGACCATTGAGCCATCTCTCCAGCCCTTCCTCCAATATAATTTTAAAGTGCCTTGGTTTATGATTTTCTGGTTCTGTTACTATTAAAACTTCATGAAACTGTTACCACATTGGAACATGGATTTTGGGGAGCCCAAACCTACTTTCCTGGGCTGTACCCATTCACATCTGTGCATCTAAAATGCACGATTGCTCCTTTTGTGCTGAGAAATGTGTGGTTTTGCTTTTTTCTGCTAACAACTGGAGAAACTGGGTACAGTGGTGCACACCTGGAGTCCCAGCTCTGCAGAGACAGAGGCACGGGGATTAAATGTTCAGTATCCTCCTCAGCTACATATTGAACTGAAGAGCAGCATGGGCTAACAGGCCTCTGTCTAAAAGGGTGGGGGATGCACTGGACTCTGCACATAGAGTTCCCTTGCTCATCTGATACCAGTAAGCACACTGCTTTACAGCACCCCTTTGCTCCGTGACTATAAAAAGTCATGCCACCCCATCTACCATGGGGCACGTTATCCAGAACAACCTACACACAGCCATGGTCCCCAATCATGGTCATGCGTATCTGTTCCTGAATAAACTCCTTTGTTCTCTTTGAAGCAAGAATTGTTTTTGTGTTGACACGTCCCAGGCGGCTCACCCCACCGACCCTGGAGATTCTGCTAGGCGCTTGGTGCTGTAGTAAGTACCGACAAGCCAAGGCCGTGTGTGATCCCACCTAGCTTATCCAGAGATCCTGTGAAGTAATTGCAGGGTGTAGATTCAGGGGTTCCCTAGTTCTCTTCTAGCCTTGCCCACCTGCCATCCCCAAATCAGGTCGTGAGCTCACGTGCCTATCAAAGGAAGAAGGCAAGGTTGGCCCGAAGAGCCCAGTCCAGATAGCCTTTGTAAGCAAGTAAGGAACTGCATAGGTTTTCTCGCTCACATTCCTGAGAGGTGTGTCCTTGACCTGCTGCTGACATGAACAGCAAAATGAGCCTGAGTTTTGAATCCACTAGAGCTTGTTTAAGGCCCTGCTCTGACCACCCACCAACCGTGTGAATCTGTGCTCCCAATCCTCCCCTTGCGGAAATGAGGCTCCTCCTCTCGACTGTTGTGGAAACCGAATGAGGGCTGACTCCCCCAGTGCCTCAGTAAGGCTTCCGCAGGTCGCCTGCTTTCCTAGCCGTTCCCGGGAGCCAGACCCGGGCTGCCACGCAGGGGCAGGGGTCAGGCGGGGAGGCAGACTGTCCCGGTGCCCCCAGCCAGGCCGCTGGCGAGTCTGGCGCCGCCGCCGGGGAGCAGGGGCCCTGAGCTCTCTCCTCAGCGTCTGGACAGGCCGAGGAGGCAGAGGAGGCACAAGTGACAGCTGGGAAGGTTTAATTGCTCCTCAGTGACTTGGGAGCACCTCCCTCCTTTGCCAGCGATCTGCATTTCAATGTAGGAAGAGTGGAAAGTAGGATGCTGCTCAAAGGGGTTACAATGATTAATCATTTAAAAAGCAAGATCTTAATTACAGGCCGCAATTTTTGCTATTTAAGGAGTCCATTAGTTGCCAGAAAGAAGAAGAAAAAAATTATCACAGGTTATTCTCCTCCCAAAGTAGAGTGGAGGAGGGAGGGGCTGCGGGGGAGGGACTCAGCTGCTGCTTCGGATAAGGGGGGCAGGGGTCCCACCCCTACAAGAGGCCTAGCCCCAGACAGGCCCTGGGCTCTGTAGCAGAAAGTGGAATCACAGAGACTGGGAATGGCCTGCTAGGCAGAGGCTGGAATTCCACCTGTGGGTGTCCCTGGAGACCTCCTCAGGCCAAAGGCTGAGATCTACTCCTCCCCCACTCCCACTGACCCCTGACTCCCTGCTTAGGATGTTGGGTTAATTACCAGGCCTTCCCCTCTGACCTCTCTGTTAGTCTAAGTCTTGTCCAGGCTCTCAAGTCCCTAGGGTGTATGGACAAAGGGGACTTGGTGGGGGAGGGAGTACTGTGTTGAGTATCAGATAAAAACAATCAAGTTCCTTTAGTGGCTTGATTTCCTGATTCTCAGGCAACTAAAGGGTCAGAAGATCATGTTCCTTGAGAGATTCACACCCTTCACACTGAGCACACCTCTGTCGTAGGGAGTGAGGCATGTACAGGCCAGGAGGTCCAGCTCTGTACTCCATGTGATGGACAGCACCTTGATCCCAGAAGCCAAGCCAGGCAACAAAGGGGCCATCCGGTACAGAAGCTGATGTGGGGGTGTCAGATCCCACTCCAGCCCTGAACTGCAACTTTCGGGGACACTACTAGTGCAACCATTAACCTCCATGAATGTAAAGTGTAAGCTGCACCCAGACTTTTATGCTCTCCATGTCCTAGGACAGCCTAACTTGAAAACAAGTTTACCAGTCTACAGGAGGGAAGGGCTTGTTCATCCCAAGCCTGCTCAGACTGGGGATAGAAGACATGGAATCACGCCCATGAACAGCCGCCCCTGCCAGACTGATTAAATGCCTCTGAGCATGTGTGTGCGCCTGGTGGGAGTTTCCTTCATCTGTTCTAACATGCAGTCCCCAGAGGGCAGGATACTAAATTGGATTCAGTGAGAATCCGAAGGGTTTGAGGGGGATGGGAGAAGAGACTCCAGCCACAGACCAAAAATATGGGTTTGAGTCCAAAATACCCAAACTGATCTCCTGAAGACTCTCCCCCATTCTCATTTGCCATCTTCTGATCCACCCACCAAACCCCTGGTGGGGGACAGTGTCTGTCCCTTTAATTGTCAGGCTCCTACCTCCTAGGGTAGGAGCTGGGCAAACCTCCTCTTCTCTTCCATGCTGATTAATTATAGGGTTAGGTACCCAAAACAAGCTGGGCCACATTATTTCTGATGTTGGCTCTTTTCGTTGGTCCCTGATTTGAGCCTCAGTAATCAGCAGCTTTTAGCTCATCGCTATTGTGACACTCTTAGCTCACCACTATTGTGACACTCTTAGCTCACAGCGATTGTGACACTCTTAGCTCACAGCTATTGTGACACTCTTTACTTGGACTGCTGTTTTCTAACACCAGCAATGTGATGGAAAGAAGTTGTTTATTTTCTGTGTCACCAAACGCAAAAAGCAGGGGAACCGAGCAGAGAGGGTCCTGTGGGCGGAAATTGGGACGAGAGGATGGTGGGAAGATCAGGCATCCTGAAGGTGCTCTTTGTTGGAGACAGTCCTGCGGGTGACAGACGGGCAGGCCCCTGACTCAGAACTTCAAAGACTCTCTCCATGGGTCTATGTAGAAGCTATAGACTCAGGGTTCTGACCCTTTGGGTGTGCATGTCCTGTTCTCCCTGCCACTGAGAACTGCCTATGCCTGAAAGGTGCTCTGATTTCAGAGAATTCTGGAGGATTTCCGGGTACCAGTATCTTCTCCTGACAAGCGGGGAGTCCAGTCAGCTGGCAGGTCAAGTCTTTTTGCGAAAATTAGGAACGAGCGCCCCCTTGAGGCCGGTGCAGCCTTTGCAGGCACAGAGCTTCCAATCAAGACTAGGCGGGGTTGGTCTGTTTTTAAGCTTGGCCATCAGCTGCCCACGGAGGTTCCGCCAAGTACTTCCTTCCTTTAGTTTCGGTGATGACCCCTAAATAGGTAACTTGTTACCTTTTCTATGGGAATACAGGTGCTGTCGTTTCAACGGTCCTCCCAAGGTTTAAAACCCAATGGCATCTCCCACCAAACAACCTCACAAAACCCAGCCATGAAGAACAAGTGATTCCTGGTCAGCCCAGCTCCTGACCACAGCTGGCCCAGAGTGACACTGGGGGTTGTGGGAGGCAACAAGGACCCAGAGCCTCTGCCCTATTCTCACAGAACACTTCTTCCCTGAGGGCCAGATCTTGTTACCTCAGTCTGTTCTACCTTTTCTTGGGGTACCATCCCAGTGCCACAGGACCTAAAGAATGGTGACATGGGCCAGGCACAACTAGCACCCCCAAGACCTGGGCTTCAGCACCTGTTCTCCCTCAACAAGCCTTCTGGCTGCTGGGTGCTGTCCCAAGAGTGCAGGGGTGGGGCTCTGCCTTACGAGGAAGTCTGGACCTGAATGCTAGTGGCTACCAAAAGTTTGCCTTTGGCTTTTAATTGTATTTTATTTATTGTGTGTGTGTGTGTGTGTGTGTGTGTGTAATTCAGAGGGCTGCTTACCAGTGTCACGTCTCCTTCTACCACACACATCCTGGGGATTGAATTCAGGTCACCGGGCTTCTGGGAAAGTGCCTTTATTGCTGAACCACTTCACCAGCCCATGTCATCATTCATTCAAATATCTAACAATCCCCAGATGTCTATGGGATGGAGTTCCAGGCACTATTTGGCAGCCTTTGGGCTGGGTTAGTGAGTCTCAGGGTAAGTCTTTCCTCTTGGAGCTTATAGCTAGATGGAAAAAGACTAACGGGAGATTGTCATCATGACTGCTTTTAGGTCTTTGTTCTAGAGTCTTTTTTTTTTTTTTTTTTTGATGAAGCCTCCTGCTGTCCTTGTTCAATATGGCAGCCCCAGCACACCGTGTTTACTGGTACCACTTTATCTACCCATTTCTAAACACTGGCTATACTATAATGTATTTTAGATTCTGTTGTTGTTGTTGTTGCTGTTTTGGTAAGGTCTCACTTTGTAGCTTTGGCTGTCCTAGAACTGTCTCTGTAGATCAGGTTGGCCTTAAACTCACAGAGCTACACCTGCCTCTGCTTCCCTGAGTGCCGGGATCAAAGCCTTGACACCTGGCTTTGTACTGCTTTATCTTGTTTATTGTTTGTTTGTTTACAGACAGGATTTCCTTTGTCTCAGGCTGGCCTCAAACTCCATATATAACTTCTAATCCTCCTGCCCCCACTTCCCTGACGTGAACCACTATGCTCCTCTTAAGTGATGCTGGGACTCAAACCCAGCACTGTATGCATGTTAGGCAAGTGCCCTGCCAGCTAAGCTACATTTCCAGCCCATGTATCATTTATTGACTATCTCCTCTGCCAGCTGGTGGCACTATGGGGCAGGCATTTTGTATCATGTTTGGAGACATGTGCCAGTAAAGGTTTATTGAGTACAAAGGTGACTTCTTGTCCCCCTTTGTGTGCTAGCATCTCCCTTGATAGCCACTCCCTCAGCTCCTGTCCTCTGTAATCCAGGAGCCTCAATTGGCTGTATCCCTGCTATGTGCGCTCACAGAGGTCCTTCAAATCTCTGTCCTGGTTTTCTCACTGAGCAAATGGGCTTTTGTGTCCTTCCTTGCTCAGGCCCAGCATCTATCTATTGGCAGTTTGTCCTGGATACTCAGTCTGCCAGCAAAAGAAATCTCCCTACGGACTGTTCTCAGTAGAGGGCTTGGGGCCAGCAGTGGGAAGGGTAAGAAGTAGACTGTGAGATCTCACAGATTTCACTCCCAAGCCTTCTGGGCCCTGCCCTGACTCAAGCACTTTCATGGTTGGTGGAAAGCTCAGGAGTCCCACATTGGAGGGTCTCCCACCCCTCCCCAAGATCGGATCTGCCCATTCCTGGTCTGAGGAGCTCTGAGGGGTTGACTGTCTTTGGCTGCTGCCACCTTGTCCTCTGGGTTTCTAGTGATATCTGAGAGGGGGCTTCTGAGTGGATGAGCAGGGATGGGGCAGATATGCCAATTTCCTTCCACCTCCAATTTACCTAGGACTCCCTCTGCCCTCACCCCCAGGCCTTGGCCAAGCAGGTCTGATTCATCTGAAACCAGCTCAGGTAGAGGCAAGGGGCAGAAAGAGGTTCCAGTTCTGGGGTAGAGGGAAGGCTGGCCTAACGGAGCCCCTGTGGGTCCTCAAGCAGCTTCTGGGGACTCAGTAATGAAGGATGCCTGAGCAGGAGGGAACAAGACTAAGCCACTGCATTAGGTCTCCTGGCTGCTGGCAGTGAGCAGAGCCAGGTTGGATCCTTGGACAAAGTGTTATGCTTCTCTATGTTTCAGATCCTTGGTACAAAAAAAAAAAAAAAAAGGAAGCTGTAATTTCCATTCTATAGATCTGATGTCATAGATTCAATGTACCTAGTCCAAGACTTAGATACTCAACAGAAGATGACCACGATGACTTGTATTTCTATGGTCAATCAGCTACCCCTTGTAACATATAACACTTTACTACTCTGAGCTGTGTGACCTTGGGCAAGTTGTATGCCCTCTCTGAGCCCCACATGTAAAAGAAAGGTGGGGGAAAACTAAAGGCTCCTTGTAGGTTAAAAAGGAAGGCGGGGCACTGGAGGGTCTGGGGATGTGAAGACAAGGAAGAGGAGGGAGAGGAAGAGGAGGAACAGAAATGGGGAATGGGCAGGTGCAGAGGAAGGAGGGTATGGAACACAGGAGGATGAAAGAAAGAAGAAGAGGGTGGTAGAGAGAAAGAAGAGGAAGGGGGAGGGAGGAGAGGAGGAGGAAGGAGGGAGGAGAGCAGAGCAGGAAGTAGAGAAAAGGGTGTGCCAGGAAAAGAAGGACAGGAGAAGGGAGAAGAGAGAGGAAGTGCCAGCTGGCCCACTTCCATTGCCACAGCGGCAGACTCAGAGTTCATTGGGGGGAGGTGGGGAGAAACTGAGGCCTGAGGCTTTCCTGGATGGCTGAGAACATCCTTTTGTATGCAGGAAAGGACCTAGACCTTCACCTGCCTGACAGGGAGAAAAGCAGGGAAGAGAGAAACACTAGCCGACGGGACCCTTATCTCTGAGAGGATGCCCGGGGTGAGGATGAGCCCCTAGGAGCTTTCTAAGTCCTTCTTTGGGTAGAGAGGCAAGAGGTTAGTGCAGGCCAAACAGCTTTGCTGGCCCTTCCCAAACAGATGAAAGGACCGGAAAGACGTGGTGTCTTGTCATGTCCAAGTATAGTCCCCAATGCCCCCCCAGCAAAACACTCCCAAGGGGACCAGCAGAGACCGGTTCTTAGGGCTCCCCGCACCAAGAGAGTCTGGCCAGACAGAGGCCAGGTGTCTGTAGCCCTGGGATTCCTGTTTCCCTGCAAGGCTTTGAATTCCTCACTAGAGCCTCCGACCTTGAGGAATCCACCTGGCTTCCTTTGGCCATGGCTGTTTGCGAGGAGAGTAACGCTGGGAGGACTGAGGGCAGCAGTGTGGGCCTTGGCTTGCACTCTAGTGCCTAGTGGGAAAGAAAGCATCTGAAGATGTAGCTCAGTGGGTAGAGTGTTTACTGAGCATGCGCAGAGCCCTGGGTCCCCATCCCCAGTAGCAAATGAAAGCAGACCTGTGATCCCATCATTCAGGAGACAGACGGAGGACGACCAGAAGTTCAAGGCCATTGTTTGCTACACACAGTTTGACGCTAGTCTGGGTTACATGAGAAGGGAGGCCAAAGAGGAAGTTGTTTTTCCCTTCTTCCCTTCCTGTTTTCTCTTGTCAGTCAATCCAAGTACAAGAATCCTTCTGGTATGCTCTCTGGCCATCTGGCTTTGCCCTCATTCTTTCTACTCTGGTCCCCACCCAGCCCTTCTTCTCAATCCACCTGCTCAGCAGACACGCTCTGCACGTTCTGAGGGGCTTCCTAATGTTAAGCCTGGGAATTGCTCTCTGTGTGTCCAGGGATGGGTGCCAAAGAAACAGTGGGCCTGTGGTCTGTGTGAATGGCCAGACTGGGGGTTTGGGGGGAGGAAAGGGAGAGTTAGATGAATAGATGTTGGGCACAGAAAAAGAGGGTGTGGGTCCCCAGCTGCCTAGAAGGGGGCAGAAGGCTGTGGTCCAGGAGCCTGGGAAACCCGCTCCCAGCCAGGCCACAGGCAAGGGTGGGAAGTCAGAGCCCGAGGGGGCTTTGTACCCTGCACAATTGCAGCCGCTCTTCTGGATAAAGGGGCGAACAAAGGGGCCTTCGGAAGTGGCCACGCTGCTCAGCACCCGGGGAGGCCCCAGGAAGCCAGAGCTCCCTGGCTGCCCACCCAGGCATCCTCCCAACACCCCCCACTGCCCGATCCCAGGGGGCCAGCTGGGCCCCAGCCACAGGCAGCCTGGGCAGCTGGGCTGGGAGTCGGTGAAAGCTGAGGGAACCACCCTCCACTGTGCACAGGCCCGAGGAGTTCCAGAAGAGTTACAAGGGAGGCAGCCGGGGTGGGGGGAGGGGGGCTGCTTTCACACTTTCCAGGACAGTAGCAGGACTTGGGGCTGACAGTGTGGGTCCACCAGCCTCCAGGCCCAGGTGAAGAACACCTCTACTTAACGTTCTTCATTCCCTGACTCCCAGGGAACCACTGGTCTACGGACAGCATGCATACATAGGTAGAGAAAGAGCTCTCCTGATACCACCATGCATTCAGGCGTCTATGTTCATGACCAACAGGCCACATAGCTATCTGTCTCTAGGGCTAGGAATACAAAGAAAGTACCTCAGTTCCTCAGCTCAGAGTCAATTCAATCAGTGTCATCTCCCCACCAGAAGCTGAACTCAGAGGACTTGCTTGAGCCTGGGTTCAAAACCAGCCTGGGCAACATAGTGATTCTGTCTCAAACAAAAAGAATTTGTAGGATGGTGTCTGTGGCATGAGGGAGGATGAGGACATGACACATGTGATCTGATTTCTCAATAGCAGGGATCATCAGTTCTAAATTAGCTGTCTCTATCTAATGCTTGCAGCAATCTTAGTAACGAACTGTGTGTATCAAGGGTGAAGAAATGGGATAAAGCCAGGTAGAGTGGTACACACTTTTAATCCCAGCACTTAAGAGACAGAAGCAGGCAGAGCTCCAAGTTCAAGGCTAACCTGGACTACAGAGTGAGTTCCAGGACAATCAGGGCTATAGATAGAGAAATTCTATCTCAAAAAACCTAAAGGGAGTAGGGGCAGGGGTTGGGGGTGAGAAACGGGACATAAAAGCTGGGTTATGGGGTACACACCTGCATTTTGAGAAGGGGAAACAGGAAGATCAAGAATTTAAGGTCGCCGGGCAGTGGTGGCCCACGCCTTTAATCCCAGCACTTGGGAGGCAGAGGCAGGCGAATTTCTGAGTTCGAGGCCATCCTGGTCTACAGAGTGAGTTCCAGGACAACCAGGGCTACACAGAGAAACCCTGTCTCGAAAAAAACTAAAAAAAAAAAAAAAAAAAAAAAAAAGAAATTAAGATCAACCATGGCTACAGATTAAGTTCAAGGTGAGCCTGTACTATTGGAGACCTTGTCTCAAAAAGTGGAGTTGGGGTAGAAAGGGAGCCAAGAATGGCTCCTCCTACAGTCTGCACCCTTTTGTTTTAGGATTACATGTTGCTGTCCTTTAGAGCTCCCGTGTGCCTGCTCCCCAGAGTCCTCCCGCTCTGTCATTTTCACATAACCATGCACATCCTTACAACTGAGGAGTTAGTGTTGATAGAATAGTATGAACTAATGCCAGACTTCCTTAGGTTTTTCTTCTTACTGCATAGACTGCTCAAGATGGGGTCAGGATGTGCTATCCAGACTGGGCTTTAGAAATCCTGCCACAGGCTACCAAGTCACTGGGCCCAGAGACACAGACCACCTCACCCTGCAGGCTTCCCTGGGCTTTTTTCCACAAACGTGGTTTTGTTGTTGCTGCTTTGTTCTGTTTTGTTTTGGAAACAGGGTCTTTTGTAGCCTAGGCTGGCCCTCAAGTTCATTATGTATCTAGTAATGATTTTGAATTTCCGATTCTCTTCCCTCCATTTCTCAGACGCTAGGATTCTAGGCGTGTGCCGCTATGTCTCATCTCCGTGGTGCTGGGAATCCAGCTCAGATGTATTAGTTACGTTTTCTATTTCTGTGATAAAATACTCTAACAACAGTGATCTATGGGCTGATTTTGACTCGCAGCTGGAGAGTCCAATTCATCACTGTGACAGGATCTTCAAATAGCTGGTTGTCTTCCATTCAGCTGGGAAGCAGAGAGTGATGTGTGTTGATGCTCAACTAGATTTCCACTTTTTACTCCATCCAGGACTCCAACCTATGCAATGGTGTAACCTACAGTTAAAACATGTCTTCCTGGGACTGGAGAGATGGCTTAACAGTTAAGATCACTTGTTCTTCTGAGGACCCAGGTTCAATTTCCAGACCCACATGGCAGACTGTAACTCTAGTTTCAGGGGATCCAGCACCCTCACACAGACACACATATGCAGGCAAAATATCAATGCACATGAAATAAAAATAAATAAATTAAAAAAAGAAAAATATGTCTTTCATTCCAATTAATCTAATCTAGACAATTCCAGGCTTGCTCAGAGGCTTGCTCAATTTAGATAATTCCTCACAGGCATGCGCAGAGACTTGTCTACTAGGTGACTCTAGACTCTATCAGGTTACCAGTCAACACTAACCATCACACCAGGGCTCCAGGCGCACCAGGCAAGCACTACTTCTCAATAAGCCACAAACCCAGTCTAGTCCCTGGGCTTTCAATACAAATAAGAACCGGGATGACTTTCCCTGCTCCTGGAAGGCAGAGTACCACGGAGCGAGGAGGCAAAGCTCGCTTTGATGGTAGGACCAGGAGGAAAGGAGGAAGAGGCAGGCAGATCTCTGAGTTCAAGGCCAGTCTGGCCTACAAGGCTAGTTCCAGGATAGCCAGGGCCACACAGAGAAATCCTATCTTGAAAAACCAAGCAACCAACCAACCAAACAACTCATTAGCATATGTGAAACTCCCAGTGCAAGCCGAGTTTCTGTGGCCTCTTGCTGACTTGGAAGTCAGTTGAACCACACTACTGGGAACTAAGGTCCCAAAGCCTGATCCTGTGCTCCTCCTACTCAATACACATGATATGGATGCACACACTTAGCCCAATGGAGGACCTTCCTGCAGCTCACAGAGTGATTCTGAATCCAGATCCCTACTGCAAACACTTGGAAGAGTGGGAGCCATGCCGGTTCATCCCCACACTCACTCCTGCTGGTCTTCCTTCAGAGCTGGATCCCAGCCCACCCTGGAGGCAAACAATTAGCCAGGCTTCTAAGAGCCATAGATGGAAGTCCCCATTGGAGCTGGTGGGACTAGAACAATGCCCGCTTCTCAAGGCAGCTGGCAGAGTCTGCTAGGTCCTGGGCATCTGAAAGCCCCGCAAGACAAACACTGGAGTCTGTATCTAGTCAGCCTGTGCCAACATCCAGTCCCAGCCAAGAAAAGGAGCCTTTTTTTCCCCTGCTGACCAGATCTGAGACGTGCAAAAGATCATCAGAGGAGGCCAGGCTGACCTTTGCCCAGGAAGCAGATTTCCTGGCCACCCTTGCCCTTCTCTGCTTGGGAAACTCCAAGCTGTGAGGGAAGCTCCCCTTTGTGAGCCGACTGCAGGCCTTCCACCTGCCTACCCTTTATCCTTCCTCCCAAACCCCCCCCCCCCTCCATCCCTGGCTCTGAATGTGGAGGACAGTCTGCAAAACTCCCACTGTTGGCCTTGAAAAGCGCTTGCACTGAAGGCTGCTTCATGGTATGTCAGAAGGAAGGGATGAGAGATTTCAACACAGCCCTTGTGTCCCCATTGAAGGAAGCGAAATGGAGCCCCAGTGGTGATGGAAGAGCCCAAGTTCCACAGCTAATGGGAGGGACAGTGGCTGAGTCTCAGATGCCAGTTTAGGATTTGTTCTCATGTGGCTCAATTGGCCATGAGGATTCAGGCCTCTAGCTCTGTATCCTCAAGAGATCTTCACCACAACTAGGGTCACTTGGGGTCCTATGGTTGAGCAAGTGCAAGGCTCCCTGGGACTTGTGAAAGACTGTCACCAGGAAGACAACTTTAGAGCCATTGTGATATGACTGCTGGGCAGACCAGACTTTGGGGACTCTCTCATATCAGGCTAGCCCTAGGAGAACACCCCTGAGAATAGAGGTAGTACACCCTACTCCTAATTATCTCCAGGCCAGAGAAGGAGCCAGGTGAAAATTGCCAAGGAAATGTACCACAGACAAGCACAGAAGAGATGTGGGTCAGGACAATGCCCCCTTCTCCAGGCAGCTGGCAGAGTCTGCTAGGTCCTGAGCATCTGAATGCCCTTCAGCACACACATTGGAGTCTGTATCTAGACAGCCTGTGCCAACATCCACCTCCAGCCAAGAAAAGGAGCCTTTCTTCCATGCTGGCCAGATCTGAGACGTGCAAAAGATCATCAGAGGCAGCTAGGCTGACCTTTGCTGACCACCGTCGGCCTTTCAGACACCCAAAGAGAGAACAAGGCACACAGGAGCCAGCACAGAGACAACAGCTGCTGATCCTTTCCCACAACACTACAGTGGGTGCCCGATGCCCACAATGTCACTTAATTGTCACACAACATGTGGTAGGCAAACTTAGGAACACAAAAAGACAGAGACAGACACATAGTGGGAAACCAAAAACAAGCCCCCACCCCTGCCAACCCCAGACACACACAGAAAAGGGACCTGGGTTACCAGAAGGCAGGGGAGAGTTAGCCTGGGAGCCTGCAAGAACTGACAGATTTAAAGCAATGGGGAAAAAAAAAAAAGCTGGGCAGTGGTGGCACATGCCTTTGATCCCAGCACTCAAGATGGCAGAGGCAGTTGGATCTCTGTGAGTTCAAGGCCACCCTGGTCTACAAAGTGAGATGCAGGACAGCCAGGCTACACAGAGAAACCCTGTCTTAAAAAACAAACAAACAAAACAAAACAGTAAAAAAAGAAGAGAGCAAGGAAGAAAGGAAGAGAGTGAGTGAGCTGGGAGTGAGGAGGCTGGAGCAGAAAGATCTCAAGTTCCAGGCCAGCATTGGTGACACAGAGAGACCCTATGTTACCATTCCCAAACAAAACAACAACACTCATCTTCAACTTGATTTTTATTGTTTTTTTAAAGTGCTTTTAAACTAGATATATTTGTTTGAGACAGGGTTTCTCTACGTAGCCTCAGCTGTCTCAAAACTCACTAGGTAGACCAGGCTGGCCTCAAACTCACAGAGATCCACCTGCCTCTGCTTCCTGAGTGCTGGGATTAAAGGCATGGGCCACCACACCCAATGTAAACAAGAATTTTTAAAGAATCATTTTATTTTAGTTGTGTGTATCTGCGTACATAAAGAGTATGTATGTTCAGCCGGGCAGTGGTGGCGCATGCCTTTAATCCCAGCACTTGGGAGGCAGAGGCAGGCGGATCTCTGAGTTCGAGGCCAGCCTGGTCTACAGAGTGAGTCCAGGACAGTCAGGGCTACACAGAGAAACCCTATCTCGAAAAACCAAAAAAAAAAAAAAAAAAAAATAATATAATAATAATAGAATATGTATGTTCATGTGTGTGTGTATCTGTAGTATGTTGGGTTGTGTGTGTTTGTACACATGTGCGTGTAAATGTGCATGTGGGGGCATTTATGTTTATGTGTGTGCAGATTTCCTTGGCACTGGGGTTATAGGCAGTTGTGAGCTGCCTATGGCTCTGGGAACTGAATTCCAATCCTTGAGAGAGCAGTAACCTGCATTTAAATATTGAAGCCATCTCTTCAAGTCTTGATTTTATTAACATATTTTGACATTTGTTGGGTGCATAGTGGGAGTCAGAGGAGTGGTTCTTTCCTTCCAAGACGTGGACCTGGCATCAGACTCAGGTTGTCAAGCTTGGAGACAGGCACCCACCCACTTACAGACAGCCATCTTCTCTGGTCTTTTTGATTTTTTTCTTAATCTCTTCTTTTTTTTTTTTTTTTTTTTTTTTTGAAGTAGGCTTTCAAGTAGGCTGGCCTCGAACCCATTCTATAGCCAAGGATGGTTTTGAATTCCTGATGATCCTCTTATTTCTATGTTCCAAGCACAGGCCTGTGGCACCTGGTTTCAGACATTTCTATTGTCACTCTTCAATGGCAATTTTTATTGTTGGTTTAAATTTTAACTCTTTAAATTTTATGTATGTGTGTGTTTTGCATGTGAGTATGTATGTGCACATGGGCATTGGATCCCCTCAGACTGGAATTACAGATCTTTATGAGCCATGAGGTGGGTGCTAGGAATCAAACCGAAGTCCTTTAGAAGACCAGCCTGTGATTTATATAAAATTTATATTTATAAATATATATAACTTATTTTTTTGTACATTGGTGATTTGACTGCATATATGTCTGTGTATGGGAGTCCAATCCCCTAGAACAAGAGTTGCAAAGAGTTATGAGCTGCCATGTGGGTGCTGGGAATTAAACTCAGGCCTCTGGAAGGACAATCAGTGCTCTGAACTGCTGAGCCATCTCTCCAGCCCTACTGTAACAACAATTCTTTATCCATGTCAATGAAAAGGTCTTTCTCCTTTCTAATCTTTCTCTTAGTCTAAGCTACTGAGCTTTCCAGGTTTTTTTAAAAAATTGTACATGTATACATATGTGTGTATCAAAAAGCTTAGCATTTTAAACATTTCCTTTCTTTTTGTGATACTTTGTGTGTGTGTGTGTGTGTGTGTGTGTGAGACAGAAGGGGGCAGTTGCTGGTATGAACTCGGCTTATATATGTGCCACTGAGTTACCACCTCAGTCCATGCTTCAGTCATTTTAGAGTGTCTCGTGCAGGCTTGGGGATGTGTTCCCTGCCATAGCACTTACTGAGCACTTGTAAGGTCCTGGGTTTGAACCCCAGCACCGGCTCCCTGGGACCCACAAATAATGCAAGTTCAGTAGCATTCAATTCACCCACAGTGTTATGTGATTATCACCACTATATCCTCACAGGACCTTTAAAAAAATCATCTGGACCTATTAAGCAGTAGCTCTGTGCATCCCCTCACCTAGGCCTGGAAACCACTATTCTACCTCCTCATCCATGGGGTCTTCCCTGTTCAAGATACCTCACACAAATGTACCAATATAGACATGTGTCCTTTTGTATAGTAACCTGATTATGTGTGTGTGTATGTATGTATGTATGCATGTATGCATGCATGTATGTATGTAAGTATTATTGTATGTGGAGAATGTGTGTGACATACATGAAAGTCAGGGGACAACTTTGTCACATCTGCTCTTTCTTTTCATCTTTTCAAGGTTCAGAATTCCAGGCTTCGAAGCAAACTCTTCAAACCTTTTTTTTTTGTTTTGTTTTTTTTTTTTTTTTTTTTTTTGTTTTTCGAGACAGGGTGATCTTGATTGTCTTAATTTACTGTCTTTTTTTTTTTTTTTAAATAGTAAGTATGTATGCTTTAAATATGGAGTAGAGGCATGATCAGGAATTCAAGTCCAGCTTCAACTATATACCAAGTTTGAAGCCAGCCTAGGCTACATTAGACTGCAGAAGAGGAGGAGGAGAGGAAGAAGAGGAGGAAGAAGAAGTGGAGGAAGAGGTAGGCCTGCTGACCCTCACCTTTAATCTCAACACTCAGGAGGCAGAAGCAGGCTAATCACTGTGAGTTCAAGGCTAACCTGGGCTGCATAAGGTGTACTAGGCCAGTCAACCTGGCTTCAATTCCCAGCACCCACACCGTGGCTCCCAACCATCTGGAATCCCAATTCCACGGAATCTAATGCTCTTGTTCTGGCTTCCTCTGATAGTGAACACACAGTGTGCAGGCAAAATACCCATACAAACACACACAAAAAAATTTTTTTTAAAGAATTTCATTGAAAGTTCTTGGTCATTAATTTCTTTTCTGTAATATAATAATTATTTTTTAGTATATTAATTTTTGAAATGTCATAATTTTATACATAAGATTCTGTAAAAGAATATTTTGGCTGCAGGCCATTTATAGCTATTCATTTATGATTATTACTGTCTATAATTTTGCTTTATACAAAAAAGTGATGCTGTTGGAAATAAAAAACAAAAACAGAACACAAACAAAACAAACCTACTTCAGAGCCCTGAATGGTGGCACACGCGTGTGTACACACACACACACACACACACACACACACAGAGCCAAGGCACAAATCTGCCAATCACGAGGTAGGTTCTCCAGCCGCAGTCCGGATGATGGGAAGGTGGGTTACAACGCCATATGGCTCGCTCATCTGCAGTCAAGGTGAGGTTTTGGATAAAAGGGGTACATGCTAGTGAGTTAGCTTCTAGATTTCCAGATCCTAATACAGCCTATGGCCAATCTGTTCCCAGGCCCCTTTTCAGTCCCGGCTGTACTTCTGAGGTCCACCACGACGTGTCGCTATGACAAAGAGATAGGGCCCAGAACCCCTTGGAAGGCCTCTGTGGGTATGTGGGGGTGTCCTGTGCGTCTGGAGAGCGGATTCAGGCCAAGACTGGAAGAACCCGCCAGCTTGGCAGATGCAGCAGGAAGCACAGCACTGCGCAGCCTGGACGACCATAGGATTCTGGGGAAAGGTCACAAGGCGGGAGGGGAACTAGGGACCAATTGCAGGGGACTCATACACTTGGAAGGAAGTTCGGATGTATTCTTTGGAGGGTGAAAGTTGGTGTTTAGCTGAATGTGGTGACTCACACCTGTAATACCGGCACTCGGGAGGCTGAGGCAGGTTGCTCGCGAGCTTTAAGGCAGTCTGGGATACAGAGAATGTTCCAGCCAGAGCTGCATAGCAAGAAACAAAACAAAAAGCCAAGGAAAGAAGATGAGAGTATTTATTAGTATTTATTTATTTATTTGGCAATATATATATATTTTTATTGTACAAGCAGAGTGTCTGGACAAACCTGCAATCCAAATCCTTAGGAGGAAGCTCAGATGTTGGAGACTAAACTTGAGTTTGAGGCCAGCCTGGATACAAGATGCTGTCTCCAAAACAAATAAAAAACCATGGTGTGCTTACATAGATGAAGGCAAAACAGTGATACACCTAATAATCTTTAAAAGTAATATTTTCAAAAGCATAGCGGTGAGCACGCTTCCAATACAGAATTTGTATACATGTACTGGTGAATTTTGTAGAATGTATGTATGAAAAATACACAAAAATACTGATTTTTAATTTCCTTTGGGGTTAATCCAAGATGGGGACAGAGCAGAGGGGGAAAACTTTCATTTTTAACTTCCAGCCATTTTGAACAAGTAAATCACCTTTCTGAAAAGTGAAGAAAACTAAAATTATTAAATTGAAAATGTAGAGTATTTAAAATTAAGCTCACAGGGGCTAGAGAGATGGCTCAGCAGTTAAGTGAATTAAATGCCTACTACTCTTTCATAGGATTCAGGTTCAGTTCCTAGCACTCATATTATGGTGTCTTTGTTTGGGTTTTACTGCTGTGAACAGACACCATGACCAAGACAACTCTTATAAGGACAACGTTTAAGTGGGGCTGGCTTACAGGTTCAGAGGTTCAGTCCATTATTATCAAGGTGGGAGCACGGCAGTATCAGGCATGGTACAGGAGGAGCTGAGAGTTCTACATCTTCATCTGAAGGCGCTAGGAGAAGACTGGCTTCCAGGCGGCTAGGACACACCTACTCCAACAAGGCCACGCCTCCTAGCAGTGCCACTCCCTGGGCCAAGCATATAGAAAGCAGCACACATGTGGTTCACAATCACCTGTGGGTTCATGTCCAGGGGGATCCAGTGCTTCTGACCTCTCAGGGCAATTGCATTTACACGCACATACCACGCACATACACAAACATACCCCAAAACATATGTATTACATACATATATATGATTTAAAAACAATAAGAACAAAAAATTAAAACTAAGCTCACTTTGCTGGGCATGGTAGCATGTGTGTTTAATCCCAGCACTCAGGCAGGTGGATCTCTGTGAGTTCGAGACCAGCCTGGTCTACAGAGCAAGTTCCAGGATAGCCAGGGCTACACAGAGAAACTCTGTCTTGAATAAACAAATTAAATTAGATTAAGCTTACTTAAGAGCTTGGTGAGGTGACTTAGCAAGACAGAGATCAAGACTTCTGAACGTGGACATAGGTCCTGGGGAACAGATAGGACAAGATAGAGCCACGAGACCCCTTTCCAACAGTAGGCACCAGCACAAGGCTTGGTTTATGAGCTTTTCAGGGGCTACAAAATATAAGGACATGAAAAACCTAAATCATAGTTTCCATCTTTCTAAAAGAAAATGAAAACATCCCGATGAATAAATGTTTAATTAAGTCTGACAGATACCCAGTGGTAAAATGCTCCATCACCCAGAGACTATAAGGAATATGCAATGCAATGTGAGTGCTGATTGGTTTGTTTGAAACGTGTATGGGTGTTTTCCCTGAACCAGGTGCATGCAGTGCCCTGGAGGCCAGAAGATGGCACTGGATCCCCTGGCATTGGAGTTCCAGGTAGTTGTGAGCTACCATGCAGGTGCAAGATCAAACCTGGATCCTCTGGAAGAGCAGCCAGTGCTCTTTACTGCTGAGCCATCTCTCCAGCCTTGAAAGTGTATTTTATTAATAACACAGTTGATGTAGTAGGAGCAGGGATACCCAAAGGAGGAGAGGAACAGGACCTGACTACTTCTGGGGCTGGGCCAGCCACCGGGGAGCATGGAATCACATCCTTACCGGAAGCAAGTTTCTGGAGCTTCAGATAATCCTAGACATCCTCACAGCAAAGCCTGTCCTGGCCCTGGTGAAAGGTCTACACAGGGCAGGCAGAGAGCCATGTACCCAAGACGGAACTAGGGAATATCAATGGTGGACAACAGCAAAGAAAACCTGGGCACCATGATGGCCAGACCCCTTGCTGAGTTGGAGCACTGCAGTAGAGGTGTGCTGGTGTGATAGATATTCGGCACACGCCACAGTATGTGAACAACCTTTCTGTTAACTACATCAAGCAGGGTTCAGTTCTAGGGATCAATTTTTTGTGTATATTTCTGCCTTGTGGAACAGAAACAAACACTCTCTACAGACACACTCAAAATTGTGTCTCCTAAGTGACTCTATTTTTATTATTTTTTTAATGTGTGCTGTGTTGCCTGCATGTCTGTATGAAGGTATCAGATCCCCTGGAACTGGAGTTACAGACAGTTGTGAGTACCATGTGGTGATGGGAATTGAACCTGGGTCCTGTGGAAGTGTGTTTCAACCTCTGAGCCATCTCTCCAGCCCCTCCTAGATGACTCTAAATGCAGCTAAATTGACAATGAAGGTTAACTGTCACAGATGCTGCTCATCTGGCTATATGATCCAATTTGGCCACAACCCTCTGGACTCATGTATCCACCCTCCAAAGTTGCTTGGACTATGGTTTATGCCACCATGCCAGACGTTGTGTGCGGTTTGTTTGTTTGTTTATACTGTGAAACTTATATTGATACTTTTTGAAGATTTTGTTTACTTTGATTTTATGTTTATAAGTATTTTTATTTGCATGTATGCCTTGCATCATATGTGGGCCCCGTACCCACAAAGCTAGAAGAGGGCACTGGATCCTCTGGAATCAGAGTTACAGATAACTGATAAAGCACTGTGTGGTTGCTGGAAATCAAACTCCGGTCCTCTACAAGAGCAGCAAGTGTTCTTAACTGCTGAGCCATCTCTACAGCCCTTGATTTATTTAATTCAATATGTGAGTTCTGTTTTCTACAGCTTTCACCAGGACATGAAGATTTGTTATGGAAAGGGGCCACTGAATGACAGGATTAAGAATGGTTGATGCATGCCAGTCAGTGGATGGCTCTTCCCCTTTGGCTATGGCTCTGTGGATTTGGTGGAACATTTTCTGTCCTCTTCACTCTTTGTGGGAAACTACATACCCTCAGTGACAAGGCTGGCTACTGGCAGCCATCCTGCCAGCAAGAGAATATTCGTGAAGATAAAGCCAGTGTGCAGAAAAGAGCTAGAGGATGTGAGTCTTTGGTGATCTCAGTGAGCTTTGACCCATGATATGGTGTCCTAGGATGTCCTGCCACTAGGCATCCTAACCTGTAGGATAGGGATCTTTATGGGGAAGCCAGCTCTCATGTGAGGTTCTTGGGGGGGGGTCATATCCCAGAGGAGGGGAAGCAAAAGCTTCCATCAAGGACACAAATCCATCCATGAGGTCCTGATCACTCCCCTCCTCCCCTCGTTTCCCCACATCTTTATCTGCTGTGATCATTTCTAGAACTCTGTGCTAACCACTCTGTTTAATACTGGACACAAAGACTACATGGCCAGAGCCACCTATTCTTCATACACTGATGCCTAACTGCTGTAGACTGCCAGGTATTAGAAAAAGATCAAGACAGCTCTATACACACTGACTGATATGAAGCCAGGTCCAGGATGTGCCATGAAAACATTTAACTACAGAACAGGGTGAACTGTCTACTAACTTTATTGCACAAATAGATATTCGAGAAAATAGCTGTGCCTGTACCCACATAGAATGCTTACAGACAAATGCAAGAGAAATAGATATTAAAGACTTAGGGATGCATCTCACTTGGTAGTGTGCTTGCCCAGCTTGCATAAAAGCCCTGGGTTTGGTCCACAGCAAAGCACTTATGGGGTTCTCTGCGAACACCACAGCCAGCAGCGTGATGGTGCAGGACAGATAAGTACTCAGCGCAGGTTCAACACAGTAACTGGTGCTGGTTCAGACTTTAAGAGTCTGACCCTGAGTAGCCTATTTGGGGCATATTTATGCACAGTGTAATTTGGTGAAAAGTTTTCTGGTGATAATTAACCGAATTCCATGCATGTAATACCAGCACTCTGAAGGTGGAGGTAGGCAGGTCAGAAGTTCATGGACATCTTCAGCTATTTGCTGAGTTCAAGGCCAGCTTGGACTAGAAGGAAGAAAGGAAAGAAGAAAGGGAGGGAGGGAGGGAGGGAGAAAGGGAGGGAAGAAAGGAAGGAAGGAAGGAAGGGTGGGAGGAAAAGAGGAAGGGAGGAAGAGAGGGAGGGAGGGAAGAAGAAAGAAATGGGCCTTTCAAGGCTGCTCCTGTGGAAGGGAAAAGGGGACAGGGAGGCTCAGGTAAGAAGCTTGCTTGTCTGTTTTTTACCCTTTGCAGTTTGAATAGTTTGCAACGTGCTTTAAAAAATAGATAAGAGGTTGCAACATCCTGGAAAAGTATCCAAGACATCTTGTTATCTTGACGTGATAAATTCAGGTTTCAAAATCTTAGATACAGTGCAACCCCTATTTTTGTAGAGGAAAAATATGTGATGCATCTCCGTTCTCAGAGGGATGGATGAGGCATTAGTTCGTATTCCCACTGCAGTTTATTTGATATTTTCCTGATAAAGTACAAACAATAGAAAAGGGCATGAACACCAAAGCCCGGGTCTTCCTTCTCCCGTCTTTGAGTCCAGCTCCCTGTAGCCTGTGATCCTCTTATCACATGGACAATGTCAACAGACATTGTGTCTGGGGTGAGGTACAGCAGGGAATGGTTTCTTTTTGTGCTTTCCTGCGACTTCTCATTTTCATCAGTGTATTTATGTTACTATTGGGAGGAGAAAAATATATTTTATTTCTTTGGTGTGGACATATGCGCATGCGTGTGTTCTTGAGTGAATTCATGTACACATTCAGGAGCACACCGAACACACGCATGTAATCACTGTCTTCCTTAGTTACTCTCCATTTTATTTATTTTTAAAGACTTATTTGGTTTTATTTTACATGTGTATGTGATTTGCCTCCATGTGTGTATGTGCACCACATGCACGCTTTGCAGCCTTGGAGGTCAGAAGATGTCACTGGAACTGGAGTTATGAATGGTTGTGAGCCACTGTGTGGGTGCTGGAAACCAACCCCAGTCCCGAAGAATAACAAATGCTTTTAACGGGTGAGTCATTTCTCAGAATTTTCTACTTTATTTCTTGAGACAGGGTCTCTCATAGACATGGATCCACTTAGATTTATTGGTTGGTGAGTTCCAGGGCTGTACTGGCTCTGTCTACCCAGCACTAAGATTACAGATGTCCACCAGTACACCTGGCTTTTTATGGGATGTTGCAGATCCTGAAGTTGTTGTGCTTATATGGAAAGTACTTTATTGACTGAGGCATCTCCCCAGCCCCTTGATTTTTTTTTAAAAGTATTTACTTATTTATTGTTAGGTGCATGGATGTTTGGTCTGTGTGGGTATCTGTACACCACATACTTGCAGTGTCTGTGGAGGCCTGAAGAAGGCATCAGAACTAGAGTTACAGACCGTTATGAGCACCATGTAGGAACTGAACCCTAGTCCTCTGGAAGAGCAGACAGCGCCATTCCTCCAGCCCAGCCTCTTGATTTTTTTTTTTTAAAGAGATTTATGCCAGGCGGTGGTGGCGCACGCCTTTAATCCCAGCACCTGTGAGGCAGAGGCAGGCGGATTTCTGAGTTCGAGGCCAGCCTGGTCTACAGAGTGAGTTCCAGGATAGCCAGGACTACACAGAGAAACCCTGTCTCGAAAAACCAAAAAAAAAAAAGAGAGATTTATTTATTTTTATTTTATGGGTATGAGAGTTTCATTTACATGTATGTATATGCACTAAAAGCATGTCTGGTGCCCATGAAAACCAGAAGAGAGCACCGGGTTTCTTGGAACTGGTACCAAGCCCAAGCAGGACCACTTTGAAAGCAGTGAGTTAAAGGCTGAGATATCGCACCAGTCTCATTTCCCTCCACACTCTACCTCCATGAAACAGGATCTCACTCACTGTGTGACTGACGCTGGCCTGGATGCTGGTATCTTCCTGTCTCAGTATTGTGATAGGAGGTGGGTACCACCATGCCTGGCTCAAACACATTCCAGTGCTGCTAACTGAGACAGGCTTTAAGCTCCTGACGTTCTCATTTCAATACAGAAGAAATAAGTTTCATGTACTCCATTGTCACCCACTGCATGGCTTGCCTCACTCAGTTTGGGAAGTAGATTGGGTGATAAGGTCTCCTGGCCACTCTGAGCAAAATCCTCCTCTTCTCTGTCTGCTCTGTCATCATGGCCTCCACCACCCACCACCCACCGGCCCCCAAGACCTCTGCTCACAGACAGGGTGAGTGTCACAGAGAACCCTGTTGCCCTGCTAGGATTCAGGGGGACTCAGCCCAGGACTCCTCCTCTGCCTCCCTCCTCAGCCGGAACTGCCTGGAAACGGATCTGAACACGGAGGAGAGAAGGGTAGCAAGCTGACTCCCTTTCCCACAGACCTTAGGTTAAAAACGACGGGCCTAGTTAAAACCGCACCTTAATGAGGCTTCTTTCTGGCCTAATTGTCACCATGGCAATGACCCCTAGTGGCCATCTTTAATTAACTTGGAATCAGAGTTGCCAAATGAGCTCCTCCAGTAAATTGCTTAGGAGCCCAGGCAGTCACGCGGCCCCTTCTCCGTCCTCGGCCCTCTCTGCTCCTGCACATCGAGGACGATGAGGCAAGAAATGCTCAGCCTGGCTTCTCTCGCCACCCTCTGGACTTGCCCGCCACGGTCAGGGAGGAGCTCAGATTTAGAGCAGTTAAGAACGGTATTGATAACAGCAGTACATACGCATTGTCTTCTCAAGTCTTCACAGCGAGCCTAGCGGGGGAGGGGACGGGGGGGGGGGAACCACCATCTCTTCCTGACAAGGAAACACAGGCGTGGAGAGGTCACGCAGGTCTAAATAATAAGTACCGCCATAGGCAGCATGGCTTCACAGTTCTTCCCACAATTCTCCTCCCACCTCTTGGCAAATCTTTGTTTGTTTGTGGGGTTTTGGGTATTTGTTTGTTTTGTTTTATTTTGTTTTGAGACAGGGTTTCTCTGTATAGCCCAGGCTACCCTATGAGCTCAGAGATCTGCCTGTCTCTACCTCCCAAGTACTGGGATTAAAGGCGTTTACCACCACCCAGGTTCTTTATCAAATCTTAATGGTTTTATCTTCAAAATACATCAGAATTAAGCCTAGTGGCTCCATCTGACAGATGAGAGGAGGCAGGCACTAGGTTATGCCAGGGAGAAGGGACTTCTTCACTATGGCAAGAACTTTGTTTTATTTTGCATGACATGAAGATTGTAGATGGCCTTTAGGGGTGATCAGTTTTGCCCCTTGATTAGTATGCCCTTGCCAGTCTAGCTGGGCATGGTGACCCATAGCTGTAAACCAAGTACTTGTAAGGCACAAGCAGGGGGATTGTAGATGCTAAGCTATCTCAGACTATGTAGAAAGCTCCAGGCTAGCAACTGAGACTGTCTCAAAAAGGAAAAGAGAAAAGAAAAGAAAGAAGGGAAGCAGAAGATGTGAAGGGGGAAGGAGCCATTCCAGCGCTGCTGGTGTAGCTTAGCAGATGATAGCATGTGCCTGGCTTGTGCACCCTGAAAGAAAGCAAGAAGAGAATGCACACACTGGGAAGGTATAGCATCATGTAATCCTAGATTGTAGAAGTCATAGATCAGAAGTGCAAGGTTGGCCTCAGCCTGTATTACCTGAGGCAAGTCTGAAAAAAAGGAGGGGAGTTGGAGAGATGGCTCAGTGGCTAAGAGCACTGGCTGATCTCCCAGAGAAACGGATTTGAGTCCTAGCTCACATACACCGGAGGGGTGGCTCACAATCATCTGTAATTTCAGACCAGAGGATTCAATGCCCTCATCTGGCCTCCTTGGACACCATACATGCAAGCAGGAAATAAACTCTAAATAAATAATAATTAATAATAATAATAATAATAAAATGCTTCCAGGCATGATGGTACATGCCTGCCTTTAATCCCAGCACTTGGGAGGCAGAGTCAGAGGCAGGCCAATTTCTGAGTTTGTGACCAGCCTGGTGTACAGTTTTCAGGACAGCCAGGGCTACACAGAGAAACCCTGTCTCGACAAAAACACAGATGGATGGATGGATGGATGGTGGTGGGGGTGGGTGGGTGGGTGGATGGATGGATGGTGATGGTGGTGGGTAGTGATAATAGATGGATAGGATGATAGATAGATAGATAGATAGATTAGTTTAGAATTTTTAAACATTCAAACCAACAAGGAGAGTGAGAGAAAGGAAAGACCACTCAGTGCTCAGTGGAGAAAGGATAGGAGGAGGGTATTGCAACTGGAAGCAATCAGATCCATTAGGTGATTACCAGATTTGTTGCCAGACAATAGTGAATCATTTAGCCTGTGACTCTAACAGAGAGGGCGGTGGCTGAGTTATAGGCAGGCTTGAAGGCAACTGAGCAGGGTTGGCCTCACTTTCAGCACCACTAAAAGAACAGCTCTTAGCTGACTAGGCACGCGAAGCTCTGACCTGAACCAGACAAATCAGACCTCCTACGCTTCGCGCTCCAGAGAGCCCGGCATCTTGGGGAATGGGTCTTGGCTTATCCTTCCTCTAAAAATACCCCACCTTTGAAGTCTGCTACCTTCTAAAGTGAAGAAAACCACCACGCACAGCATCTGATGGCCTCTGTAAGTGAATACAAGCCCCGCACGCACCACAGGAATCTGGAACGCGGTGGGGGGTCGGGGAGGGTCAAAAGGCAAGACCTCTGAAGTAGATTTATCATTCCCAAGGCTGGAGAATTGAAAACAGAGCCAAGTCTGACGCCAGTGTGGGAAAGAAATAGTGGGAGCTTACTGGGCGCGGTCTAGCCACAGGGCTTTCTGCCACCACCGCTGTGGTGCGTCTCTACTGACCAAGTAGACTCCTGAAGAACGAAGAACCGAGATGCTTCTCTGATAACCGGGTTGTCTCGTCGCCTCATAACACCAATGGTCACATCCTTCCTCCAGGTAGTCAGGATGCAATCCCGGAGCCCCTTTGCTACTGGCGCCCCCTGCATGAAGTCTAGTTCCAATGAGATCCCTTCTCTGGCTAACAACATGATTCTCTTTTCAAGATTGGATGGTGCCACTGAGGCTCTGGAACTGAATCGCCCATTCAGGCTCTTCTCTGGAAGCATCTATATCTACCGAGGTGCTGGGAGCAGAGATTGAAGACCTGAACGGTTCCCGGATTTCTTGCTCAGAAATGACCTCCAGGTTTCCAGCCTCCAAAGAGTGCTTTCTCTCAACTTCCCTGTGGAGAGGGAAAAGAAGTTCGAGTGAGACCTCTGCTTTAACTATTCCCTTAACTCACGTGTGAGAGCCCTCCTTGGATCAACACTAGTGCCACAGTGCTAAGCCCGCCACAAACTAAGACTTCTCTGCTAATGTCCAGCTTCGCCCATGACTCCCTGGCCACCGGGTGGGCAAACTTTCTGCATTCAGTTGAATGTTGATACTAACTTGATACTAACTTTGTCTTTAGAAGTCCCTGAAACTGGGCAGGCCTCTACTTTAAAACTGTGCTACCCTTAGGAAACAGTGGGTAGATACATAGTCCTGCCTAGGACAGGGTTTCTTGGTGGGACCATGAAGGCTTCAGACCTCAGAGGACTAAGAAGGAAACCATCTACACCAGAAGATGCCTGGAAGAAACCTTTCTCCAACCCCTAGCCAAGCTATTTCCCAGAATCTTTCCAGACCCTTCTGACTTCTGGTGAGCCCCCAAGCAATCATTTCTCATCTGTGAAAGAAGCAATCCCATTTTACAGTTGGGAAAAGTGTGCCCTGGAGGTCAACTGTCCTACCTTTCTCTACTTCCTTAAACCAAGACTTCTGGTGAGGGACCTCGGCCTTCAGCCAGTCACCACAGATGCCCCTTGCCTCCCCCCGGAACTGTTATTGTTGCCATTTTGAGACAGGGTTTCATTCCATAGGCCAGACTGGCCTCAAACTTCTGCCTCCTTTTTCAAGTGCTAGGATTTACCCACACTGTACCACTTTGTCTGGTTGTTTTCAGAAAACAAATTGAAAAAGGTGTAGGGAACTATTGAAGACTTTCGCTCACTGCTGCAGGTACAAGAATGCCCATCTGCCCTTCATCAAAACATTAGCTCCTTCACCTGAGTTACCAGGAGAGTGGGGCTTCTCTGATGAAGAAAGGTTGAACAAGACAAAATTTCAGCAGTGCCTTCACCATGGTGTCCCGATGTCCCCCGCAAGGGACCTTCATCTTCTGTCTGGCATTTTTTTTCTCCCCCAATTGGTTGAAGAGGTTAAATAACCTAGCTAAGGTCACCTAGTAGAAATGTGGAGCTTGTGGACTCCAACCCACCTGTGCCTCAGCATCTGAGAGGACAGGAGCCAGGCTCTGGATCCTGATGGATGGAGGGGGGTAGAAAGTGAAGCAGCCTGGGTTGTCCACACATGCTAGAGCATGAGCCCCCCCCCCCCCATTCCATGGACCTCTCCATCTTTGCAGAGGACAAACCAAGCAAAGGAGTCCCTTTGGATTGTCTCCTTGGCAGATGCAGACCCAGACCACACCCTGCCCTCAGAGTACCTGTCTGCTCAGGAGCCAGGAAAAAAAAAAAAGTCTACCATCTTTCCACATCTTGCTAATTCTGGCATTTTTAGAAGCCGAGAGGCAACTGATTTTTAATTAGCTGGAATGATGGACTGTCAGGAGCGCTGGTATTTAAAAATATCTGTGAAAACAACTATTACACATTACATATTGCTGCACTCATTCGGCAGATATACCAGGATCTTGGATTAGATCTTTTTTCTGTGGTCCACCTGCCAGAGCAAGGTAGTGGACAAGAAAACCTGGCGTGGGAAAACATGGAGTCGGGAATGATACTGTCGAGGCCACCTCCCAGCCCTGCCAGTGCTAGAGTGGGGATGGTGCAGGGGAGTAAGGGAGGGAGACTGGGTGCAGTTTTCACCTCCACACTGCCACGAGTGGGGACATTTGCAATGCACCTACAGCCCTGAGAAGTAACAGTGGGTGCCTGCTCTGAGCCAGGACTGGGAGTGCTGCGAAGAGATTGCATCCTCCCCTAAGAACAGGTGGCCTGAGGACTGGCTTTGACTTTGAACTTGAAGCAGCCCAGGCCTCTGCAGGATCCAAGGCCAGGCAGCGCTGCAGCGAAAGTGTCCTCGGGCTAGGGAAGTCTGGCTTCTACATTTATCCTAGGGCCCCTCACTTGGCCACCAGAACCCCCAAATTCCCTGTCTTCTTGGGTATGCATTGCACACAGTAGGTGCTGGGAGTCATGTGTAATTCTCTGCCAGTTTCTTTTTTGGTGCCTGCGTGCTCCGGCACCTTGGGCTCCCCCTGCTGACTCCCACGGTTACAACCTGAGCCAACGCAGAAAGCTTGTGAATTCTTTTCCTTGCTTCCTTTGTTCGTTCCTTTCTCATTCCCTCTCTCCCTCCTTCTCTCTCTTTCTTCTTCCTCTTTTCCTCCCATCCTCCATCTTCTTTTCCTCCTCATCATCATTATTGTATTCTAGTAATATAATATATAAATAATATATACAATATATTATTGTATTCTAGTAGTATAATATAATTCTAGCATCACACATATCAGATAGATGCTCTACAGGGGAGTTACATCTCATCGCTGAAATCCTGTTTTAACTTCAAGAGACTCTGTGCCTATGATTTGCTGTCTCACCTCATTTCTGCCTCTGACCAAGTAACTTACAAGAGACTGGCAAGATTTTATTTTTCACACTTTATCCTGAATGCAAAGACTAAAAATTTTTAAATGCTCTGGTTTGCCCAATAAATACTGAGAACTCTAATATTAAGTACCGTAGGTAACACTAATTGAGCACGTATTGTATATATGAGATGCTGGACTCTGTGTCAGAATATTTACCCTCACAACCCTCACAGCTGGGACTTGTTACCATCCCCACGTGAAAGCTGAAGACACCCATACCACTAAAAAATCAGTACCCTGGTCACACAAAACTGGAAAAAGGTTTTAAACTGAGGTAATTTCAGAGGTAAGGCCCCAATTCCTACCTTATACCAAGGAACGTTGTGATAAAAAATACAATAAAATAAAACCAAAAAGCCTTTAGCTGGGCTGTGGTGGCACATGCTTTTGATCCCAGCACTCAGAAGGCAGAGGCAGGCAGATCTCTAAGTTCAAGCCCAACTTGGTCTTCAGAGCGAGTTCTAGGACAGCCAGAGCTATAAAGAGTAACTCTGTCTTGAAAAACGGGGTGTGTAAGCCGGGCGGTGGTGGCGCACGCCTTTAATCCCAGCACTTGGGAGGCAGAGGCAGGCGGATTTCTGAGTTCGAGGCCAGCCTGGTCTACAGAGTGAGTTCCAGGACAGCCAGGGCTATACAGAGAAACCCTGTCTCGAAAAACCAAAAAAAAAAAAAAAAAAAAAAAAAAAAAGAAAGAAAAACGGGGTGTGGGAGGGCTATAGTTTGAGAGTAGCCTGGTCTACACAGCAAGTCCCAGGTCTATCAAGACTACATAGCATTAAATTAAATAATAAAAATACATGAGAAATAGCTTCAAAATATTCCTTGTTCTCTAAATAATCTTTTATAATTTTTTTCTACAAAGAGAAATAGATGTGTGTGTGTTTTATTCAGATAGAGATGTTAGGGTTTCATGATAATTTGTACCACCAGCAGTTATAGCGTGAGTGAGAAGGTCACCCACATTTCCAAGAGAAGATAAGGTTTAGCCAGTGTGACGGTCGTGTACACCTTTAACCCCAGCATTTGGGAGGCAAGGCAGAGGCAGAGGTAGGCAGATCTCTAAGTTCAAGTCCAGCCAGCCGGGGCTGTGGTGGTGCACGCCTTAATCCCAGCACTTGGGAGGCAGAGACAGGCGGATTTCTGAGTTCGAGGCCAGCCTGGTCTACAGAGTGAGTTCCAGGACAGCCAGGGCTATACAGAGAAACCCTGTCTCAAAAAACCAAAAAAAAAAAAAAAAAAAAAGTTCAAGTCCAGCCTGGTTTACAGAGAAAATTCTAGGAGAGCAAAGGCTACACAAAGAAACCTTGTCTTGAAAAACTAAACAAACTAAACAAAACACAAAAACAAAACAAAACAAAAAAAAACAACTTACAAATTGGGGCTGGACAGGAAGCTAGTGTTTAAGAGTGCATACTACTTTTACAGAGGACCTACCCAGCGTTGCACAACTATCTATAATTTCAGATCTGAAGTTCTCTTCTGATTTTAGTTGGCATCTGCACCCATATGAACATACCCACACAAACACAAGCACATACTTGAAAATTAAAATAAAAACCAAACCAGCGCTCAGCACTGGTGACACACGCCTTTAACCCAGCACCAGTTCTAGGGCAACCTGTCCTACAGAGTGAGTTCTAGAACACCCAAGCTACACAGAGAAACCCTGTTTCAAAAAACCAAACCAAACCAACTAACAAGCAATTAACTGCATTTGAGGACTGACCCACTTCTCTCTGATGCTCTCTACCAAAGCGGAAGCATCAGACTCATCTTTGCTCCTGGAGATCTAAGTGGGGCCCCAGCAGCTGCCCTCACCAAGGTCCTGATTATAGCTCTGGCTTGGGCCAAAAGTGCTATGGTGTGGATCCCCTGTAGGAAAGGGTGCCCGTATGAGAAAGCCACGGGCACACACCGGACTTAGAGTGGTAGCTTGGGGAACAGTTAATCCACTTTTTATTTCACATTGGCACTTCTAAGGTACCACAACTGTGATCTGAACACGCACCACCGCCACCCATAGCATCCATGGCTCAGCTCACCCCACCTGTTATTGGAACCCTCACAAAAATGGCCATTACTGTTCCTCCTGGATGTCGCTTAGAAACCTGGATTTGCCTTTTGCCCGATTTCAGGATAAAGAGCAGCCTCTGAGCTTCTCCTGTGGAAAAGCTCCTGACCAGCCAAGTAGCCACATGCCTGCCTTTTATTCTTAAAACCCAGCCCCAGTGGAAACTCCAAAGCCATTGGAAATCTGAGGCCCACAGAAGAACCTCACCACCTGATATTTTTTGAGGCACTCTTGCATGTCTGGTCATAAGGGTGTGTAACAGCATTTCGATTCTGTAGCACCCCATAGCATGTTCCTGTGTTAATATGAGCAGACAATGTGTACAAATCCAAGCATTTATGTGCAGGTCAATCTGTATTCGAACATAGGCCAACCTAGATTTAGGAAAAGCAGTCAGAAGCAGGTCTGTATTTTTGGGAAAGAAAAATGGAATCACTTTAGGGCACAGGAGCTGTAACGCCCATTGCCACAGAAGACCTGTGTGTGGGTATATGAGTGTGCGCGCATGAGCAAGAATATATGTTCACAAGCCACATGCCCTCAGGAGGGTCTGTCTGCTTGTGTGTGTGTACACAGACAAGACACACATAGGGTTGTATGTCTGGAGGACAGTGCTCGTGACATGTGTGCACATTTACAACTCTTTTCCAGCCTGGTTTGTGACACCATGACCCTTTCCTGAGCATGCATGTGTACATATATACATGCCCATATGACTGTTTACAGTCTGATCTCCAAACCTGTGAACGAGACTGCGTGTGATGTGTGTGTTTGTACATTTGTAGTTTTAAATGTGAAGTCGTTTCTAAGTGAGATCCAGATAGCTGCTTACTTTACATGTATACTCTAGCTTATTACCATGTCCCCAATTCTGTGACTATACATGGGTCCTCTGCCACAAAGACTGAACCAAGCAGGTCCTGGGACTGGCTAAGTACCTGGGGAAGACCTTGACCAACCTTTGTCTGGAGCCCACTCCCTGTGACCTCTAAATTTCTGCTCCTGGCAGGATCTCAGTTGTCCGTGGTCACAGACTACCTTCCCCCAAGGACTCCCTTTAACTCACAGTCCCTTTTCCATCCAGGGGGCTGAGAGTTGGGGGATATTCATCTCGGGGAGTTTTTGTTCCGCCTCATGAAAGGCCTCAATGGCTGGGAATACCATTCTAATTACGGGGAAGCCCAGCTTATGTGGGGGACACAAAGGGCGTGGTCTCATAGCAGCTCCTTCCATCCGTCAAATAAGGCTGTCTAATGACGGGCGAGAGCTGTGAATGCCTAAAACAAACTCAAAAAGGAGGGAAAATAAGCCGCCGGGGCTTAAAATATATTAAATTACCCTGATAGGACTGGCTTTGCAGGCACTGGTTGGAGAGGCTGTCGAGGCTGTGAGTCCTGCTATTCACGTGGGGGGAGAGGGGTCACAGGTCGGGTGGGGAGGGGTTCACGGAGCTCTGGCTCATTCCATGCTAACATCAGGGACATGCTGCAGGCTTACTGAGCTGGAAAACAGAAATGAATTTGCTATAATCCTCCTCCTCCCTCTGCAGACCAGAAGCTTTGCCTAATTGCAGCCCTTGGAGCCTGCTGGGCTTTGGGACACGGCCACACCCTGGATCCAGCACCCCTTGACCCTCCACCTCTCTTTTCGATTCTTCCTTCTTTGGGGCTCACAGATGGGTGTGCTCCAGGACTCATCTGAAGGAGTAGAGAAAGCAGGCAGTGGGAGCAGTGGTCAGGAGAGCACCAGGTATATGTGGGCCACGAACTCTGTTGGGAGAAGTTACTCCCAATCCTAGCTGTCCCTCTACACATGAGCACACAACCTAGATACATATAGCTCTTTACTATTCTACACCCCCTTACACTTAGCATTCCACGAATGCACACTTCCATAGATGCAAGTACATCTTCATGCAATACATAGACATGTTTACCTTTCCATGGGGCAAACACAGCATGCACGCATGCATGGCACACACACAAGACACCACACACACCCCATTTTCTCCTTACCCATTCTCTTAAGAGAGGTTTCAGTCTGTATGCCAGCCTGGCCTAGAACTCACTATGTCGTCCAGGCTGGCCTTAAATTCACACTCCTCCTTCCTAAGTCTCTGGAGTTGTGGATTTACAGGTGTTAGCTACCAAACGAGTTGCACATTCCTGAGTAAGACACATTTCTTCTCAAGTAAGCATATGCTACCTTCCAGACGTGAACACACACATGTGCACACACATGCACCACACAACTTTCAAATGTGACCCCAGAAGCATGGGCCTGGTACAATTTCAATGTTTTTTTTTTTTTTAATCTATTTATTCTCTCTACATCCCCCATTCACTGCAGTGTTTAACAGCAGCAGATATGATGCATAGATGACAGCTGAGAGGTGGCTCTTTCCCAGTCTTAGCTGAGTCAACACTGCACTGTTTGTAACTGCGACAAGACCTTGGATAAATCTGTCCCAATCTCTGGGCCTCCATTCCGCCCCCTCCACTAACAGGAATGCTCAAGTTGGTTGAGGGGAGTATATACCTGTAACTCACTAAGGAGGCTAAGGTAGGAGGATCAGGAGTTCAAAATCTGCCTGGACTACTAAGTGAGACACACACAGGCACACACACACAAATAGAGGAGAGATTATGTGAACCAAATGTTCTACAAAAACTCTACCAGCTCAGAATTAAGAGCCATCTCAGGGACTATGCCTTCTGCCCCTCCCCTACTTCTGCACACTTAATGTGAGCACACACACACACACACACACACAACACACCACTGCTGGCATGCACACACCGCCACAGCGTGCCTAACAGTGACTCTCTTCAGTGTTTACGTGGTTATAAAAAGATCTGCTGGGAAGCAGTAGCCGGCATCCTTCCTGTTTGTAGGTGGGGACTCCTCCTTCTCACCCACTTTCAGGCCTGCTTCGGTAGCTTTGTCCAAGAGACTCTGCCAGTTTGGGAAACAGCGATGACAGGTGTGGCTGTGAATCATCTAGGCCCACTGTGTGGCGCCAGGGACCCAGGAAAGGCGTTCAACCCCGCCTGTTCTCTCCCAGGGCGCCCTCTGCCGGTGGACCTGTGATAGAGGGCTCTGGAGGGAGCCGGCTCTAACGTAGGCATCTGCAGACCTGACCCAAGAGTCCGAACGATGAAATCTATGACGCTGGGCTTCTGCTCAGCAGTGAAAGGAGCTTGGAAACTGCACAGCCATGGTGGAACCAAGACCACGAAACTAAATGGTACAGGAGCGAGAAAAATCTCAGCTTCTGGTCTGTAAAGGCTTCTAGAACACTCTGCCCCTCCGTCCTCCACACACTGCTAATGAAGGTGTGTGGAGGACGTCAGGGCCAAGGCCAGGTAGGGGTGCGCACCCGGAGTTAGCTCTGGCTGCTGATCTCTGGTTTACTCTGAGACGCTTTAGGTTAAGAAAGCACGTGAAAAGTCCTAGCCAGAACCCCTTTCTTACCACCACAGGCGGAGAAAGGGTAGGCTTAGAAAGCTTCTCAACCAGGGCCTAGGGAGAGTACAGCCAGTTCTCTCCGCTGGTAAGGACTGTGCTAACTGGTTGTGGAGAATGAAGGCATCCCTCTGCACTATAGGTGTAACAGGGATCCTCTCTACCTATAAGCCCGGCTGCAGTCGGTGGTATGTGGGCTTCACAGAGCCAGAGCAAGAGGGTTGGCAACCTAAGGCAAATTGGCTTGAAGATGAAAACACCAACGCAGGAGTCCTGAATCCTTTCAAGGAAACAAGGGGGTTCTGGAAGATGATGGGAGGAGACTATTGGCTCCTTGTCAACCCCTTTTAGAGATGAAATGTCAGGACTGCATGCACAATCCGTGCTCAGGGGCCACAGGTGGTCCCTGGACAGCACGGGAGAGCTTCTACACACCAACGCTCCCTTCCTGACCCGCACAGAGGCTTCACAGGCCACGGACCAAGACAAGGGTGGTGAGAATTGGGAGGAAGAGACTATATTGTAGAGATGTGAGGAGGGCAGCGGTTGGAGCACAAGCTGAGGCGTCTGCTCCGGGTCTTTCTTGTGTGATCAGAGTCAAAGGAGAAGGAGTTTCTCTGCCCCGCCCCGCCCCCATCCATCCACCCCCACCTCCGCTGCCCCACCAGGTAGACTAACCAGATCTGAAGCTACCCTGTGCTCTGCTCCCGCTAGACTATGCCCCACTCCTGGCCTTTAGGAGGAATGAGGCTGGTTCCTTGAAGGGCAGCAAGTGTGTGCAGGAGCTTTGACCCAGAAAGGGGGAAAGTTTAAACAACAAAGGGAGGAAGCGTGGGCTTAAAACTCTTATCGCTCCTTTTATGATCTAAGGCCAATCCATTGCCCTGGAAGGGAAGACATTTACTTCCTGCAGCAACCGGCCTCCTCAAATCCATGGATTTGTAAAGGAAACACACACTCTCACCAATAAGACATTTCAACATTAACCCATGAGGTCTGCCAACTGGAAATTCAAAGTATTCTCCAAATAAGCAAGAGACCCTGTAGGGCAGCTAGTTCCTGATTCCCTGGGATGGACACCTGAGATTTTTGAGCCATTTCCATTTTTAAACCTATCCCCTAAAGTTGTTTTTCCTTTTCCGAGTCGTCGTCCTCACTCCAATGGCCTGCCCTATCTGCTACCAGCTGCTACTCACAAAGAGAAACAAGATTTTGTGGTTTTTCTAGAGTATTACTTAAATAAGCAGCTGAGTCTGTCTTAGTTTCTTTAGTGTGGTTGATCTGCCAGGATCTAGAAAGTCTGGTCTCTGAGCCCAGATGGAAATCTGGGACCAGCTAGGGCTTCAAGAACAGCCCGCGGCCCGTGTTTCTTTGCTTAACCTGATAGAGCCTCAGCAGTCCCCCCTCCTCACCTGGCTTAAGCATCTGATCTCCACTAACTTGATGCACTCACATCTGACCTATCCACAGAACTCTCAGAGTTCTTCGTAACTTGGCAGGGATCTGGAGACTAGGCTGCAAAGGCCAACCATGGTTAGTGTAAGGAGAGTGAGAGCGTTCTAGAACACCCCCCCCATTTGCACTCATGTCTTGTATATCTGAACATCAGAACATTCAGACCCTATATTCCTGCATGGCCTCCTTTATGAACCATGCAAGAGACGAGCGGCAGAGCTGGGCTTAGTGTAAGGACTCCGAACTGGTGTTTGTAAACACAGAACGAAATCGGAGAGAGCCAAGTGAAGACAAAAGCCACTTTCCTCCGCTCATTTAAAGAAATCTCCACTTAGCAAACACTTTCATTTTCAGAGCTGCTCCTGGTTGTCCGAAGGTCTAGAAAATCACCGTGCTTCTGGTCGAAATTCACCTGGAAAGAGTTCTGGGGACAGGCGCACAGAAAGCACAGATGTCGGGAAGAATGTATGGGTGGAAAAGAAACACACCCCCAGGGCGCTAACGGGCTACTTGGGGTTTACTCTACTGCTTTCGTGTGAACTTAAAAAATGCATGGCTATTTGCCTAAGTTTTTATATCCTCTGGGAGGCAAGCACGAGTGTATTGGCAGGATCCACCTGTGCTTCTGAACCCTTAGCTGCAATGCAAGCTTAGTTCATTCGGTGCAGCCGGGTTCCTGGAAGCGCCACCCCGCCTCATCCTCCGCAACTAGCCAAGGTGTTTGCAAAATGTGTTATCTGGACCCTTATATCTCTGTCTCAAGTGTCCAAGACTCAAGAGCCAGACCGAACTATAACGCCAAGCGGAGAAAGTGGGGGATATGACACTACAGCGAAGTACCAAAATTGGCAGGAATAAGGGACATCTCAGACCTCTTGTTTCTAGTACTTTGCTCTGGGGAACGCACTGGGCAGTGCGTTTGCGGGTTTATGCAAGTTCGACTTGCAAAAGCCCCTGTAGCAGATGCAGAATGAGGTTTCCCAAAGGCCTGGCATTCTCGGTGCTGACTTTTCCTATCAATGGGAGAGACGCAGGCTATTGACCCAGCGGCCTCCTCCTCTCGGCCTATTGTCGCGGCTCAATCACGCACTTACCGGAAGAAAAGCGAGTTTATCTTAGCTTGGAGGAGCCTCGTGGGGTGCGTGTGTGTGTGTGTGTGTGTGTGTGTGTAGGTGGGTGGGAAATTCTGCAACCAGGACTGTGCAGATGGGTTGAGGATAGACACTTTCAGAAAAGGACCAATTTCCCTTTCACAATGAACACTAAGTACCTGACAAATGGGGCTGGTGTTTATTCATGAGCAGGTACTTTGGAGATGGCGATTAGAACAGCCGCCCTCGCTGCCTAGCCAAGGTACTTAAAGCCGGGCAGGTGCAGCTCGGCGCGCGGTCCCAGCGCACAAAGCCCGCGGCCCGGAGAGGGGGCGGGATGCGGGGCGCGCGGGCCCGGGGGGCGCGCCGAACGCAGGCACCTTAGCCCTTTGTTCCTCTTCTGGAGCCAAGGCCACTTCACAGAGGGGCGCCCCGGGAAAACCTCCCCTCTAATTACCAGGAATTTCCCTCCAACCCTCCTCTGGGAGCCAAGCCGAGCAGCTCTTGGGCTGGAGGCCGCAGAGGCTCGTGGGATCTGGCCTCGCGTTTTACATAAATGTCGCCTGGGAGTTAACTGTTGGCTAACCAGCTAACTAACTGGACAACTAGGACGGGACGTGGAACCCAGGCCTGGGAACCGCGCGGGCACCCGCCGCTGAGGCGCCACCTCTGGCGGTGCGGACAACCTCGGGCTTTCAGGTTTTGTTTCAACTCCAAAGGGAGAAAATTGGGGTCTGTCTCATTCTCCAGTTTACTGGCGCCAAGGTCGTGGGACAAACCTGATCTTGCCCTCGCCGCCACGGCTACGGAATCCCTAAGAACCACCGGCTTTAGTGACGTCCTCGCCTCGCCCGGGCACTGAGCGCAGGCTCCTCGGTGCTGTAGACACGGGACGTGGACCAGCCGAGGACAGCTCCCGACCTAGGCCAGGCACTGTGTGGGGCAAACACCAGGCTGCCGAGGTGCTGAATGTCAGTAATGTCCCGAGGTCAGAAACATCAGTGGTGTTCGTCCTCCTGGGGCCTGTCTGGATTGCTCTCTGTTGCTGTTGTTTTAAATAGTTTCGAAAAGCACACTAAAATAACTTATCTCCAGCCTACAGAATTAGACAGGAGAAATGTGTTTCAAACACGCTGGGTTCCTCTTGGGGAGAAAATTCTTTGAGGATGATAGAAAACAAGAGACAGGGGAAACGACGTCACCCACCACCAGGCGAGTTTTTACATTCCCCACCGCGAACAACTCGCCAGCTCTCCCTTGTGAGGCACATCGTGACATCCATGAGAGACTTTTCTGGAACCTCGAGGTTAGAATAAATTATAGAGATAAGGAAGCCTGATTCTCAGGCAAATCCGATATCCTGAGATACCCTGATTTTGAGTCCGATAGACAGTGGCAAACCAGAGGCACCGAGAGGAACACTGCGAAGAAAGGCCTGAGTGCCCAAGACCCTAACTGCACAGGCAGCGGCTAGTCTTCTGCTGGGCAGGACAGCGAGGGAGGCGAGCTGGCCACCACGACTAAGAAGGAAACGCTTCCCCTCATGTCTCCTGCCAGGTTCTGAGTTAGAGCTCCAGGGTGAGAATAATTTGGATACCTCCTGAGCCGCTTAGGGTGTGGGAAACCGCTACTCCAGGCAAGCCACCAGAGGTCGAAGTGCAGCGCTTACGCTTAGCTGTTTGGCCGACCCCTTAAGAAGGGCTTTCTGGCCCGATGGCATAGGGTAAATTTTTTGAGGTCGATGAGCCCAAGACATCTCTGAAGTTCTTAGGCTGAAAGAACAGGTATCCTGCACCACTGCGTGCAGGGGACAGAACAAGACCCACGGCTGACTTCCCAGGTCCCAGTGGCAAAGTGACTACCGGTCCTTGCTGGGGTAGGGGCAAATACAAGTAGGGAATGAATGGAACAATACAGAATGGAACCAATCTATAGATACATGACAAGAGGTTTATATAATTTCTGCTTTCAATGCCTTTCCCCCACTCAAAACAGGATTTCTCTGTGTAGCCCTGGCTGTCCTGGATGGAATTCACTCTGTAAACCAGGTTAGCCTTGAACTCAACAGCCTGCCTCTCCTCTGGAGTGCTGGGATTAAAGGCTTGTACCACCATCTGACTGCTTCCAAGACTTTTAAGGCATGTCTAATTGATATATGTGTGCCCAGGAGAAGGGCAGTAGGAACCAACAACAACCACGAGTGATTTCCTTCACATTAGGACTGTAATCTAATTATGACTAGATAATTATAATAAATAATATAATCTATGATATGATATAATATATGGCATAATATTCTTAGAGAAAGGATGCCTGAATGTAGTCATACTTCCCCTCCCAGTTGACCGGCCAGACCCTACTCTAGGTTTATTTTTCTAGGAGAGTTTTGGGCCAATTCATTTTTTGGGCAGATGAATTTAGGGTCTGGGTGAGCATCCTTGACTTCTGGCAAAGCCTCACTGAACAAGGACAGAGCTAAGAGCTGTCTCCCTCAGTCTAGTAAGTTAGGTAAGCCTTGTGACTTGCCAGGCAGAAGCAGGAGACAAAAATAAATAAATTAAAAATTTTAAATGGTTCTTTAGATCAGACCTGGTGCTCTTAACCTTGACTCCAGATTCACCAAAGGCCAAAATCTTTCACCCAAGAAGAGCTGGGTCTGGATTTAGGGGTGGCTGGAGTGGAACACAATGTTTAATCCTTACTCTGACTGTATCACCAATACTGCATGTGTTCATTCGTTGGTGATACAGCCTCCGTGTCCATCAGGAAAATCCAGAAAGTGCAAATTAATCCGGCATCTTGCTTAACAATTGGTGGGAAGTCAGTAACTGCAACCCCAACCCGCTCCCACAGTAACTCCTCACTGCAGCAAGTTCCTAGGGTTAGGGTAGGGTGAGGTAGATCTCAGGTGGATCTGGTATCCCTGCTGCCTTTTTCTCTGTCCTGTATCCTCCTGTACCCTCTTCCAAACTCTTTCAGAGTGTATGAGGAAAGGGCTAAGGGTTTTCTGGTCTAGAACTCAGAACAATTTTCGCAGTTGTTCAATTGGTGTGGAGTAAGCACCCATAAGCAAGGTCTCCCATACCCCACCATTCCTTGCTAGAGCACCTGCACAGGTAGCCTCTCCTTCCTCTCCTTTGTGCCTTTCCCCTACACTTACCAGGCTCCCCATGGAGGAGCCTTCATCTTCCTTCCAATGAGAAAAGGAAACTCAGAGAATGAATAGAAATTGAGGCTCCCAAGAGTGGAGACATAAACTATCTTCCTGGCTTTGTGACTTCAAATTCAGGTGGCCCATGACACTCTTCCCTCATTCCAAAGAGGATGGAGCCCACTCCTCCTCCTCCTCCTCCTCCTCCTCCCCTCCTTTCCTCTACCTCCTTTCCTCCTCCTCCACTTCCTCCTCCTCCTTTTCCTCCTCTTCCTCCTCCTCCTTCCTCTTCCTTTTCCTCCTCCTCTTCTCTTCTTCTTCTTCTCTCTTCTTCTTCTTCTCTTCTTCTTCTTCTTCTTCTAATTCTTCTTCTAATTCTTCTAATTCTTTTGTGTTTTATTGGCACCAGGGTGCCCAGCAGTGTGAGCAGCTGAACCCAGAACAGTCTCTAGTCAAGGAAGTAGCTCTTCCCTCAGAGACTTTGGCATTCAGTTCCAGCCTGGCTGGACAGTGAGTGAGCTCTGCCAGGACCACAGCTGAGTCAGGTGCCTAGCTTGACAATGACTTTAGGCAAGTCCTTTCCCAGACTCAGTTTCCTCATCGGTCAAGAGACAGAAAATTGTAAAAGAAGGCTCCTGTCATCTCTAGGTTAGTGCTTCAAAGAAACAGGAGGGGGTGCTAAGCGTGTAATCCCAGCATCTGGGAAGCTAAGGCAGGAGGATTGCTACAAGTTGGAGAATAGCCTGGACTACAGAGTGAGACTCTGCCTCAAAACGAACAAAAGCTGAAAACCCTGGACAGATAGAGGCCGAAGGAGATTCCTGGTGTTCTAGGGACCTTCCTTCTAGGGGGTGGGTTTCAGTAGGGGAGAAGCCTCTGCTTCTCTCTGAAACCTCAGCCCTAGATACACAGCTAGGTCATGCATTGGGTATGTAAGCCTGGGACCAGGCTGCCTGGGATTGATATCTGACCCAGATGTGCTAGTTACCACTGTGTGACTTTGGGCCACTTTATTTCATCTCGGTGCCTCAATATTCTCCTTGTTAATACATATTAATAACATGTTAACATCACGATCACAAGTGAGCTGATACCTATGGCCCAGGTGAGCAAGTAATGTAATTACCTCTGAATACAGCTCCACCCTTTGCAGTCCTTTTGGTTTCTACAAAATATCATTATTTCTAACCTTCACTGCCTCCAGGATTTTAGTCTTCTCTGGTATCCTTCTGGAAATGGAAGGAGCAAACACCTGACTCAAGTCAGGTGGATCCCTGCCTTAGTTTGCTATCTTGTTTGTTGTGATTCATACTGGGAATGGAACCCAGGACCTCACAATGCACCTCTACTATTGAGCTGTTTTCCCGTGGGCTATACTTATTGACTGTTAGAGAAAAGAGTCCAGTCAGTCTTTCTCTCTGGAATAACCACTAGAGGCAGAGATGGCTGTGTGCCATCGGCTTGCAAGAATGAGTGAAGGAGAGAGACCCAGCTGCCTCACCTCACCCGGGGGATTGTGCTCGAGGCAGGTAGGTCTGTACCTCACATAGCTATTGCTCTCTCTTGTTGGTGTACACACATACCACTACCTAAGGATGAGGTATTTTGTTTTGTTTTCTGCTTTATCCCCAATGCCTATAACGCTGACTGGGGCAGAATAAACCCTGGATACATAAATATTTTTTTAAAAACCATGGCAGAGGTAGCCATGAGATGTCATCTCAGGACAAGATCTGTTTTGGTAGCATGATCTAGTCTTGTCGTCTATCCAGAGGTGATGGTTAACCAACCTTACCACTAAGAAAGAAAACAAGAACATAGTTCAGATCTACCCTAGTGAGAGTTTTCTATCTTGGATCTGTAAGTCTCTCAATATCCAAAGGGACTTTCTTCCAGGGCCCATCTCTCCAACCTGCTTAGAGGTAGAGTTCTCTAAGTGTCTGTATTTAAGACCCCGAAGAGGATCAGTGAGTCTTCCTTGGCTGTGGTTATCTTTTTGCAAGATGGAGTGTGATTTCCTAGACACAGCTCCAGTCTTCTTCATTGTCTCTCTGCAAGCACTCAAATCAGGAGCATCAAGTTTGTGTGTGTGTGGTGTTGTGTGTGTTAAAGTGGGAGGGAGATGCCGGTAGCGGTTACTAAAAGTGTTTGTTCATAACTCTGTCTGCCACTCATGTATGTGTTCATTCATAATGTCTCAAGTACTCAGTTAAACAACATCAGCCTCGCTGCAAACCCATTTTACATGAAGAAACAAAGATTTGATCAAAGTGACAGGTCTGTAAGAAGAGGAAGGAAAGTGTCTTCAAGAGCAGGCTTTAGGAACACATCAGAATCTTGGCAGCACAGCCACAAGCCTAAACCACCTACACCTTTTCCTAATTGAGAGGCAAATGGTAACTCCTCCATTTCCTCATCTTTAAATAAAGGGGATAAGAACAGGATCCATGCCCTTTAACTGGGAGAACTTCAGGATTGAATACATTTAGAATACACATAGATAATATATGTAATGTAGAATTGAATACATAGAGATAATAACATTACTGTACTTGCCTGCTGCAGAGCAGTATTTATGACACTCTTTGCAAACCATGGCTGTCTAGTGTGTCCTTATTTACACACTTATGGACTGAGGGTGTTGGGGCAAAACGAGGTTCATCTAAGATGTCACAACCCTCCTGGGAGAATCGGGTGGGTGAGAGCTCTGACCCAAAGTTCTCCCTGTGGAAGAGGAAGAATCTAGAACTGCCTCTGTTGATTTTTTTTTTTTAAAACAACAACAACAAAAAAAAAACCCAAATGTCTTATGGGGGACTAGAGATATGGCCCAATGGTTAAAAGCACTGTCTGCTTTTTCAAAAGATCAGTTTTGACCCCTACATCACAGGGCACACTCACTGTAGTTATAATCCTATAACTCACTTCCAGGATATTGATGTCCTCTCCTCTTCTGGCTTGGAGGGCATCAGGCACTCACACGTGATGCACAGATGTATTTGCAGCAAAGCATCTATATTCATAGAATAAATAAATAAAGCCATTTGGTCCCTTTTTAAAGAATATAAGTTTCTTCCAGACTCCTCTAGCATCAGAGTGTTGGTGAAAAACTGGGCATAGTCACACATGCCTTTAATACCAGCACTTGGGAAGAGGAAGTAGATCTCTGTGAGTTTGAAGCTAGCTTGATTTACATAGTGATTTCCAGGAAGCTAAGGCTACACAGAGAGACCTTGTCTCAAAATTCACACACACCACACACACACACACACACCACACACACACCCAGAGTGTTGGTGACAGATCCTCTGGGGCTGAAAGAGACTAGGTAGGTCAATGTCCACCTTCAGTCAGCTTCTCCACAGTACACTAAGGTTTTGTCAGAGGATCCCACGCACCTTGCCCTGCAGGACACGTCATGCCGGGGCCAGATGGAGAGTGGATCTGTATGGTATTGAGGGAGGGCTCCCTTTTGTTACTGCTTTCTCAAAATCTTGTAAAGCAATATTTCACTGAATGTTTTCCCTTTCTTTTAATAGATCACCTGGAAGAGCTTTTCCACCCTTCCCTTGTGGTCCTTGCTTGTGAATGAAAGACTCCAGTGTTAGGGAACGGAAGGATGAAACCCTGAGAGCTTTTTCATTGAAGTGAATAATAAAAGCAAAGGAATGCAAACCTTTTTAAACCGATGTTCTATCTTTTTTTTTTAATTCACATATCCATAAATTTATTTCACTGATGTATAAAATATTGACAGAGCACCTGAAGATGTCAAGAGAGGGAGAAGGTGGTGGAAGTTGGAGCAAGCACCCTGGATTTTGTCAAAGTTTGGCCATGAGCGTGCTCCTATGGAAAGGCAACGTCCCAGAGATGAGAAAGCAGGTGAAGAACCCCCAACCGAGGGGTGGGAACAGCATAGTGTCCAGTGAGGAACACACACTTCCGATTTCCAATTTACTGTAGATTTAGAAACCAAGAATCATGGGTATTGGAACTGTTTGTAAAGCGGTGTCACAGAAACGACGTCAAATCCAGCAGAGGAAAGTAGAAGACAGCTCTAACGCCGCCCTCTGTGTCTTTCAGTTTGGAGAGGGCAGGGTGGAAAGAGTGACACCTAACCCCGGAATCAGGCATGCAGGAACCGAAGGAGGTCTTATAGGCGGAATAAAGATCACAGCACGGCCACTAGGATTCAGCTAACCTTACCCCACACCAGCCAGCGCCATTTGGCGCAAAACTTTCATTTAGGCTCTGCCGAGAGGAGAGGCAGGTAGTGCGGTGAGCACTACTGATTCCTCTCACAGCTAAGCCGCAAGCACACTTTAGTTCTCTTCCCCAAGGGCACTCCGACGCAGAGGAGCTCCGGTACCCTCCCTCTCTGCAAAAAAATCTGAACTGCGGAAAGGGTGCACTGAAGCCAGAGAGACGCCAAGAGATTGTTGTAGGAAAGAGGTTGAAGCAACTGCCCTGGGAAGGTCTATGTTTTGCCCAAGCCTTCGCAGGACACCCCTGACCCTGTACCACATTCCCCTGAAGTCTGACACCCTCAAAGGTCTGGAGCGGCAGCGCGCCCCCCTGAGGCCCATAGGGGAGGTTTTGCAGCACGCAGAGGTTCGCGCTGCTAGTCCAGGTCGCGCAGGCCCGCGTGTGGGGCGGGGCACATGGGGGTGCAGACGAACCCCGCCAAGGGTCCTTACCTCCACAAGGGCATCCGTCCGACCAAGCGCAGTTTGCTGCTGGGACTGCGGGGCCGGGGAGGCTCCCACGGGCTCGGACCGGCCCCCCTAAGCCCCCTCCCCAAGCCCCCAGACCTTTCGGTGGCCTTGAGGAGGGTCGCCGGGACCCAGGCACAGGCGCCGTGCGGGCGGGAGGAGGTGGCTCCTGCGGGGCGCGGCGGGGCGGGGCGGGGTATCTGCCGAGCCCGCCCGGGAGGGGGACGTGAGAGCGCTTATCCCGGAGAACAAAGGCAGCTGGGATGGCTCCCCCCACCCCTTTCCTCCTGGGGCCGGCCTCTGAACTTGAACTTGTACTTGACACTTTGTCCGGAAGGTGGCGAGGAAGCTTGTCTGAGCCGGGACAGGGCTTGCCCGCCACCTTCGGTCCCGCAGACCCGGAGAGCCTGCACTCCGCTGCGGCCCTAGGGAGTCGGGATCTTCAAGGCTCCGACTCGCCCCAAACTGCCTGATGCTCCAGGGCTCTGGGATTCCGGGGTCCCTTGAGACTGGGGGTGCGGAAGCCCTGGGTGTTGGGGCCCCGAGCCGCAGGCGGAGCCCTGCATCCCGCCGCGCCCCTCCTCCCGATCCCGCGCCCGGCCCGCCGCCTAGCTGCGCGGGGCAGGCAGGATTCTCTGCACGTCGCGTCGGCAGCCACTATTCAGCCGCTAATTGAACGTTAATGGCAGGTGCGGATGAGGTCACCGGAGCTGGCTTTTCTCACACATTTTTCATGCAAATTCGCGAAACTCTAAACAAATTTGAATAAAAAGCTCTTTGTGCCGCCCGCCTCCTAGTCCTCTCCTCACAGCCCAGGATCTTGGCTCCTCCCGGTGCCCTGGGGCTCCAGCCGGGCCGCAGGTTCCCAGAGCCCCGGGGAGTGCCGTCTGGTAGTAGATGGTTATGGCTCTGACTACCCTGTGCTTCAAGCTGCTGTGAACACAGAATTTTTCATTTGGAATCTTGGGATCAAATCAGGATGACCAGTCACCACGCTTTTAGGGAGGTAGTGGGTAAGCTCCTGGCATCTGGACAGACAGGCATTCCAATGCTGACGTCTCACATTTCGGCGGCGCGCGCGCGCACACACACACTGGCCACTTTGAACAGCTTCTTGGTTCTTACCCTCTCCATAGCTTAAATGGGAATAAGGATGGATGGCGCCAGCTATGCACACCAATGTCTGGGGATTAAATGTGATTTGGGATGGCGCAAGCACTTAAGCTGTGCTGGGAACCAGAAAGTGTTAATTATTGTCTGGGGGTCCAAGGGCCTGTGAGAATGAAAACTGATGAAAGCAGGATTGTGATTTTGCGCATATATGAAAAAAGTTGTCAAAGGCTTTTGGAGCGTCATGACACCCCCCCCCCTTCCCATTCTGATCGTAGAGATCCGGAACTCAGGGCCACGGGTTTCCAACTGTGTGGTTTTTGCCTGTTTCTAAGCCTCTCTGAGCCTCCGTTTCCTAGTGTGGAAGATGTGACTGTCTTAAAGGATCACGGTAAAAACTGAGAAAGCTTAGGAGCAGACTGGGACCAGGTCCCTAGGTCAGAACCTCCAGTACCCCTCTTATGAAAGCAGAACACCTATACTCCCAGGTTTAAAGCAAGATAGGCTTCTGACTGCCCTGGTGACTCTAGCCCATGTCAGAGATGACTTTCTTGGGCTTTCTGAAGCTTCTTACACCTTCCCATCACATGTCAATCCACCACCAGTTATCTTTGCTAGTGGCAGAATCCGGCTTTCCTTGCTCTTGTCTCTCTAGGGCGATAGAAAAATGATTAGAGACAGGGCTTTTTCAAACTTTTATTAGTTGTGAGCTGGGGTAAAAGAGGCAGAGGTCTCCCAGGGTCAGAAGAGTTCTTTCTCTCAGAATTTGTCTTAATCATCCCTCAAGGTTGTCCTGAAATAAGCAGGAAGAGTTCCAACAATTTCTAAGCCTGGCTGTTCCTTTTGCTCTCCCATGCCTGCTCCTCCAGCTTCAGGCTTGCTGCAGGTGCACCTCTGAGAAGCAAAGGCCTAGGTCCTGGAGCATCCTTGACCTTCCCATCAGGCTTTCAGGCCAAGGACCTGAAGGAAGAGGCAGCATGTACAGAATGCAGATGACCAGACTCCAGGAAGCAAATAGCATAGTGCTCAATAGCAATACTAACCGAAGGCCCCAGTCTGTATATGGCTTTGAATTTCTTCTCCAGCTCTAGTAGGCCCTGGCTTCAAAGCTTAGTATACTTATGAGATGAAATTAGGTAAAGGGAAGGCCCTAGGCAAGATATTGAGGGAACCTTGAAGGCAGAAGTTAATGTCTCTATGTATGGAACTAGCCAAGAAGGGTTGGGGCTTAAGAGACCTCTTTTAAGTGGCCCAACCAAAAAGGATATATTTGGGGTTAGGAATCCAGACTGCAACCAATGGGATAGGTGTTAAAACTCAGTTCTGGCACTTTTTAGCTGTGACTTGGGAGATGTAGCAACATTTCTGAACTTCAATGTCATCTTGTAAAATGAGCACACCAGTGGTTCCTTCTGTATAAAATTAAGACTGCACCAAAGCAAGAGACCTGATGACAGCCCCATCCCTAGTTGCTTTTCTCCCTGACGTCTAAAGCTACCATCCAGGTTCCTCTGGTCATCTCTACTGTTGATCTTTCCTTGCCCACTTTTAGGCCTCAGAACCCGATGCAGAACTCCACGGCATGTGTGCCTGGACTTATGCTGGTTCCAAGACTCAATGCTCAGTTCCCCTTTCTAGATGCCCTGTAGCAATTTACTCCTTTGGGGACAAAACCAGGCTTTTGATTAGCACTAGGAGCAGCAGTGTCTTGTGGTATCTCTCTGGACACCTGCTGTGTGCATCCAGATAGAGCCTATCAGAGCCAGTCTACTCCTGAAGCCAGTCTGTCCCCAGCAGGACACCTCCATTGGGCTAAAGCAAGTAGGGGTGCCCACTCATAATCAACACAGCCCACAAGCCTCCCTCCTCAAAACAGGTCCTCCCAGAGGGAAGTCAGAGCCCATACTTGCCTTACTCACTCTAGGATACTGACTGCCCCTCGCTTGCCAAGCAGCATGGAGAAACCCACTGATTTCTGCATTCAGTCTCCTGAACAGGTTAGACTGAAATAATATGACATTCACCTAAGCAAGAACCAGAGAAGCAACCCTGGAACTAAGTGGGCTTTTGATTAACAGTGGCAGCCATGATGATGACATGTGGCTGGAGACTCGCCAGTGGCCAGAGGCCACCAGTACTGTCAAGACACTTCTCTGCCACATCACCGCCTTGTCTCGGAGTGCACACCCTTCATTGGCTGAGAGAAGTTACACCTATTAAGTGATGACTACCCTTTCCTTTTTCAATAAAAGCATTTCACAAATGCAGAGAGAAAATAAACACAAAAACACAGGAAGAAATGCCTCCTGCTTCCTGGAGGCTGCTGTGCAGTGCTTGCTTCCAGGACTATCCAGACAGACATACTTATGGCTGATACAGTTTTATTTGGCTCTAGGCCTCTTTCTTGTACACTGTGCATTTCAGCCGACACTGTGACTGGCCTTTAAGTATATACAAACAAGAACACACTTGACTGTTTTGTACTTTATTCTATTCATGTAAGTATATTGGCAACCTTCCCTATCAGCTCGCATGCAGAAATCCACCACAGTCTTACAGCTGTGTAGTAGTCCATAGAATGAAACGACTCATTACTTCAACCACAGGTCTTTGTCCACGCTTCTTAGCAAACTTTTCCAGTACATCTGGAGTGAAATTAGCATCAGGTATATGTGCCTTTTATATTTTGATATTACTGCATTTCAGAAAAATTGTACAGTTTCTACTTTCCAAGTAACTGCACAAAAATATCCAGTCGGTTGGAATGGAGGCACCAAGGGAGAACAACACTGCACTGGCCTGTTGTGTAGGGCAGCACCTAGTGGCCTGCTCCTGTCTAGGCATGTGCAAGCTGGGAGCCCAAGGGTGCCCTGAATCACAGCTGAGTGGGATATATAGGGGCACTGGGAATGAAGGGCAGGCGCATGTGGCTGGGGTCCGCCTGAATGATTTCTTGAAGCCATTGTCTCTGTCCCGCCTGGCCTCCTTAGTAGGAGTTGGTTTGGGCGGGGGGGGGCTGTGGAGGAGGGGGTGTGCAGTTTTCACCACAGGCACCCAGGAATGTGCCATAGGAGGGAGAGAAAGAGGAAGGGGGAACCCATCCCTGGGAGAGGCAGGACCGTCAAGAACCCCTGACTGATGAATATTGAGTGTGCCCTTGAACCTCACTGGGTTTCACCGTTCTCAGGCACAGAACAAGAGCCTTGAGACACTTCGAGCCCAGCTGCACAGGGATGGCGGTGGTTCATCTCAGACACTTTGACAGGCCGAGCCTTTTCCCTGCATAGCTCCGATCTGCCTCCCAGCTCCCCTGGCAACAGCACAGCAGCATGGCTCCTGGTTCCAGGCCCTGTCTGCTGTGAGCAGGAGGAGGGAGGAAAAGGAGCACCAAGGGGAGGACAGCTGGGGAGACATGTTGTTAACTCCTGGGAGGCTGAAGTCCCTTCCTTTGGCAACTTCCCAGTGTGCTGCCTAGTTCTTTGGGGTGGAAACGCTGGTGATGAAGCTTCCATTTCCAAGTGCCTGAACAGAGTGTTCTACAGCACATCAGACCCGGAACAGGCCTGAAAAGGTGTGGCACAAGCAGAAATGAAGGTGATCCTAGGCAAGCAGGTGAGTGACAAAGGCCCTCGAGGAGGGTGTGGAGCATTTCCCCTGGTCTCCTGCCAAGTCCCTGGTAGCAGGATTGCCCCTTGTACAGCAGCCTCAGGAGGGTGGCTATTGAGTTTTCCTTTTCTGCTGGATTTTTCTGGTTCAGGTTCTTGGCTCTGTATTCATCCTGTGACTTTGGCAAGAGTTACCACTTCTCTGTCTGTTCCCAGAAAGCTGATCAGAGCCTGTCTCATCACTTCCCTTCACAGGACAATCTAAAGACAAGAGAAATAGTCTGTAAGCAGCTTGCACTGGGGGTGGGGGGGTGGGGGTGTGAGTTTGGTGTCCTATGAATCCCATTCAGGTATTATCAGGTATTATCAGGGCTGACACTAGGAACTGTTGCTCTCTGGGAAGAGGGATCTCCAGACTTCCCCAGCAGGAAAGTCCTGAAACTGAGAAAAAGGATTTATTTATGACCATGGGCTTTGGAACTTCTGGGGGCAGCTGGGATAAAAGAGACTGAACTTATCATTCCAAAGTGTTCTTCTATATTATTTATGTGTCTTTGTGTACATGTATGTGAAAGGTATAGTTATTATTATTGTTTTTACTTGTATGTACATTGTTCTACTTCCACGTATATCTGTGTGAAGGTGTCAGATCCCCTGGAATTAGAACTATAGACAATTGTGAGCAGCCATTTGGGTACTGGGATTTGAAGCTGGGTCCTTTGGAAGAGCAGCCTGTGTTCTTACCTGCTGAGCCATCTCTCCAGCCCAGGCATGGTTATTATTATTGTTGTTGTTGTTCTTGCTATACTTTGAGTCTAAGAATAGACCTCAAAGCCTTGAGTATGCTTAGAAAGCTCTCTACCACTGAGTATATGTCTACTCACTTCTCATTCTACAAACACGGAAACATTGGCTGAGAGAGGCTCTGCACTAGCCCAGAGTCACCCTGGTAACACAAAGGTATTGGTTCCGTGCCCTCTACATTTCACAGGTACAGTTGTCTCAGCTGTGTCTGTAACAGAATCACTTGGCTGGGGAAGGCAGGGAAAGGGACCGGGCATCAAGAAGTGGTGCCTTCATGGATTACTTAGGGTAGGGAGCTTTTGAGCCTAGGGCTTTGGGTCAGGGAAGGTCCCAAGTATATGACAAACCCTTCCTGAAGCCACCAGGGCACTGTTCAGAGCATTTGGAACTGAAAGAAGGCAGGCTGAAAGCATCCCAAGTCAAAGTAACATGCACTCTGGCCCAGGCCTTTGCTCCAGAACAGGCTGCTTTCCACTCAAAGCTGCAGGTGAGCAGTAAAGGAGGCTCCGGGGCTGTTTGTTTGTTCATTCATTCGTTTGTAGGCCTTAGGTAGAGGTGTCTGTCTACTGTGTCCCAGGGCAGCTTGAAGAAGAAAAATTGGCTGAGTTTCCTGAAAGTTGGGAAGCAGGAGGTAGGGTGACTCATATGTAATAAAGCAGAAAAAATAAGAATTCCCAAATTATAAAATGTAGGGGCTGAGTACTGCAGATGACATCATATCCAGTGTTCCTTTCCCAGGTCTATAGAGGAAAGAGGCTTGCCTAAGACCACTAAGCCAGACGGTGGTCTGGAGGGCAGTCTCTGACTTCCAGTGGGGCTGGTGGGGCTGGTCTTCTCATGACCTTGTTTGTTTATCAAGCCACCTTAGATCCTGAAAGGGAAAGATTTCAGCAAGAAAAAAAAAAAAAAAGAAAGAAAACTCAGTAGAAGCCACTACTGTCAATATGCACATGTCCAGAAGAGGGGAGAGTCTTCAAAATTCTGGGGCTGGCTTGAGGCCAGAAGCTTTCTTCAGAGACCTAACATGGCTTTGTTCCACCTCCAGCACCGCATTCTCAGACAACAGGAACCACTGACCTCCCCTAGAGAAAGAAGCCAGGCATGAGGAGGAGGGTCAGAATGAGGACAGGCCTCTACTCCTTGGCCCACAGTGCTTCTGAAAAGGAGTACAAGGGAAGGTGAGAGATTCAGAAGTTCATCCCATTCCAGAGAGAAGAGAGAGAGAGAGAGAGAGAGAGAGAGAGAGAGAGAGAGAGAGAGAGACTGGTACAGTTTTCAGCCAGCTTGGATCTTGGATCTGATGGGGTGTCCCCCTATGGGAGGCAGAGTTGACCTAGTGAGAGAGCAAAAGACATCCTGGAATCATGTGTCTTGCCATCCTGAGGCAGGTTTGTGTGCTTGAGGAATAGACACCTATGTGATAGAACTGAGAGAAAGAAAGACAAATAGATTTATTTGGGTCCAGCTGTGTCCTCTTCCCTGGGCTGCTGGTTCAAGCCAGTTGCCATGCTGGTACAGAGACCATACTAGTAGTTAATACTCTAGACATCACCACCGTGTCCATCCCCCCCAGATCAAAGCCATATTAAATGGTCTTCCTAGCTATCACACAGTTAAGGAGAAGAGCTTGTGTGTCTGGCGCCAGTCACAGCAACTCTATGCTGTGGGGTTTTTCCAACACCACAGACGATACTTTAGAGGCCCCAACATTCAGGATCTAACTGCCCATTAATCCAGGGCTGAGTGTCTGCCCACAGCATCTCTTTCTCTCGTACCTTCTCTCCAGCCAGGATTTTCCTGCCTCCTGGTGACCACAAGCCCCCAGAACTACCTGGACCTGTATTCAGCATCCTGACTTCAGTTTCTAAACTCTGGGTTTTCTCTGAGCCACTCAAACTAATATGGAAAGCACACCATCCAACATAAGAACTCCACTGTAGACCAGACCTCTTCCCCTGGCCAGCTCTCATAGCATTCCCCTGACTCACCAGAAAGATGACTACCTGTAAATAAACAGACTATTCTATTTGAGGTTTGGCAGCTGGAAGATCTAGGACCTGGCATACAGTTCAGGGCAGCTACCAAAAACTAAAAGCCTAGTCACGTAGAAAGAACTAGGAAAGCACCAACCTTGGGAAGTTCCTTCCCTCTCAGGAACAAAGAACAAGGTGCTGCATTGCTGCAGTCTGTGCTGATGTCCCAGAGGATACTGGGTACCACCCATCCTGGGTCCAGCCCAGCCAAGGCTACTGCCTCCAGAGGGGAAGCTGCGCTTGGAATGTGATTCCCCAGCTTTGCCATGACACTTGGTGATGCACCATTAGCAGAGTGTGACTCCTAAGATCCCTTGTCACCTCCTAAAGCCTCTGCCAGCCCGCCCTCCCAGCACCACACTGATCACCAGATTAAGGAGCTCAGAGATACAGCTGAGGCAGCAGCTGAGGCAGCTAAGAGAGGGGTGAGGCAGGGAGGGCAGCAGACAGTTCCCCCAAGTCCCTGCCATCTTGACTCTTCCCCACCCCTACTGCACAGCCCTCACTGTGTCTGACTTCTACATCCTTCTTCACTAAGGTCTGGACCAGTCCACCAGACTCCCAGGCACATGAAGTGCATCTACATATAGAATGGTGGGAAGTGAGAAACTGGCTAAAGCCATGCAATCAGAAGAGAATGGCTCAGGGCTCACCTTTTTCCTCAAGGTCATCTGAGGTCAAGCTCCTGGTGGATCACTGGCCAGCTTCCTGCTCTAGATCAGATACATCCCACCATGTCTGAGGAGAGAGGGCTGGCAAAGAAGAAACAAGAAGAGGAAACTAGGCACTAGAACATTTTCCTAAAGACACTCAACTTATTAAAGAGACACAGTAGTTAAGTATGGTGATACATACCTCGGGTCCCAGGATACAGGAGACAGAGGCAGGCAGGTCTCTGTAAATTCAAGGTCAGCCTGGAATACATGGGGATTCCAGGACATCCAGGGCTATATATAGACCCTATCTGAAATTTGAAACACACACACACACACACACACACACCCCACACTTACACAGAGTAATCAATTTCTTTTCTCTCTCTAAAGAATGGCATAGGCTTGGTAATAAAAACTAATCAGAAAGGAATGGGGGAGTTAGAGGGACTAGCCCTAGGCTGGAAGTTTAGTAACCCATAGGCTATGTTACAAGAGGGCAAGACAAGAGGGCATGAGTGGTGGAAAGCGACAACAAAGAGCTCAAAGTCACATGTGGATGCACATGGATGAGGGAGTAAGACTGCATCCCTTCCCTTATTTCTGGGGTTCCTGTGGAGCTCCAGAGGGGTAGGCGCTCTGAAGGGATGACCTGGGAAGTTGCTAGGAGGCTGGCTGGTACTGAGCTTTTAGCCTGGAGGAATAGGCAACAGTCAGCAGTTGCCCTGGCTGGGGGTGACTTTCCACCACTGCAATATGCAGGCCAGAGGAAGCCTCAGGCTTGGGAGCGGGCTCTGTGTAAGGACGCGGGGAGACAGGCTCTGCTGACTCCTGATCTTCCATCAATTGCTCAAAAACCACAGACTCACGCTTGAGTGTGTGCAGTGATCAAATCTTCCTTCCATAACTGCACCCACCCCCACTCAGAACTCACTGGTCTCATTCTTGTCACTGTGCTAAATGAACACAAGCTGAAATGATCACCACCAGCAGAGATTTCCTCAGCTAGGACAGAACCAGAAACTCCTGAAGCTCAGCTTCATCACTGTGCAACTGGGATTAAGAGTCAAAGGGACTTGTGCTGTCCAAGGTCACACAGTAAGCCAGTGGCAAGGCCATGACTGTACCTTGTCTACCACCCTACTACAAGGGCCTAAAAGGGAACTTCCCCATCATATCCTAAACAAGACCCTGACCTGCTATGGACGGCAGGGGTCTGGGGACAGAGGAGGCCATAATGCGATAAGCCGACTGGCCATCTGGCTCTGGGACGGAGGAGAGCCCAGACTGGTCGCTTCTGCTGCCTGGTCCCAAGGGGCCTTGTGTCACAAGAGACAGACTGCCAGATGGACAGGCAGTAGCCTAGGTCTGGGTAGAAGCCAATGAGTCCCCTGGAGTCGGAGCTGACCAACTTTCAGGGGTAGGGGAAGGAGTGGAGGGGGCACAGAGAGCAAGGCCAGGCTCCCACAGGCCAAAGAGCAGCAGGACAGGAAAGCTAGGATTCCCCATTCAGGGCCACAGTCTAGCTACCCAGGTAGGCCAGCACAGCCTTGCCAAGCTCAACACACAGCCTCCAGCCCACTGGCCAGTCACAAACAGGGCCCCCTCCTGGGGGAAGAGGAAGGCAAACACATCTCCCCTGGCACCTTCTCAGACATGCATGCAAAACTAATTAACATGGGGAGACATGCGAGCAGCCGGCCAGCTCCACACCCTCGAGTCCATGCAGACAAGGCGATCCCTTGTCCGGGGGACCTGCACAAAGCTTTGTTGCTAATTTAGGCATCTGTCTCTGTCTGGTCTGGTCCTCCTGCCTGCACTGGGGTTTTTCCCAGCCCCTCGGACAATGCTGGGAACAGGCTCGCAGATCCCTTATTCAAATCACACCCGGGACAATAAGCTTATTGTGCAGACCATAGAAAGGGGGATGCTGGGGGGGGGTGGGGAGTGTGTAAGGGGCATCAGGGAGTGGAGAAGGGTGGGGGTGTGTGTGAAGAAAATAGGAAGCCAGTAAAGTGTTTACTAACATAGCCCCTGCAGCTGCCTTGGGCCCCTTGCCCCTCCCTTGCTTGGCTGGGAGCTGGGGAGAAGTCTTGGGACTAAGAGGTGGGAGCCCCAGAGTGGATACAGGACCTTGTGCCTATGGGCCCAGCAGTTAGATACAAATTCTGATTCAAGCCTTCAACCTGCTGGCTCTTCCTTCAACAATCTACAACTGTCTCTACACGTGCAAGCAGCAGGCATAATTTTTTAATAGCATAGTTGGGGCGTTCCTTTCTTTCTCACCTCAGGCTTAGCAGAGTAATGTATAGACTCACTATAGAGATGAGGCTAGGAGAGGCACTGGTGGCTGTGCAGGGTGGGACGGGCTGTCTCAGCCATTGTCTTCAGGCAACATCTCATCTTCTCCTCCTTCCCATCTACTGAATTAGGAAGTGGATGTAAACTGTGAAGGGGCAGGCTCCCCATGGACAGGGCAGAAGGAAGGCAACTCTGGGAGCTCTTGGCAGATGGGGCTCACCCAGCCAGACAACTGCTCAGGCCATACCTGGCAGACCCTTAACTGCATCCCACACGGTGAACAAGAAAAAAAATCCTGTCTCTGTATGTGTGCAAGTACATATAGACCAGCATCCTGATGTCCCTGAGGGGAGAGCTGAGGCTTTGAAATGTCTGCTTTTTACCAACACCGCCCCCAGCTCCCTGTCGCACTGAGCACGCCTAGACAGGCCGACATAAATAGACACACACAGCCTGACACTGACACGAAGATACAAAAAGAAACACACACACCCAGAGGCAGCAGCAGACACATGCTGACAATGGTGTAATGAGCACTGGACAACAAGAGCATTCAGTCAGGAGCTCCCACCACTGGGGTGGCCAAAGGTGATGGTGCGGCTGCAGGGCACACCCCAGCTCTCTCCTTTTCGTCCGTCTCTTCCTTTGTTTGTTTTCTGAGGCAGGGCCCCATGTAGCCCTGGCTGGCCTTGAACTCCTTACTGTCCTATCTCCATCTCCCAAGTACTACTAGGGTTAAAGGCATGAACCATTGTATCTGGGCTTCAAAAGTCATCTTCATTGTCCTGTATCTCAAGACAACCTATCCTGAAGCTGGGGCAAAGTGGAGCTTTGCAGACATAGTTTTCCTTTCAGTACTATCTCAGGTTCCAGTTTCTTGCTGTTAAGATAATTCTGAGAAGAGTATCATAGGAGAAGAGAAACATAAATGATTACTATATACCATCCCATGGTGAAAAGTATTGCTAGGTCAACCTAGCAAGCAACTGATCCCACAAGGAGGTAACATTCCGTTTGTTTGTTTATTTATTATTTTTCTGTACTATATTTTGAGATAGGACCTCACTGGTTGTTCCCACTAACTTTGAGTTCCTGGGATCAAGTATTGATCCTACCTCAGCCTCCTCAGCAGTCAGGACAGGGACTTGTGTTGTCCCCACACCTACCTTCCCTGTTTTAATGTCTTCCTCAACAGGTGCTTTGTCCCAGTGAAGGGAAACAGCAATGACAACAGTAAATGGAGTGAATTCTATGGAAGCCTTCCAGTTCCAGCCGCACAGACAAACAACAGCTGCTGGAGAGAGCCATGAATGTCTGTGTGGGACCTACAGCCAAGACTGGGAGGGAACCCACCTTTATAGTCATCAGCAAGCTGTCATTTCTTTTCTCTTCTTCTGACCCACCCTGGAGCATGTCCTGGAAGAGAGACAAGGCCCATGAGAGGAGGAGCAGAACAGGAAGTGAGACAACTGCACACCTACTCCCTCAGCACAGGAGTCTGTGAACCTCTTTGCCCTAAAGGAAGCATCTCTCGGGAACCTCGTGACTGAAGTGTGTGCTGGCTCCCATATTTAAACCCTTGGCAAGTCTCTGTGGATGTGACATTTATTCAGTAAACTGCCTCCAGAAACCTAAGCAAGGGAAGCCCCACAGGAGCTAAGGCCGCCACTGCAGGGAAGCCCCACTTGCTGTTGGCCCCTGAACATTCCCTTGCTCTGTGGCTCAGTATAAGAACTAAGAATACATGCTGTCTTCCTGGAAAACATCTTCACTGACCTCTCAGTTTCCTAAAGAAAAGACAAACATTCAGGAAGAATCCAGCACTGCTGTCTCACCAGCCGTTACTCCCCTGTCCACAGAAGAAAGCCTACATCAGGTACACTCACCTTGCCTACCAGCAACGACTGAGGTTGAAGGCAGGACACATGCCCCTAGTCTTCTGGTGGCTCAGCCATTCAAAGATTTAGAAGGAACTTCCATGCAGCCAGAAGTGGCATGAACTCTCCTGTGTGCTTTGATAACCAGCCTTTCCTGTTCGTGGAAGGCAAGGGACAGAAAAAGCCCATAGTCAGGGATAGAGGGCTGGGGACAAGGATTCATCTGCAGGGCCAGGCCACAATCCAGCTATGTGGGAAGGCGGTGGTCAGGTGCTCACCACCATCAGTTTACATGTAGTGACAAAAATTGTACTTGGAATCCAGCTTAAGGAACACCACGTGCTCCAGACAAGCTTCTGGTGTCTAAGGAGAAGAAACCACGAATTCCTCCAGGTACTGTTAATATCCAGTTTGCACTTAAGATATTCCTACTAGTTTCACACATAAATCTCAACAAGTTATTGATATTCTGATTCTTAAGATTCAAATTGTCTTAAATGGGAAAAAGGAGACTATAGGGCCAGTGGGATCTAGAGGACTGAAGTCTAGCTGAGCTAAGTGACAGCTGATGGTCGCCATAGGCAAAGTATGAAGTGGCCTCTGACTTTGTTCTGCAGGTCCTTGAAGAATGAGGGGCATAGGGCAGGCAAGAAGCCATAGACTGATGGCACCATCATATCCCATGCCTGCTAACTCAGCATTCCCTCCTTCAGCCCGACCTTCCTGTTGTGGATGAACACGTGAATCCATGTTACAAGAGCTAAAGGGCTCAGTGGAGGACGTGGTTTCCTCCTCTGTGTCCCCAAGGCCTTACTTGACACATAATGTGCAGTCAATAAATGTTGAATGAATAAATGATTGTGGTTAAAAAGAAAAAAAAAAAAAAAAAAGCAATGTAGCATTAGGAAGATGTCCAACTTCTGAGCTCCGCAATTCCCTCGCAAAGTCGGAAATGGCTCCATGAGCTACTCGAGTCCAAGCAAGTGCTATGAGGTGACAGGCACAGAGTGGGCATGCCTGCTCTGCTCCGGCTGGCCTAGGTGGCACAGGGCCTACCCATGGTGACCAGATCAGTCCCTTTAGCTCTCTCCCCACTTTGTTATTCTCGGCTTCCACCATCTGACCTAACGCTCCATACCTAAATTTCAAGCCCTGTCCAGCACAATAATTCCAGCTTCTCCAAACCTCTGGCCAGAGGATATTACCCTCTGGCATGGATCCTGCCCTCTTGGTGGCCTAAAAGAAACATTTGGGCACAGGAAGCATTCTCTGGTATTTCTTTCTCCAGAAAAATTCCTCTTTTCTTAACTTCTTGGACACAAGTTAAATCACATACCCCTGTATGTATGCTCATAAACCCCTACATGCGTGCCTGCTAACACTGTTCAAGTTAATCTCTATGATCCAGAAGTCAGGAGCAGGTCACCCTGTCAGGCCCTGTGCACCTAGGCCAGCTGGAGCAGAGCAGGCAGGCCCATTCTGTGCCTGTCACCTCATAGCACTTGCCTTGGACTGCAGTAGCTCATGGAGCTTGTAGACAATCAGAAGACACAACAACTTAGTACAACATGAGAGAGGGCTAAGCTTGGTCCCTTGCCTACCATCTTCCAGAAATTTTATTTATATCAAATGTGTGACACGACATCTATTTTCTCCCCCCTCCTCTCTCCTCTCCTTTCTCTCCTTTTTTAGACCCAGAGATTGAACTTGGGCCCTGGTATTTCCTGAGTGCTAATCCCAAATTCACAGGTGAGAACAGTAGCTCACAAAGAGGAGAAGCTGCATGCTCATTGTTTCTGAACTAGATCAGGCTCAGCCTGGATCCTGTGAGCCTGTGGCCTCTGCCTCACTGCTGTGCTCTGACAGCATAAGGGAGAGGTTGGCTAGATGGCTCAGGAAGGCTGCCAAGCCTGACAACTTGAGTTTGATCATCAGGCCCACACAGTAGAGAGAACCAGCTCCTACATGCTGTCCTCTGATTTCACACACACACACACACACACACACACACACCCCAATACAAATAAACATACATAAATGTTAGTATATATTTAAATGACAATGGGGTACCAGAAAGTCGAAGGCTCATAAGAAGTGGTAAACTAGAGACCTCTCCCTCTCTTTACCTTCCCATAGCACTTGGTAAGGAAGTGACACTCTCAGAGACGATGGCCACTGTCCTAACTAGGAGGTTTTCAGGCTGCCAAACAAGCAGACAGAAGGGAGGTCTGGCATTCTTTGCTTACAAAAATAATATTGAGGGCTGGTGAGATGGTGCAGCAGTTTAAGCGTGCTTCCTGCCCTTCCAACGAGCCAAATCTCTTGGTGGGGGCTTATAACACCTGTAATTCCATTTCCAAGGATTCTGAAACCCTCTTCTGGATTCTGCAGGTATCTGTACACACACATACCTTAGAAAGAAAACAAGATTGGACAGAGAACACAGACCCTATCTATCCTTCCTCCTTAGAAGTGTACCATTTCTAGGAGCAGACAGCAAGACCCACAATCACCCTGAGCAGTCAGTCTCTTGCAATTGTGGAAGCTTATGGAGTTGGGTTACCCTGATTTTATCTTATCTTATTTTTTTTTTATTTTATTTTATTTTAGACAGGTTTCTTTATGTATCTCTGGTTGTCCTAGAACCACCCTGATTTTTATAAACTGAAGCACAGCAAGGCGTTATCTGACAGACATATCAAGTCAGGACCAGACGAGATGAGATGTTTCCCACTTCTCTAATTCCTTCCTGGGCTTCCTGGGGGCCTGGCACTGAACTCTCCTGTCTGGATTATTCAGCAGTGTTGCCTGCCTGAAGCAGAAGATGCTGCAGAGACAGTTTTCTCACAGCCCAAACACTCCTATGCTGCTTTGAAAACCCAGCAGATTCCTTGGGAAACAAGGACCTTGTGATAACTGAGATAGCTTCCCAAGAACTACAGCTCCTGAGACCCACCTCAAGCAATCCCCCATGACAAGAAAAAAAAGGGTAGACCCTGTATTATATTTACTCCTCTGAGCCAGGTCTCAGAGACACAACATGCAAAGATCAGCACAGAACCTGGCACAGTGCTCATGCCTGGTAAATGCTTGTGGCGGCGGCGTCACCACAGCTCATGATTCCCACTCTCTATCTCTCAGGCTCCAGGAAGGAGCTACTTTTCAGACAGCCCTAGAGTATGGAAACTGGAAGGTCCTTGACCCAGACCAGATTTCCCTAGCAAGAAACTGAATATTCTGAAAGGGGCCAGGGCTGGGTGGCAAGGTTAGCCCACAGCCTGGGGTCTTCCAAGGTGAGAAGGCTGTACAGGCCTCTACCCTCTGACAGCAGGACAAGCCCAGCACCTCCCCTAGGGAAAAAAAAATCTCTCTGGAGACCAGAGGCCTGGAAGGGAGCCAAAGCAGGAGCCTCTCCAAGAAAATGCTGGCTTTGAGCCAGGAGAGTATCCCAGAAGCTCCAGCTTGCACTCGGCTGAGGGGAGGAGGGGCAGCCAAGAGATAGGCAGCCCCAGCCATCTTCCAAAGGAACCTAGCCAAAAGGAAGTTTGATACAAACCTGAGACACACAGCTGTCTTTTCTTGTTTAGTGGTTTCTGTGTATCTGGGAGAATGAAGTCACCACTGCCTGGTGTGGGTGCCACTTTTGGAACAATGATCTTGTCAGCTCCAACTCTGCCTACACAAACCCACTAGGGGACTGCTGACCCTTTATAGAAAGATTCTTCCAGGGTTAACTTTACCCTAAGTGCTGAAAAACACAATGTTGCCTATGGATTTAGGCCGTAGCTTCCACCTCCAAAGACTGAGGAGTAATTCCCCACACAACAGGCTCTTCTAGGCCTGAGACGCTCCACCTGGCTTTTCCACTGTACTCTAAACATAGACCTCTGAGATTAGACACCTACTGGGTCAGATCAGAAGAATCAGTTACAAGTGTAAGTCTGTAAGAGAGCTCCATCCTCTGGTTTAGAACAGCCATTTCAGTTCCTATGTAATCTCAAATGTTCTAGAAGCCTCATTCCAAAGACAGAACAGGTCATTTTAATTATGTCTTTTATCTAGTCAGATATTATTTAAATGTGCCATACTGTCCACACTTATGAGATCAACCATTCTTGTCTATTGGATATCACACTGGACAGGACAATACAGCTTTTGACTCTGGCAGCAAGTCCTCAGTTATAGCTGTGGATGTGGTTAAAGAATCTATGGAGAAGGCACCAAGGAGGAAAGCAAAGTCCCAGACCTCAACCTTACAGCTAGGCCTACTAGCCTTCCCTTTCAGCTTCCAGATGCATCACCATGGACTATTAGGTAGATGACTGCTGATCAATCAAGTTCAGGGAGACTGCAACAGAAACCTATTTGAAACAGACAACCCAGAAAGGACTAGCAATGGACACACTAGATGTTGCAAGCCTGGGGAACAAAGACAACAGAAAGGCACTGGAGGGCGTCTCTGGGAGACCTCTATGTCAGACCCAAGTCTCATTGAGGCCCTCTGTTTGTGCTATCCTGCTCAGTGCCACCTGGCTCCCATGGTGTGTCAATACCACACTCCAGCACAGGGTCTGGTGAATTTTCCACCACATCTCTCTGGAAGAACTACCCACAAAAAAAAAGCTCCTCTCTGCTTTAGAAGGCGAGAACAAGCCGTGCATTTACCCACTGCCTCTAGTCTTCTTACTCTGAGTCGCCATGCCAACACACAGTCATAATTACCAAGGAACGCGTCAATAGTGGCAGCATTGACAAAGACACTATATCAGGGCTTGCGAGCCAAGCAAGGTCAGGCTCTTCACAGCTCCCCAGCTTCCTGCCCACTTCCTTTATTCCACCCCGATCCATCTCTTGCCTTCATTCTCTCTCCACCCAGATGGTCTGATTTTATTTTCTCTGAGAGAAAGGAGCTACAGCTCAGTGTATAAAACACTTTTATAGCAATTAGGAGACAGGTTCTTCTTTGAGTTCTGATTTTAACTTGTGGGAAAAAGTCACTTTAACATCCAGGCCCCAGGGCTTTTTTTTTTTTTTTTTTTTTCTGTGAATGGACACTACCTATTCAATAAAGGGTTGCCTGCATTTAATTTGCCTTCTAAATTCAGAGGTTGATTAAGTGTCATGTAGTCATCTCTGAAATCGTCTTTATGATCAACAACAGAAGTACCAGAAGCTCAGGGGAAACAAAAGAAGGTTCAGATCAGAGAGGGAGTTAGTTCTAATGCCTGGGAACAGCAGGGCTTGCATCTCCCCCCAGGAAGAGCGGAAAACCTCAGAAAAGGAGCCAGGAGCAGCTGAATGTGGTCTCTATGAGATTATGAAAAGATGAGTGGGATGGATGAGAACTATCAGGCTAAGTGACACGCATTCTGAGGCCCCCAGTGAGAAACAGGACATGCACCCATTTAAAATGAGAGGTCAGGAAAGGAAGGCAGACAGCCATCACTGGAGCCCTACACAAGAGCGCCCCAATTTCAGAACACCCAGTGCACCAACATCTGAACTTACAAAGGAGATAAATTGGAGGCTGATGATTAGCATCACAAAATGATTATTCCCTTTGTAAAAGGCTTCCCTGCAGGACTGCTTTAAATAGTGCATTTAAACCATGATCTGATTTGCTAAATTCGATTTATACACATCTACTGCCTAAGCTGGCGTGCGGCTGTATTTACATGTCTTCCCTTGGCACAGAGGAGGGAAGAAGCCAGCCATTATTTGGGGCCTTTAATCCTTGCAGACAGTAACTAATCTGGGGAGCTGAACCCTGTTTTTCTTCTGCAGCTGGAGCTTTAGCTGCGAACTGGACCCAGTTCTGCTGCTTTGCCCTTGGAGACCCTGCTGGAAGACATCAGGACTGGGACCAGATCTGTCGGAGCCTTTCTGAAAATGGGGGCTCCCTACTAAGAAGCACAGCCATCCCCATTGGTACAGATTTCTGGGCTTTTAAACTATTTCCTATACTCATCAAGCCAGGGATTGAAGCCCCACCTTTGGGGGCCGCTGACATTTACTAGGCTGAGTCACAGCTTAGTGTCAGTGTGTGCACCTAAAGCCACAAGAACCAAACCTGTGGAGGAAAGGAAGCCCGCACGCCACTAAAGAAGACAAAAGATCCCCTGGCACAACAGGGAAAACCTTCCTGCTTCACCTAAAGGGATTTGTAGCCCTCACTGACAGCTCCCCCTGAAAGACAAATGACCCTTTCCAGAGAGGGCTAGTATGTGTGGCAGTGCTGCTAGGAATCAGGCCCATCCATAGGGGGAACACAGCTCACACTATTTGCTGGGGGGCTCAGAGGGGTTATATTACCAGGTATAGGAACTCTACACTCAAAAACAAAGTGCCCATCCCCAGTCACTGCCTCAGTGCATCCACCCCACTCTCATCTCAGCACTGGGTTCAGCTTTCGTTTTTTGTTTACAACATGTTTACACATTCCTACAACAGGAAGTCCAGTTTAGCACCTTGAACCAGGGCAAAGAATGAGAGAGCACCCCAGTCGAAAGATTGAGCATAGGCCACAGGTAAATTCTTTCCCTGTTGAGAGGTCCAGTAAAGTCTGGCTTCTGGATACTGGGGACTAGACTGGTTATCAGGATCCTGGGTCTATGTCCTTATTTTACTAACTTGAGTGACCTCAAGGACGATCAAGTTTTGAGGGGGTCCATACCCCCATCTATGATCTATGTGCATGCAACCTAAATAATCAGCCAGCTTTTTAATTTTTATTTTTTTGGTGCTAGTAAAGTGTACCACTAGGCAAGTGCTCTACCATTGAGCTACATCTCCAGCCCGTCAAGTTCTAAATTTTATACAAAACATATATCAGAAAAATGTTTGTCTCTCACACATCCTGAAAAGATTCCTTTTTGAGCGAGCTTATAAAGTCATCATGTTTTCTTTGTCTTGACTGTCAGGAAGCTCAGAGCAACGGCAATAGCACATCATAAATTCTATTCTTGGCCAGGGCTTTGTGGTAGACATTGGCCAAGAGAGCTACAAAGAGGTTGAGTAAGAAGGGGATGTCAGTGGGGCACTGGTAGCACACAACCTTTAATCCCAGCACTTGGGAGGCAGAGGCAGGTGGATTTCTGAGTTCAAGGCCAACCTGGTCTACAGAGTGAGTTCTAGGACAGCCAGGGCTACACAGAGAAACCCTGTCTCGAAAAAGAAGGGAATGTGAGTTCGGGAGAGGCCTGGGTTATTGGAAAGAACAGACAAGATAAATCTTTGTGTTTATGTTTATGTGTATGTACTTGCAGAGATTTAAATCAAGAAACAAGGCCTCAGGCTTAACAGCTCTGAATACACACTTGGTGAAAGTCACTTAAGGGACTCAAGGACTTAAGGGCCAAGACTTTCTTAGGCCTGGTTCATGGCAGAACCCTATGAACATAAATTGATAACTGAGGTTTCTTGGTGGGTGACTCTGTACACAAACACACGTGTAGGGTCTGCTTTAGGGCATCCATGGCTAAGAAGACAGACAGATATGAATGGAACAGGGGCACAGAGAAAGAAATGCAGTTGTGACTGTCAAGCTGAGGCCTGGTAAGGGAGCAAAGATGACAAAGATGCTGTCCTGGGCTCCCATCCTGCCACCTTCATCCTCAAACTGACTCGCTCAGACTGAGCGGTGAGAATGGGGGTCTCTAGGTCACCCTCATGCCTATACCACACTTTCACAGGTCTCACGTTGGAGCCCTGGGCTATATTTGCTTTACGTTATACCAGGGGCTAGGATAATGGAGAGAGATTTGCACTACCTCCTGCATTAGTTTCAAGAAGTGTGTGCTTTGGTCACACAGGTTAACACTGCTAGAAATAACTCTCCAAGAGCCCTGGGGTCCAAACTACAAACAAAACCAAAAACCAACCAACCAACAAACTACTGTCAGTGTTGGTCAGTTGGATTTGAACCTCAGCTTGGCAAAGAAGACCCTTTGGCCAGCATACCTGCCAGGGGCCCAGCAGCCAGCAGCAGCCTACTTTTTCCTGCTGCTTTCTCTTCATCAGCCAGAAAAGGCACCCTGGCCTCGGGGAACAGGTCCTGGGGTTGACAGAAGATGGTAAGGGGACCCCGGAATACTTGGCGACGACGGCCCATTGCAGGCGACTCCCGGGACCCCCTAGGCCAGGTGTGCTCTCTGCTCCATGGGGTTGCGTGGGGTTGCGCAGCCGGGCTGGCGCGAGGAGGAGCTCCTTGGACCCCGCGGCGCTGCGACCTACCTCGTGCCCATGCAGCCATCTTGCCGCCGCTCGTTCGCTCTCAAAATGGCCTCCCGGCCCCGCAGCGCGCCTCGCCGAAGCCTTAGCGCAGGCCCAGGGACGCTGTTGGTCCTCCGGGTCTCCTTTCGACCCTAGGCATCGGGTTTGCGTGCGTAGGCCGCGCGCTGAGGGCCTTCCACGGCCGGCTTCGCCGCGGACGCCCGGTGCTTCCGTAGGCCCCGAGAGGCCGGGGACTCGAGGTGCATGCGGGGCCGCCAAGGGAGTCTCTGCTTAAGCTCTCACCGCACGGGCTCCGAGAGCTAGCGCGCAGGACCAGGCCCTGAACCCCACTGTGGGGCTAGCCTGACTCCCGGGCAGGCCGCCTCTTTACCAGCCGAGGCTCCTGGTCGCCTCTCGCAAGCCAGGTTCAGTCCAGGGGTGTCCAAGAAGTCACTTTGGAGGCCAGAATCATTCCAGAACCCCAGTGCGCTCTGCCTACGGGGACCCTCCACACCCAGCCCAGCGGAATTGCCTTACAAAGCACAAGCCAGCAGGTGTATTATTAAAGCCATAGCATACTTTGGAATGAGGGTGACTTGGTGACTTTAGATTCTGACCCAGAGAGGGAGGGGGGTCGCCTTTCAAGGAATTCAGGTAGAAACACAGTCTCCTTACCAGCGTGATCCTGGAATCTTCCGACGTCCCCGGTCTCCGCTGTTTGTTTGTTTGTTGTTTTGAGACTCCCTGGCTACAGCCACTCACCTTTCCCGTGCGGTGGCGCGCCTCCGCCTCCTTCGTACTGAGGACCAGTAGGTGCTAGCGAAGGGGATGCAGAGCCCAGGTAGGAAATGCGGGAATCTGGAGCACCTGCTGGTGAGCAACTGTAACATAGAGGGAATAAGTCGGGCGCCCCGCCACCGATCCTTAGAAGTGTGTGCGGTTTATTCGAAACCTCAGGGTCCTGTAGCACTGGCCTGGAGGTGAGGACTCAGGCTTCCAACAGGTCATCACAACCTAGGGGAAATGTTGGAGCTCTGCGCTTCCACAGTGCCCGCCCAGGGCGTAGGAGAAACATTGGATGGGGGTACCTGCTATGGAAGGGAGTGGGTTCTATCTAGTACCCATGTTTGGTACTAGACAGGACACCTGGATGCGTTGACAGAAAGCCTGATCTCGACCTAAGACACAAACATAGCTTTTTCCCAATGTCACAACTAGTGAAGATTTAGAAAACCCGGTAGGTTTTCTCCATGGACTAACGCTGCCCCCTCCTTGAGGTGCCTCCTTGGCTTTCAGCTCCAGCCTTCCTTGCAAGAGTAGCCAATGCCAGTCTGGTGACTTCAAGTGCCTCAAGACAGATATCCCTCTAGTTAGTCATCCAGGCTCAATATTTATACCTGTCTCTCCTTGATCTCCCATACACCGGGTGTTTTTTTGCGGCCCCTGGGACTCAGCAGAGACGGTACTACTAGCTGGGGAGGTAGGCAGCCTATGGACCCTTTGGTGATACTGTGTGCATCTGTTGGACCCTTTCTTCTGCCTTCAGCAGGGGGAGTTTTGAATTCAGACCTAATGCGGGCACCATTTGAGATACCTTTTGACCACCACCTACTGTATGCGAGGCACTTTATTTGTATGTTTTATGTAAATTTCACAAGAGCCCTGTAGATTCAGGTACTATTGTCCCCATTTCACCTAGAAAGGTGGAGGTCACATCTCAAGGATACATGCAGTGTGGGAAAGGATAAAACCTGTGAAAGAATCCTGCCTCAGAGTAGAGCACTCGCAGCTCCCAGCAGCTCAGCCTTTCTAAAATTTACAATGTGAGGTTTTTAAACCTGGTGATCCCACATCTTGAACTCTAGAACTTCAAGTGAGGAATTACCACCCTCAGGGTCAGGAAAAGCCACACAAGCAAGCCAGTTCTGCCTTCCCCCTAAGCAGAGGATTTCTGCAGCCCTCTCAGACTCCACCCTTCTTCAGTGTAGGTGCAAAACCTGAGGGAACCAGAAAAGCTCCACAATGGCCACAATCCACTCACAGTTCACAATATTAGCAAGATAACTCAACCTGAACAATATAAGATGCATTGGCATAAGGGCTTGATAGTTTTGCACACAAGCCCAAGGAGACCTGAGGAAATACAGAAGCTGAAAGGAGCATTCATGGAGATGCCCCTCTTCATATTTAGGTAAGAAGTTCTCCAAGCTCCATTCTGAGAGCTGTGTTTTCTTTAAATGACATGACATTAATGCAGGGTTGGTTTTTTTTTTTTTTTTAATGCAACCTTTATAAGAGTCAAAAATTATATCCATTGGGCTTGAGGTGAAATACTACATTTTTAAAGGTTTTTTTTTTTTTCCAGATGAAGGGTAAGGGGTATGGCTCTTAGCCTAGGCTGTCTGGAACAGCAAAGGGGGCAGGGAACAACCAGAGTAGATTCCAGAAACATCCAGAATTCAAGTAATAACAAGAGGCAAGGGACAAGCCACACTCTCCAGAAGAAGCTCTTTACAAAACAATCTCCGACAGACATTGTAACCAACCTACCCTGAAGAGTGGCCATGATTCCTCAGCTTCCATCCAACCTGTGATGCAGCTCTACCCTAATAAGAGGGAGGGCTGAGAATGCCACCCTGTACATTTCTAAAAACATTAAGCCAGTGAGAAGCAGTTCTGCTCACAGTACCCCCTAATTCATGGGGGAAACAGAAACTAGGTTGCAAGCTGGGTGGGGGTGGTGAGGCTGACCAGTGAGGGGCTCCGACACCTGCACAGATGGAAGCTGAAGAGTTCTAATTAGCACAAAGCCTGCGCCTTCCATTAATAGCTCACCACCAGCTCCTGGATGCCGCTGAAGGCAGGCAAGTTGGAATGTGTTAGGCTCACCTGTCCCCCGCTCATTAACAGACCTAGGGTGAGAATAGGGCTCTCCTGTGGAAGGACCAGCCCAAACCAACCCCCATCCCTATCTAATTACAGGTTTGACTTCTGAGTCCATCTGAGGGGAAGAATGCTGCTTAACCCAAGTCTGATATTCTTGAACACATGCTCAGCCAGGCCTCCAAGGAGTATGCTCCCTCCAGACTTGAAATAAATTCTTTCTTTAAAAGTGCTGGCATACATTCCATTTATATGAAACCCTAGATAGGTAAAACTGACAGGGACCTCAAAGCGGGGTAGGAGCAGGCAGACTGGGAAGAAGCAAGAGAGAAGTTTCTGGAAAGGGGGAACTGCTATCTTAGGTATAAATTCATTTGTCAGAATTCATAGAACTGTATACCTACAGATGAGAATCATGCAACTAGGAATACTCATGTGCACGTGTTTGTGTGTCCCTGTGTGTGTGTCTGTCATGTGCACATCTCACAGATCCACCCAAAGGTGTCGGGCCCTGACTTATGTCTCCAGAGCTTGCAATCTGGTTGATGTGCAGGTTCACACACTTTTTCAAGGGTCACAGTGGAGAAAGGGGCCAGAGCAGATGGGGAAACGGGGCTGTGCACATCTTACAAGCACGAGGCCTCGCTGGCCAAGTGGGGAAGAGGAATGTCTGAATTGAATCAATTAGCTGCAGAAAACTTCAGAAAAGAAGTGAGGCCCTTCATAAAAACAAAGCCCACTCCTTAATCCCCAAAGGCAATCCTCTCCCCCACTCCCATGGCCATTCCTCAGTAAACAAAGAAATCCCCCTTCCACATCCACACCTCAATATTCATTATGAGCTGACGTCTGAGGCTGCATTCCAGCCTCCCAGAGTGCCCTAATGACTGGAAGCCCAATGGCAGAAGACTGAGGGCTTTCCCTCTCCTCTCCACAGCTCTGCCCTTCTCCTGGCAATCGCTCTTTCTTTTCTCCTTCTCTTTCTTCTTTTCTTCAAATTAGTGAGTAAGCAAGCCCTTAGCAAGCAAATCAAAGCAAAGACATCACTAACTCCACTTTGTTCATTTATTTTGACAAGTGCAGTTTAATTTTAATTATTTATGATAATACTTCATAGTAGATGAGTAAATGTGCCGGGGTGTATTTGGTAACATTAATGAAGTCTGCCTAATAGGGACTTCACTCCAGCACCCTGCCTGGAGAGCAGCCTGCCGGAGAAGCAGGGTGAGACCACTGGTCTGTAGTGGGGGTTGCATTTTTTTTGTGTGGGGGTGGGGAGAGGAGAACTTAATGGGTTTGAGGATTAGCCAAGGGAAAATTAACCCGATTCTAGAGAAGAGGCAAATAGTAAGCCCACAATCATGTGTAGATGTGGACTGTGTGTATTTAAACACCGAGAACACACACTTGCTGATAAGAAGGCCCAGGCGTGCACACATGCCACATGCATATTTACACATGAATCTCCAATGTGCAAATTAACAGAGGCCTGGAGAAATTAGGCTCTGGCCAATTAAAAATAGAAATAAAAATAGAAAATGTAATCAAGAGAGGTCTCTATCTCTCCAAAGTACCTTTCTTCTACTTATCATATGCTTCAAGTAGGCAAACATAGGGCAAATTTGGGAAGATTGGGGAAGAATTTCTTCAGCTGGTGATCACATTGGAATGTTCCATTCAACACACAATGGAGATGATATGCAGGTCTTTATGGATGCAATGTCCCTTTAAATAGGGCTGAACTAGGGATGTAGCTCAGTGGTAGAGCACTTGCCTAGCATTGATCTGGTTTTTATATTATGATGGAACTCCATCATAATATAAAAACAAAAAACAATAGGGCGTACTCTTCACCTCTCCATGACTATGAATATAAGGGTAGGATTCTAATATCAACAAAGCATGTACATATGCACCCATAAGAATGGGTATATTATACATCATTTGGTGCAAACATATAGGTATCAGAGACATTCTGAGAAGAGCGCAGTAAAGCACTTACAAGTTGTAATATTTAAGGCATAGTACAATTAATGGTTGATTTTTGAGACTGTAAAGAAAACTTTGAACACTCCTTTTACTTATTTTTCAAGTACTGAGGACTTCCTGTTCCTTATTTCTGAAGTATCTGCTAGTGCCCGAAGTAATTTAAAGACATATCAAGGGACAGGTAGGTTTTCTTGAGACCAATTATAGTACTGTCTCAGGACAAAGGCCAGGTCTAGCTCTTGGGATAAGAACTATTAACTCCCTCAGCCATCTCTGTTTTGTCTGTTTGGTTTGGTTTTCTGAATGATCCCAGCAGAGAAAGTGGGCCCTTTCCACAAGAAGGGTTAGCCAAAGAATCAGAGGTGGGAGCCTCTTCTCTTGGCACAGTGCAGGCATGCAGGGTCTCCAACCTGCCTGTCCCTAAAAACACAGGTGCTCGGAGGTCCCTCAAATCCCCCACTCTTCAATCAGAATGGCGTTTTAGACTATACAAGAGGATCAGCCCTAGGCACCTGGCTCCCAAATTTCTCCCCTGGCCCCAAACTCTTCCAACCTTTTCCTTAAAGCTGGGACCTGGCTCTGGCGTGGGAAAGGCAGTTTGGAGCTTTTCACAAATCCACTATCCCCTTGAACCAAAACCAATTAGCCTGGCCCAAGGTCCTGTCATTGAGGCCCTGGCCCTCTTTTCAAACCCCCGCGGCTCAATTGCGGTGAGGGGCTGGCCAGTGAATGCCGGGACCACTTAAAGTGGCGCTTAAGCCGGACCGGGATGGAAGGAAGGAGCCAGCGCTATAGGAGCTGCGGCCCGCCCATTCTCAGAGCCACTGACCAAGGTTTTGTTCCAGTCACAGCCCCCGCCCCGGCTCCTCTGTTAACGACCTTCCGTCTCTACACTTCCCAGCTGTCTGGAGAAGAAATCAAAAGCTAGCTCTAGGAATCTGTGAGACATCCAAACTTGGCGACTCTAGCTAGAAAGGACATCCCATCTTTTGGATCTTACCCTCACAAGTCCTGTCCTTAAAGGCGTTAACCACGACAGAGCTTGTATTATGCTTGATGTTGTCCTTGAAAGTTGTCCTTGGATGCACCTGAACAACAACCCATCTTCCGGATGAAGAAACGGTCTTGCCTGAGATCATGGGACTTAACCTTAAGGCAGTTTGGTTAGTTTTGGTTAGTTTTTTTTTTTTTTTGAGGGAGGGGGTAAGAGAAGGGCCTTCGGACCAAGATGAGAAAGATTGTGGAGTGCTCATCCTCAGCTAATTAAAAAGCTGAACAAACCCAGATAGCTATGAAAATGGGTCCACAGCATTCACATCTACATAGGGTCCAGAATGGAGTGAGTGTGGGAATAAAGTGCCAGAATCTTCCTTCAGCCCCTTACCTCTAGCTTGTCCCCAATTTCCTTTCACACTCTTCAGGTGGAGTGAAGACACCCTCCGAGATGGGTACCACTGCTAGGGGGCTCTAACCGTCCCATGGTAACACGCATCCCACCCTAGGCTAAAGCTGATTGGCCGTTTAATCCAGGGTGGAGGAAGGTAGGCTGGGCTTGAGTCTAGTGAAACAGGGGACAAGGACATCCCACCCCACGCGTGTGTGAGAAGCCGAGGAGGAAGAGAAGGCGATTAAAATGGCGGCCGCAGCCTCCAAAGGGCCGCTGTTCTAGGTGTAGACACTCGGGTGGGAGAAAACCCTGGGGTTCTCCGGACGCGCTGCCTTCCGGGGCCCTTGAGGGCGCATCAGTCCGGGCAAGACTGTCCCAAGGTTCACGGCTGAGCGCTCCCCGCCCGGCTCGGCAGGCCGGTTTGTACGCTCCGGCCGGCCAGGCGCGCCGGCGGAGGCTTAGCGGGATCCGTGGACCCCGGGGCGCGGGGATGCGCGTTGGGGACAAGGGCGGGGCGGGCGGCGGCCTCGCCTCTAATCCCGGCGCTGCGTGTGGGAGCGGCGGGATCAGGGAATTAGCGCTGTAACTTCGGATTAGTAACGCTCGCTAAATGAGCGCCTAATTCCGACCCTTCATGCTTTTCAGCGTCGCACTGGGTCCTGGGAGGCCTCCTGGCCCGGCTGCTTCGTGATCTGTTCCCATTTCCCGGGAGGTCCGACAGCGGTCGAGAACTCCCGAACCAGTCTAGAGCCAGCTTCTGGCCTGGATGCGCCGTGCGTTTCTGTGATGCCTGCTGATGCCAGCTTTTCATTGGTCGACTTGAGGCCCTTATGGCTGGTATATATAGTTCAGTGTTGAAATTCTTTGGACAACGGAGGAAGAAGCCTTCGAAAACACCTTCTCAATGAGGGCTGTTCTCAACCCTGCCCTGCCAAGTGGCCTACCTTACGACCTTCTGCGAAATGCTCCGTTTTTCTAGTTGTAAAATGAAAGATGTTGACATCTTTGAGATCTCAACCAATTCAGGCTTCCAACTGTACTTTCAGCCGCGTTTTCAGGACCCACAAGCTTTTTCTTATAGAAAGAGACTAGTTAGTGCAAGTTGGAGCAGTGTAACCCAAACTTGGGCAGTCAGGCTAGAGAACACTTGGGAAACCAATGGGCCGAGATGGGCGGGGAGCAAAGGCTGAGGAAGCCCCGGGCCCGCCTAGCTTCCCAAGGAAGCCCTAGGCTAGCTAGGGAAGTTGATAAGGAACACAATTTTGAGCCTGTGTCTTGGGTTCCAAGGGTCCTGGGTGGGATTTGAACATCTCTCTGTTAGGATGAAATGGATGGGCTGGCACTCCTGAAGACCTTCTTTTGTGATGGGTGTGAGATAAACTCTGCGAATTAGAATCAGTATACCCATCCCATCGCCACCACCACTTCCTCCTGTGCAGCCCTCATCCTTTCCCTAAAGTGCAAGGTTTGTATCAACAGATTTTTTTTCCGTTCGTAGAAAGCGGTAAAAGTCTTGCACTTTCTCTGACTCTTCCTCCATGGAACTCCTAACGGGGACTCCAGCCTGCCCGGACAGCAAGAGAACCAAAAGCAACACACATCTGAATTGCACCGCAGACAGTTGTGAAGCTCTATGGTCACCCTGGCTGAGGAAGGACCGGTTCTTGCAAAAATAGCAAAGGAGTAGGGCTGAAGGAAGAGAAGGATCCCAGTCCTGGGGCAGGCTCTAGGGAAGCCCCGGCCCATCAGCGAGTCGTGGAGGCGGGGAATTGCTGGGCAAGCAGGCTGAGAGCTGCTCTGGTTTCCTCTGAAATGAGGTCACCACCAGCACACAGGCTCCCAGGTGCACCAGGAAGGTGGAGCAAGCCCAGGAGATGCAGTTGGGGGGAGGGAGGCTCCTGGGTCCCCAAACACGCAAGTGACCCTTCACAGGCCTAAGAAAGAAGACTGGTCTTTCAAAATGGGAAGGAATGATAACAGGATCATGAAACCCTTCCTTCCACCCAATGATCCATCCCTGAGAAGGATGCACTGAGGCAGCTGCTCTCCTGCCACTGTGTTTAATTCTGTCGATGGCTAACATTCCCAAGGCAATGCAGTGAAAACTCTCCGTCTACCATATGGAAGCCACACCTTGCCCCCTCCCAAGCAGGTTCTCCCTTTTGTATCACTGAAGTGTTTTACTTTTACACAAGTAACCTTTTTGTTGTTAAGATAATTTTGCTAAGCAAAGGGAAAAAAAAAAAAAAAAACGGCTGGAAGGCGAAAAGATGGGAAAAGATTTCTATTATCACAAGGGGGCTGGGCAGGTTCTGGAGAGAGGCTGAGAGACCAATCTTATAAATAACTAAGGCAAGAGGCTCTTGGGATTGAACTGGGCCAAGATGGAGGTAAGGTGACCTAGGTAGTTAGTGCCCACCTCTGCACTTCTGAGCTGTGTGTGCTACTCCCTAAGGAGTAGGCCCTCGCCCCTCACATCTGCTTCCTTAATATGTTCAAGGAAAAGAAAACGGGTCAAGTCAGGATGGTAGCTCTACTCCTTCCCAGACAATCTGCTAAGGCATATATACACTGATATGTGCTTTAAAGAACCCTAAAGAACCCCAAGCCTTAAGGAATGTGAACTGACTTTGGATCCTTTCTTCCCTACATTTGATAGGGTCCATAGATGGGTCTACATTCACCACGGGGAGCCCTAATGGTTTCCCAAGTTTCCGGGGCCCCCAAACTTCAAGATAAAGAGAGTAAAGGAAGTGTCAGGAAGGAGAAGAACCTGAAGGCAGATAAACCTCAAAGGGGGGGGGGGGGACCTTCTGTGCCTTGTGGAACTAAGAACCATAGACACAGAACAGTGGCACGCCTCACTCGCTGCGCCCAGCTAAGAGGGACCTGGAGCTTGAGTGGCCGGTGTGCAGCATTGGGTTGCCATGGGAACGGAATTCAGATTTTTCCCCCAATTGCTTTTTTATTTGCTAGACATTGTAATACATCTTATGTTGCCACTTATTGGGGCGGGAAGGAGAGGAGCTCCAGAGAGCCTGGCTGCCCCTTAATCAGTTGGGGAAGTTGGGGAGGCGCCGGCCCCAGTCGTCCGACCAGAACTATAGAGGTTTAGAGGATCTGGGCTACGTCTCTCCCGCCCAGCAGCCTGCTCTCCGTTTGTATGCAGGGCAGGGCCGGTCGGTTGGGGCGGAGGCCCCCGCCTAGGCCCCTTGCCATTGAGCACACTCCCCGCCAGTTCTGCTCCGCTTCACGCTGCACACAGACCCCCCAACTGCACACAAAGGCAGCTGCCAGAGCCGGTGAAAAGTGATCAAATTATCAAGAACTTGACCTCACCGAGGGCGAAGCTTCAGCAACCCCCCAGCCGTATGCTAATGGTGCTCAGGGGCTGACTCGTCGAATAATTCGATAAAGGCTGCATTGTTAGCGGCAGGGCAGCCCCCTGCCCACCCTTTTACTCCCCCCCACACACACCGCCTACCGGTCTCTCTCTCTCTCTCTCTCTCTCTCTCTCTCTCTCCTCCTTCTCTCCCTCCTTCCTCCCTCCTCTCCCCTCTCTCTCCTCTCTCTCTCCCTCTCTCCCTCCCTTCCTCTCTCCGTTCTCTTTCTCATCGCATTTGCATCCCAAAATCCCAGTCTGCAGCTCCGGGCGTGGATTGTTCTAGTCTGATTTATGGGGTGAAGGCAAAGGCTGGCGCCTTCCCCGCCAGCGACCCCTCTGCAACCCCATTCCGTTCCCTGCCCCCAGCCCACTCCACTTCGGGGTTCCAGCCTCGGCGCTGGGAAATGGTGATGGGGGTGTAGGGACCGAGGAAGAGGTGAAGGGAATGCCTCCAGGACACGGCGAGTGTCCCCAGGAGAGCCTAGGTCGGATACCTGGTCCCGGCGTGGCCGCTCCGTCGAGCTGGAGTCCCTGGGTGGCGTGGGCTTCTCTGGGCTCCTCTGGCTCCTGTAGCCAGGGCGGCCGGCCGGGCCATCGCACGCAGAAGTTGTGAGAGTCATTTCTACTTTCGGTTATCTAGCTTTATGACGGCTCTGTGGCACTCATACAGCTAGATAACCAAAGAGAGAAACGGGCCTCCCATTCGCCGGCACCGCTGCCGCGCTGTGGGCCCCACGTGCCGCCGCCGACCCGGCGCGGGGGCCTGAGCGGACTCCGCTCCCGCAGCCACGGGCGCACGCGGAGAGCCAGAGGGGACCGACAGACACACAGACACACGGACTCCCGCTACCTGGATCGCCCAGCTCCCTTCCTCCCTCGCCCTCGCGGTTTCCCCATCCCCAGTTCCCCGTCCGGTGCGTGCGCGACCCGCTTCGACGCCGTCCCGGGGCGCACTCGGGGAACCGGCGCTCTGCGCTTGGGCAGCCTCGGGCGCCCCGGCGGCCCCCAGCGCACTGGACCGTCAGCCCTCCTCTCGCAGGCTAATCGCCCCGCGGGGAAGTGACGTCAGTAGGGGGATCGGCCTATCACGGGCTCCCATTCAAATCCCAGCCCCCTTCCCGCGCTCGGCACCACCCAGCCTTACAATGGCCTCGGCGTTCACGGCTTCTGCGCCGCGAGGACAGGGGAGCGCCTCTTCTGCCCTCAGAAGCGTTAGGTCTGCTTCCCTGGATGTACACAGTCTGACCTTTCTCTCGAACCTCTCTGACCTCCCCCCAAGGTCTTGGGTGCCTGGCAGCCACCGCAGACCACCAGAGTTAGAGTTTGAGGGAAGAGGTTTAGGGTCGAGGTCTCGCCAGGGCAACCAAGTAAGCGCAGGAAAGGCTGCAAACCGGTCACTTCAACCTTTAAGATCTCTCTTCCTTTTCTTTCTTTTCTTTTTTTTTTTCTTCTTGCCCAGCATTTGTGCGGACTACGCGGTAGAAACTGGGGATTAAGGGAAGGAGCGGGTCTCTAGATCAGTGTATCCCATACATACCGCCTGACTTGTAAGGATTCCCGTGGCCTGCTACACTCAGACCAGGTCTTAGAAGTCGGCACCGGACTGCTAGCCATTTCCCTCTGATCATTCCTAGGTACAGCCAAGGATATGCAGTCAATTGTGCCCCGGCACCTTGGAGATATCCAAGACCAGAATCAGGCTCCTATTCATCTCCCATAAAAATAACCAGCTCCTGCCATCTTTCTGCTCACAGCACACTCTGGCCCACTCACTCCAAGTGACTTCACAGGGCAAAAGAATTGACATTTTGGTGTTTCCCAGAGCCAGGGTAGATTCCCTGGCCACCAAAGTGACAGTCCCATCTCAGTCTCCCAAATGTGAGTGGCTCAGAGATGCTCACCTGAAACTCATCCCTTCTTCTTTTCTCCTGTGCCCACCCTCCCGCTCTGAGCTCTCTGATTCACTTCCGTAACCCATTCCTGGTAGGATTAAATATGAAAAATTTGGTATCTTTTCCCCAGAGGTTCCTAGAAAGATCTTAAATCCAACAGCTAAGGATCGATTTAACAATAGAGTGGGGTAGGGTAGGAGGTTCCAGGATTCTAGCAGTGACTATTCGGGAGTTCCAAAGGCTCTCTGGGCTAAGGCATCCCCGAACCAGCCCAGGCTTAGGTCGGGATACTCAATGAGATCTGTTTTGGTGAGGCCTGGAACCTCCCCCCCCCACACACACACACATACTCTCCATCAGTAAATCCCATAAGGCTGGGTTCAAAAGAATAGGCCCAAAGTGGGTGATTTGGAAGGATTTTTCTAAAGGTATCTAAAGCATTTTCCCTTAAAATGACACATCTGGATTTTTGGTAAATGCCAGGGTTTGGCATGCACCTCTTTACCCCCCTGCTTGTTTTGGATTTGTCCTATTTTTATCTTGACCCAAAATCCAAGGTGGGCTGCATCCCCACTGCCATCCCTGTCAGCCAGTGAGCAAGCCAGCTAGCATTTACACACCTCTTTCCAAATGCCACCTCACAGACAAATCCTTGTCTCAGAAAAAAGGACACAGGCTAGACCGAAAAGAAGCATCAGAGAAACAGAGGGCCTACCTACCGACAGCAAGGCCCAGGAAGGAACCTCAAATTTGGGCCTGCCTGGTTAATTCTAAAGGATTTTTCATAATTAGGAGGTGCCCCTTTCTTCTCCTCCTACAGCTTCTGGCATCTACACCCTCTTCCATTTAGCTGTGTGTCAGTGTGGGCGGCCTCCTGTGCTCTAGTCCTTCCGGGCCACCCTGAGCTGGGATGGGTGGAACACAGGCAGAGGGAACTGTGTGAGCACGATTCACCTGAGAGAGGGGGAGGGAGAAGAAAGAGGGGGAGCAGGGAGCAGGAGAAAGGGTAAAGAGAAAGAGAAGGAGCATTCTCGAGTGTGATTTAAACAGGACGCTGCACAAAATGGCTCCTCAGCGAGGTTCATGGTTACAGCACGCTGGAGCCCTGGCCTGAAAGCCTGGGGCTGGTTAGGGCTCTGGGAGAAAGATTAAAAGGCTCGATTTTGCATTCTGTGCAGGTGTGCCAGGTCAATGCCATCAAAGCCACATTTCTGTTGTCTTTTAGGAAACCAAGTCCTTTGCCAAAGCAGGTGAGTCCAGCCAGGCGAGGTTCCCACACCATGCTGGAGTAAGGCCTGTCCTCCAGTGTCCAGGTGCATGAAGGCGTTATCAGCTCACTCTCAGGAAGGAGGCCACAGTAAGTGTGGGCCTTGAGCCATCCGCTGCTTGCCCTTTGGAGGCTTTTCTGGTGGGACAGGGCAGTAAGTAGTCTCCTTGGGCTAGCAGCCACACCCATGTACAGGAGTGGAAGCCTTCAGGCCATACCAGAAGAGACACATTGTTTGGGGCTTAGCCTACCCAAGGAGGACCCTGCTGAGCTTGGCTCTGATTTGTCTTCTCATCTTCACACTGTACTCGGGGCCGGGTCTAACTTCCTCCTATATCAAGCCCTCGCCTCTAGCCTACTATCCCTAAGGCCCAAGAAAGAGCTCGCACTGGATCTAGAGGTGGCCCTGCTAGAAAACTGGTGGTGGCTGACAGGCCCTGGCCATGGTGCTGAGAGCTGGCCACCCGGGCAGTTTTTTCCTTCAGCAGTTCCACTAGCTCAGAACTTCCTCTGTGTCCTAGCTGTGGTTTGAAACCTGAGCTCACGGGTGCCTACAGCAACTTGGAAAAGCAAACACCCAGGGGAATGGCCAGCATTTAGACATCTCCGCCAAAGACTGGAGACTCAATTTTTCATATTCAAATCACCACAGAGGGACAAAAGTCCTTGACTGGGTTCCCATATCTGAATCTACAGAAACTACACATGTGCCCCAGAGCCCATTGAAACCTACATTACATTTTCTCCCACAGTCAGCTTCTGAGGTCGCCCCTAAGGTTGGTATGTTACTTGTGCACACATATCTACAGAGAGCGTTTGCATCTGCTCGCAAGCATCCACTCCATGAACTCCACTTGCCTCTGCCTCGCGTTTCTATTCCCTATCAATAGTTATTCAGCTTATGAGTTGAGGGGTTCCAAGAAAGACCAGGGATAATTCACACCCTCACTCACAGTAGGGTGCTGACACCCTTGTCCTGTGACCAGACTTGTTCAGATCCTGAGGCTGGGAGCCTGAGGCTGATGGAGCACAGCAGATGCAGCCACTTGGCCTGCTATTCAGTGTGGAATGAGCACTCCTTTTGATCCCCTCTGGGCTGTAATTAGGACACAGAATCTCCAGCCACAACCCAGGCCAATTCCAGGTGCCTCTTCCCCATGGCAGCTTTTCTCTCCCAACCCTTCCTCGGGCTCAAGCTTTGATTAAGCTGATCTTCCTATTGTCTGGAGGCTTGAAGGGCTGTTCACTGGGAGATCCAGCTTTGGGTTAGCTCAGATGGAGCCAGTTCCTTGTACTCAGACTGTACAGAGGCTTCCACACCTATCCTCAAATACACATGGCGGACTGGGCTGTAGCTCCCTTTCTGTCTTTTAACCTGTCCATTTCCTCAACAGATGAGGTGAAGGCAGGCAGCAGGGTGTGGGCTCTTCTAAACAGGGACCTCAAAATACCTCCTTCAAATGGCCAAGCCTTTCCTTGTGACCAGCCAGTATTGCTCTTGGAAGCTTCTGAGGAGCACACTATCTCTGTGAACACTTATCCTACCTCTGACCTCCCTTGACTGAAAGCCAGACCCTTAAACTCCAGGCCTCCCCCTTAAGAATCTATCACCTCCCCCGAATATGAAGAAGATTCAAAGAGGGTCTCTCTCCCTTGAGGCTCAGCATCAAGATCATCTGGCCTCTGCCACAATGGCTCAAGAGATTGTATTTTTGGATGGTTTTGCTGTTCCAGAGATTTAGCCTGGAGCCTCTCCTTGCTAGAGCCGGCTGCCTCCTTCCTCTGACACCCAAGCTTCACCCAGAGAAGACCCTAAACAGCCTCAAGCTCCATCCATGGTTCCCTTATTCTTCTCAGCTCAAAGGAGACTAGACGGGAGAAGCATCACAGCCGCCCACGGACAGCTCCAAAAGGCCTGCCCCAAAGCATAGAGTGGAGTGCTGAACAGAAAGGCTTTCCCAACTTTCCATTTCAGAAGGGAAAAAAGACGTCATAAATCTTGTTTAGAGTGGGTGCTGTGTGTTGCATTTTTCTCAAAAAGATTTTTTTTTCCAGGAAGCCACTTTGTAGGTTATTTGTGTGTTGGTGGGGGGTGAGGGATAAGAAGGCAGAGGAGAGTCACGGGTAGGAGTTAGGGAGGGGACTCCCTGGAACCTCTTTCAAAAACATCCTTTCTCTCAAACCTCTCTAACCTCCCTCCAACTTCCATCGGACCTCTCACCCTGTCCCTTTCTGAACACCGCAGGCTCGTCTCCCTATCCCAAGACCCTTGACCTTGGTCTTGACGATTTGCGGGAGATGCCTGAGCTCTGACCCACAATTAGAGCGTAACCCCCAACCCTCCTGTAGTCAGGAAAAGCCCTGAGCCCTTGAGATGTTCAAGAGGGACCCACAGAGATAGCCCAGGCCCTTAACCAGTCCAGCCGACTCCCTGACACTGTCTTAGTGGAGACTACCGCCCTGACGCCCTAGCCCCTCTCTTCTAGCCTGACCGAGACGCAGAAGGCAGTGGCACTTACGGACCCGGGAAGGGGCCAGGGCCCCACGAGGCGACGGCGGGGGTGCGGCGGTTGTGGTGACGGTGGTTCGGCCGCCCGGGATCAGGCGAGTCCCCAGGCTCAGGCCCAGCTCCGGCCGCCCTCCAGGCGCCGCTGCCCGCACGGTCGCGTGGCCGAGAGCTGCTGGAGGCAGGCGGCGGCGGTGGCGCGGGGGTTCCTGGCAGCGCGCCGCTTCTCCCGGCTCTGAGCGGCTCAGCGCCGCCTTCTCGGGCGGGCACGGCCCGCAGTGACGTCAGCGCGGCTCCCCCGCCCCCCCTGGCTTCACTCGGACCAGTGCGGAACCGAGAGGCGGAGGCAGGAGGCGAGGGGCGCCCTGCCCTGCGACCCGGCCCTGCCTGCCCGCGCCCAGCTTGCGTTCAAACAGCCCTCCCCGCAAACGGCCCGCATCACCGGGCTTACCCAGAGCCACCAACCACCTGGGAAGTGGTGACAAGCAGAGGGCTGGAAGCCTCACAGGCAGCTCCAAGCCCGGGGATCCAGGATGCTGGGGGAAGAAAGGAGAGCCTTAGGGCTTGAGGCACGTCTGCGCTCTGGGTGCAAAGGGGGCATTTGATTTTTCACACACTCAAGTGTTGACTGAGGGAACCCACGAGGGATTGGCTGGTTTTGGGATCCCAAGGCAGGCTCAGAAGGAACCCTTTAGCTCCCAGGAACGTGTTTCGTTGACAGCCTGGGTTGTGTTTCAGCCTGGATCACGCTCCTCCGAGACCCAGAGCCTCCCCTACCTCACCTCACACGGGGGCGGTGCACCTGCAAACTCTTTGGGCTGAGGACCGCCCCAGTCGCTGTCCAAATGCTGAATCCGGCCTCCCCGGGGCAGCCTCCAGAGGCCGGCTGCACCGCGCTCGGCATTGTCCGCAGGGCGGCTACAGGGTTCTGGGACTCAAAGTCAGAGCCCCTGAAAATTCTAGTGCTTCAAGATGATATTAGGAAGCTACAAGGAAGGGGGCGAAAGGTTAAGAGGAGGCGGGAACAGAGAGGGCAGGCAGACCCGAGTGCCTGACCTGCGGAACCACCTCTTCCTCTTGCGCCCCGGTGGTTCGCTCAGGGTCCCTCTGCCAGTGTGTGTTTCTCTCGCCACCACAGCAGGGGAGGTCCCTCCGGCCGAACTTGTCAGCGTGTCTCATCATTCATCCTGAGCCAGACAGACAGGCCAAGTTCATGAGCAACGCAGTTAACCCCTTGCAAACTGATCGCCTCCCAAAGGAGGGAGCCGAGCGGTTTGAATAGGGAATGCTCTCCCGGATTCCTAGGACACCACCTCCCGGAAGCTGCGCCTGCCACCGCTCCTTTCTTCTTCCTGGTCTCGCTCCGATTTTTTTCCCCTGTTATTTTTTTTTACTGTTTTGATCTCCACGATCTTCCTAGATTCTTCCTCTTAAAATTAGTTTGAGATCAGTATAGCTGGTTTTCTAGACTTCTTCTCTTCCCAGGCTGTCCTGGTGTTCACGGTGGAAAACTTAGTCCAGAAAAGCATAAAATAACATATCAGCTGGCCTCAATCTCTACACTTGGAGGCCTGATGTTAAAAGGAAAAAAGTGTGTGGGAGAATTCTTATTAGAAGAATCTAGATTGCTGATTGTGCAGAACACGGCACGAGGAGAAAGAGGGGAAAGAAAAGCAGGAGAGCAGGAGGCAGAATGAACGTGCTGAGTCAGACTTTCGGAACTGGATGGGGACAGGAAACCAGAAACAAGCTTCCAGAAAAGGATCTGAGAGGGAGACATGTCCAGAAACCCGACAGAGCAGCCTCAGAGACCCTGGGAGATGATGATCTAGTGTAGTGACTTAGAGAGAGAGGTGGAGGTGGTAGGTCTTGGTGGGGAAGCCTTGAAGGGCCCAGCCATTTCTCCTCACACTCCATGTACAGGCTTCTGCGGTAGTCTTTAAAGTCGAAGATGATCTTCCATTGACCTCTCTGATCACAAAAAACCTTGAAGATTTGATCTAGAGTGTGCGTGTGTGTGTGTGTGTGTGTGTGTAGGGGTGTGTGTGTGGGGGGGGTGTCCTTGCCTGAGGTAAAGGCTATCCCGTGTTTTGGAACCCCAGCACTCCCCTAACTTTCTCAGCCACTCCTTACAGTCTGGCAGGCTCGTCTACTCCTCCCCTCCCCACTTCTTATTGAATTCCTGGCGTCTGGTAGCTGGCGGCAACTAGGGCGACCTACCAACTTTTCCCCTGGGCATTTTCTCGCCCCCTTCACCCCCCAGTGCTTTCTTTTCTTCTTCCAGCGCTCCTTTTGAAAGGAGGCACCCAGGCCCAGAACGTGTTCTGCAGTTTAACTACTTCCAAATTCTTTGTTCAGGTCACCCCGGGACTCCATTGTCCGCTACTGAGAGCGCGGGCAGGCCGGCGGGTGCGCCTCTGCCTGCGCAGGCCTTGAATCCATTAGGCCTCTGTGGCTCTAGCCCAGTCGTCCACGGTCGTCCCCTACGCTCCCGCCCTCGGCTGCTTTTTTGGATGAAGTAAAGTCACTGAAAAGGGCAGGTTCGTTTTGAGGTTACGAGGATCTCACGAGAGAGAGAGAGAGAGAGAGAGAGAGAGAGAGAGAGAGAGAGAGAGAGAGAGAGGTGTCAGAGCAACTCTGCCTCCAATGAATCTGATCTACTCACCTCAGTCTGAAAGCCCTTTGGCTTGCCGCTAGGTGCTTGGTCCCAGTGGTTGGTTTTTTGAGAGAACTGGATCAGGAATGAGATGGGAAAGGGACATATCTTAGTCACATCTCCAAGTCTTCCACTTGCACTCTCACAGATGTTATTCCCCTTCTTGGCTTTTCTCACTCCTGCACCCTCCAGCGTCGCAAAGCCGCTCCTGGGCAGAAAGAGTAGGGAAAGGGGTCCAGCTTTAGTAGGAGTCACCCTGGAAGCGCTGCTGGGCCCTGTGCCCAAAGTGCCTTCACAACATGACAACTTCCCAGACTCATCGAGAAATGGCTAAACATGGTCTGCTATGCTTTCCCAGATTCGTGAGTATGGCCAAGGGAGGATCCTCTTCTCCTCCCATAGGGACCAAGGATGCAGAGAGCTGTGAATCTTGCGGATAGCTCAGCTCTGAGGTGGATATTCCAGAAAGGGTTCAAAAGCCCTGTGTCCCAGAAACTCCTTAGACAGGCCGGGAGCCTGACACTTTCTCTAAACCTTGACTCCATAAAACAACAAGAAAGTTCGGAAGGTCAGTGGCCAGGAAAACTAAGGAAAGGCTGGCCATTACTTTTCCCAGAGCAAGGTCACTGAAGCATGACCCTCTTGCTCGGGGGGTGGGGTGGTGGTGGGGGCGGTGTAATCAGGTCGTCAAATCCAGGGCCAACCCTGATGCAAGGTCTTCTAGAAGCTGATCAAGCCTCTGGTCTGCCTGTTTAGGCCATCGCCAGGATTAGTGTAACTTCTCAGAAGCAGACGTCCAAAGTATAGTTACAGAGCAGCTCGTGAGAAGGCAAGGATGGGGAACTGTGACCCAAGGAAGGGTGCAG
>JAJTUV010002065.1:5000-213322 GCA_021653895.1 Mastomys natalensis | reverse complement strand
ATTCAATGTTAAAAAAAAAAAACAAAAACAAAATATTTTTTTCCTACGTAGACCTTCATTTTAAAAAAAAATTTTAATTTTAAATTTTAAATTTTGTCATTCATGTAAATATTTAACAAATAAAGTATATTTAACAACTACAGATGAAGAATGTTAAAGCACTGAGCCATAAAAGAAATCTGGACATTTGTCTCTCAAACATGGTTTAGCTGGGCATGAGGAATACGCCTTATTCTCGTAGCAGGAGCTTGAGGCTGGCAGACGTTCCCCCTCCCAATCACTAAAATGTCCTGGATAGATTATTTAAACCCTTTTCCCTAAATGAGAGCCATATGTCCTGATATTGATTGTGGTCAAGATGAAATAAGATAAGTATATAAGCCAACTAGCTGCACAATAGTCTGCAAAGAACACATAAAATCAATCATGTCTCAATTGCCCATCTTTTCTCTTTGACCAATAATTTCCAAGACTAAAATGACCTTGCTTCTGAACAAGACACATTTGAAGAATCATAGTCAGCCTAATTGAGATTCTGTTTGGAAAGAGAAAGAGGTTACCTAGGCCAAGGTATATTTGAACAAAATTCTATAACATTCCATTTTTCTAAATGAATTAATACGTAGAGGTTTTTTTTTTTTTTTTTTTTTGACCATAAACAAACATTTTTCTTTCTTTTTCTTTTTTTTTAAAAGTTAAAAAGTGATATAATTTTTTTTTTGCTTTGTTTTTATGTTTATTGGATATTTTATTTACATTTCAGATGTTATCCCCTTTCCCAATTCCCCCCCACCCAGGAACCCCCATCTCATCCCCCCCCTCCTGCTTCTATGAGATGTGCCCCCATCCACCCACCCACTCCCATCCCCACCCTTGAAGAAAAGTGCCAATGGTCTGATGAGCAGTGTGACACACATACTTGGATAGTGTGAGAGTTCAGTCACCTCCTAGACATTTTCACTTTAGGCAGCAGTAGCATTAAGTCTTTATGGAACAATCATACAAAATTTTCATACAGATGTCCTATGGAGTATTTGCAGTTCAATTTGATAAATGCATTCATTAATTGCTAAATGTAAACTACTATCCAAGACTGGATTGTAAACCATGGTTCACTATTTTCTTAGAGTTCAAGCAAATATGAGGTTGCATATCATGGATTCAGAAAATCATTTGTAAAAGGTAACTGATTTGAACACCTCCCGGATCCAGCCGCCACGACACTCCCTGGAGCCTGGTAACCCACCAGGGGTAAGACACTTGCCCTCCCACCCAGAGTTACAACGGGGTCAGGGGGTAAGAACCACCAGCCAAAACCGCCCCTCGATACACCTCCCTCGACTGCCCAGAGTCCCATTGCTTGGGCAGACACGTAGCGTCTGCTCTGTGGAAACACCTGATCCTGAGAAATCCTAGAGGACCTATTGCATTCAGAGCAGAGGAGACCTAATGCATCCAGAGAAGAGGGAGCTTAGGATCACAGGAACACAGAGACATCTGGAATCTGAGGAGTTCTGACACAAGCAAGATAACTGGAAAGACAGACTCCAGTCAGACACAGTGAGCACAGGTAACACTAGAGTCAATCAGATGCTAAAGGCAAGCGCAAGAACACAAGCAACAGAAACCAAAGTTACCTGGCATCATAAGAACCCAGTTCTCCCACCATAGCAAGCCCTGGATACCCCATCACACAGGAAAAACAGGACTCAGAATTAAAATCACTTCTCATGATGATGATGGAGGATTTTAAGAAGGACATAAGTAACTCCCATAAAGAAATACAGGAGAACACAGGTAAACAGGTAGAAGCCCTTAAAGAGGAAACACAAGAATCCTTTAAAGAATTGAAAGAGAACACAGGTAAACAGGTAGAAGCCCTTAAAGAGGAAACAAAAAATCCTTTAAAGAACTGCAAGAAAAACACAACCAAACAGATGAAGGAATGGAACAAAACCATCCAGGATCTAAAAATGAAAATAGAAACAATAAAGAAATCTCAAAGGGAGACTACTCTGGAGATAGAAAAATAGGAAAGAGATCAGGAGTCATAGACGCAAGCATCACCAACAGAATACAAGAGATAGAAGAGAGAATCTCATTCGCAGAAGATACCATGGAAAACATGGACACAACAGTCAAAGAAAATGCAAAATGCAAAAAGCTCCTAACCCAGAACATCCAGGAAATCCAAGATGCAATGAGAAGACCAAACCTAAGGATAATAGGTATAGATGAGAGTGAAAATTCCCAATCTAAAGGGCCAGTAAATATCTTCAACAAAATTATAGAGGAAAATTTCCCCAACCTAAAGAACGAGATAACCCATAAACATACAAGAAGCCTACAGAACACCAAACAGACTAGACCAGAAAAGAAAATACCTCCCGTCACATAATAATCAAAACACCAAATGCACAAAACAAAGAAAAAATACTAAAAGCAGTAAGGGAAAAAGGTCAAGTAACATATAAAGGCAGACCTATAGGAATTACACCAGACTTTTCACCAGAGACTATAAAAGCCAGAAGATCCTGGTCTGATATCATACAGACCCTAAGGGAACACAACTGCCAGCCCAGACTGCTATACCCAGAAAACTCTCAATCACTATAGATGCAGAAACCAAGATATTTCATGACACAACCAACTTCGCACAATATCTTCCCACAAACCCAGCACTTAAAGGATAATTGATGGAAAACGCCAACACAAGGAAGGAAACTACAACCTAAGAAAAAGCATGGAAGTAATCTTCCAACAACCCCCAAAAAAAGGTAGCTACACAAACATAATTCCACCTCTAATAACAAAAATAATAGGAAGCAACAATCATTTTTCCTTAATATCTCTTAACATCAATGGACTCAATTCTCCAATAAAAAGATGTAGACTATCAGACTGGATACATAAACAGGACCCAGAATTTTGTTGCATACAAGAAATGCATCCTCAGTGACAAAGACAGACATTACCTCAGAGTAAAAGGCTGGAAAACAATTTTCCAAGCAAATGGTCCCAAGAAACAAACTGGAGTAGCCATTCTAATATCAAATAAAATCGATTTTCAACCAAAAGTAATCAAAAAAGATAAGGAAGGACACTTCATACTCATCAAAGAAAAATCTACCAAGATGAACTCTCAATTCTGAACATCTACGCTCCAAATGCAAGGGCACCCCACATACATAAAAGAAACTTTATAAAGCTCAAAGCACACATTGCACCCACACAATAATATGTGGGGGATTTTAACACCCCACTCTCTCCAATGGACAGATCGTGGAAACAGAAACTATACAAAACACACTGAAATTAACAGAAGTTATGGACCAAATGGATTTAACAGATATCTATAGAACATTTCATCCTAAAGCAAAAGAATATACCTTTTTCTCAGCACCTCATGGTACCTTCTCCAAAATAGACCATACAATTGGTCACAAAACAGTCTTCAACAGATACAAAAAGACTGAAATAATCCCTTGCATCCTATCAGATCACCACGGACTAAGGCTGGTCTTAATAAGGACAGAACCAAGGGAAAACCCACATGCATGTGGAAACTGAACAATGCTCTACTCAATGATGACTTTCTCAAGTAAGAAATAAAGAAAGAAATTAAAGACTTTCTAGAATTTAACGAAAATGAGGAAACATCATACCAGAACTATGTGGGACTCCATGAAAGCAGTGCTAAGAGGAAAACTCATAGCTCTAAGTGCCTACAAAAAGAAATTGGAGAGAGCACACATTAACAACTTGACAGCACACCTGAAAGCTCTAGAACAAAAAGAAGCAAATACACCCAAGAGGAGTAGGCGTCAGGAAATAATCAAACTCAGGGCTGAAATCAACTGAGTAGAAACAGAAAGAGCTATACAAATATCACAAAACCAGGAGTTGGTTCTTTGAGAAACCAACAAGATAGATAAACCCTTAGCCAGATTAACAGAGGGCAGAGAGACAGTATCCAGATTAATAAAATCAGATCTGAAAAGGGAGACATAACACAGAAACTGAGGAAATTCAAAAATCATCAGATCCTACTACAAAGGTCTATACTCAGAAAACTGGAAAATCTGGATGAAATGGACAATTTTCTAGACAGATACCAGGTACCAAAGTTAAATGAGGAGCAAATAAACCATCTAAACAGTCCCATAACCCCTAAAGAAATAGCAGCAGTCATTAAAAGTCTCCCCACCAAAAAAAGCCCAGCCAGATGGTTTTAATGCAGAATTCTATCAGACTTCAAGAAGACCTAATACCAATTCTCTTCAAAATATTCTACAAAATAAAACAGAAGGAACACTACCCAATTCGTTCTATGAAGCTACAATCACACTCATACCTAAACCTCACAAAGACCCAACAAAGAAAGAGAACTTCAGACCAATCTCTCTTATGAATATTGATGCAAAAATACTCAATAAAATTCTAGCAAACCAAATCCAAGAACACATCAGAACAATCATTCATCATGATCAAGTGGGCTTTATCCCAGGAATGCAGGGATGGTTCAATATTCGGAAATCCATCAATGTAATCCACTATATAAACAAACTCAAAGAAAAAAACCAATGATCATCTCACTAGATGCTGAGAAAGCATTTGACAAAATTCAACATCTCTTCATGGTAAAAGTCTTAGAAAGATCAGGAATTCAAGGCCCATACCTAAACATAGTAAAAGCAATATGTAGCAAACCAGTAGCCAACATCAAACTAAATGGAGAGAAACTTGAAGCATTCCCACTAAGATCAGGGACTAGACAAGGCTGCCCATCTCTCCCTACCTCTTCAATATAGTACTGGAAGTCCTAGCCAGAGCAATTAGACAACAAAAAGAAGTCAAAGGAATACAAATAGGAAAGGAGGAAGTCAAAATATCACTATTCGCAGATGATATGATCGTATACTTAAGTGACCCCAGAACTTCCACCAGAGAACCCTAAACCTGATAAACAACTTCAGCAAGGTGGCAGGTTATAAAATCAACTCGAACAAATCAGTAGCCTTCCTCTATGTGAAAGATAAACAGGTGAAAAAGAAATTAGGGAAATGACACCCTTCACAATAGTCACAAATAATATAAAATACCTCGGGGTGAATCTAACCAAGCAAGTGAAAGATCTGTATGACAAGAACTTCAGGTCTCTGAAGAAAGAAATTGAAGAAGATCTCAGGAAATGGCAAGATCTCTCATGCTCATGGATCGGTAGGATTAATATAGTAAAATGGCCATTTTGCTAAAGCAATCTAGATTCCAGGCAATCCCATTAAAATACCCACTCAATTCTTTACAGAGCTAGAAAGAGAAATTTTCAAATTTATTTGGAGTAACAAAAAACCCAGGATAGCGAAAACCGTTCTTAACAATAAAAGAACTTCTGGAGGAACTGCCATCCCTGACCTCAAGCTGTACTACAGAGCAATAGTGATAAAAAAGGCCTGGTATTGGTACAGAGACAGGCAGGAAGATCAGTGGAATAGAGTTGAAGACCCAGAAATGAACCCACACACCTATGGTCATTTGATCTTTGACAAAGTAGCTAAAACCATCCAGTGGAACAAGGACAGCATTTTCAACATGGTGCTGGTTCAACCGGGGACAACATGCAGAAGAATGTAAATCGATCCATTCTAATCTCCTTGTACAAAGCTCAAGTCCAAGTGGATAAAGGACCTTCACATAAAACCAGACACACTGAAACTAATATAGGAGAAGGTGGGAAGACCCTCGAATACCTAGGCACAAGGGAAAACTTCCTGAACAGAACACCAATGGCTTGTGCTCTAAAATCAAGAATTGACAAATGGGACTTCATAAAATTGCAAAGTTTCTGTAAGGCAAAGGACACTGTCAATAGGACAAAATGGCAACCAACAGATTGGGAAAAGATCTTTACCAATCCCACATCCAATAGAGGACTAATATCCAATACATACAAAGAACTCAAGAAGTTAGACTCTAGACAACCAAATAACCCTATTAAAAATGGGGTATGGAGTTAAAGAAAGAATTCTCAACAGAGGAAATGCGAATGGCCGAGAAGCAGCTAAAGAAATGTTCAGCATCCTTAGTCATCAGGGAAATGCAAATCAATACTGAGATTCCACTTCATACCAGTCAGAATGGCTAAGATCAAAAACTCAGGTGATAGTAGATGCTGGCGAGGATGTGGAGAAAGAGGAACACTCCTCATTGTTGGTGGGATTGCAAGATGGTGCAACCACTATGGAAAACAGTCTGGTGGTTCCTCAGAAAATTGGACATATCACTATCTGAGGACCCAGCTATACCACTCCTGGGCATATACCCAGAAGATGCTCTAACATATAACAAGGACATATGTTCTACTATGTTCATAGCAGCTTTATTTATAATAGCCAGAAACTGGAAGGAACCCAGATGCCCTTCAACAGAGGAATGGATACAAAAAATGTGGTACATTTACACAATGGAATATTACTCAGCTATTAAAAACAATGAATTGACAATTCTTATGTAAATGGATGGAACTAGAAAATATCATCCTCGAGTGAAGTAACCCAATCACAAAAGAACATACATGGTATTCACTCACTGATTATTGGATTTTAGCCCAGAAGCTTGAAATACCCAAGATTCAACTCACAGACCACATAAAGTTCATGAAGAATGATGACCAAGTTGGGGTGGGGGGGGCTTCAGTCCTTCTTAGAAGGAGTAACAAAATACTCAACAGAGCAAATATGGAGACAAAGTACAGGACAGAAACTGAAGGAGGGGCTGTTTGCAGACTATTCCACCAGGGTATCCATCCCATGTGCAGTCACCAAAGATAGACGTTGATGTGGATGTCAGGATGTACATGCTGACAGGAGCCTGATATAACTGTCTCCTTAGAGGTCTGCAAGAGTCTGACATATTCAGAGGCAGATGCTCACAGCTAACCCTTAAACTGATCATGGGGCTCCCAACAGAGAAGATAGAGTGAAGACTGAAGGAGTTGAGAGGATTCGTGACTCCATGAGGAAAGCAACAATATCAACCAACCAGAGCCCCCAGGGTTTAAACAACCAGCCTGGGAGCACTTAGGGAGGGACCCATGGTTCTAGCTATATATGCAAGGGAGCTATTTATAAGTGGGAGAAGAAATCCTTGGTCCCATGAAGGCTGGACATCGGGAGGGGGGTCTTCGAGGGTGGGGAGGTGAAGTACGGGGGAGGTTGGGTGGGGGTACGCCATCATAGAGGCAAGAGGAAGGGGGAAGAGATAGGGAGTTCCTGGGAGGGAGGTGGAAAAGGGGGTAAGGGGAAAACATGTGAAATGTAAATAAAATTTCCAATAAAAAAAAAAAAGGTAACTGATTTAATGCTGACCAAACATTGGGAATATTGACTTATATGGAAATATTTTATGGAGACACAATATTCACATTGGCCTTTAGAAATATTCCAGAATAGCTTCATGGAGGGACAGGTGAAGCTGTTATTTGGGATAGTATCCAATAGCTAGATCAAACCAAGATAAGCTGCTATTCAAAATAAACAGACAATGGGTTAAGTCACCAATAGCATCTTACTGGATGTTGCAAAGCCCAACAGCCAATGACTTGTAACTCACTTGAACTGTAATGAATGACAAATCCAGGGCAGTGGTTCCCAGTGGTTTGTAATCCATCACACTGCCTGTGTGAAAAGCGCTGCAGCAGCCAAAGGACAGAAGAAGAATGGAATCTTTTAGGCTAATTTGAGACTAAAACTATGTTTAAATTAATGTTATAAAGCTTGGAGAAAAGCAACTGTTAAAAACATACTTTATCTTCCTGAAATGCTTAAGAGGATTTAATTGTGCCAAATTAAAGTACTGACTGCTGGATTTTGTATGGCAATGTAATTGTATTCAAAAAACTTTTAGTCTGTCTTCATGGTGTGCCAGATAACAATAAGGGCCCAAATTGTCAAAATTTACAAATTGCATTAAAACAACTCAACAGGTAGACTATTTTAGAATGACTAGTTTAAACTTCATTTATTGTGTTTGTCTCAAATATACTCAGTCATGCTACAAAGAATTTGGTAACAACTTTGAAATGTTAAAAATGCTACTGTTCATAAGATAAACAATGGGCTGCAAGAGAAAAAGCAAATTAGTTCATGTATCTTTTGGAAATGAAAGTAAGTATATAGAGTAAAAGAACAATGAAAATGCATCTAAAGTTTCTGCCACTAATAAAGTCATACTTACAAGAATAAAACTCCTAAAATAATGGTAGTCTGTGTTCAATAAACTGCAATTACTTTACATGCATATGGCTTCCAGAATCCCTGTGTGGTATATAAGAGAGGCTTCCTTGTTACTGACAATTATAAACAACAGAATAGACATGAGCTCTCAGCTTATAGTTTAGATAATTTTCCTTAAAATGAGACAGACTATATCTACTAATATATCTGCATTTCTATTTCATCATGCTGACAGTGCAGCAAGGGAACAGAATTGTAGTGTCTAAGAGATGGTGTGGTATTTAAGAATTGATTTAATTAATCATTAGCTGATTAATTATGAAATTAATCAATTAAAATCTCAGCACCCACATCAGGTGCCTTCTAATTGCCTATAACTCCATTTACAAGAGATCATATACCCTCCTGGATTCTGAGAGTAACTGCACATACATTTCCACAAATACAGAGACACATGCACACATATGTACATGCATAAATAAAGCAAAAAAAAACCTTTAAAAAAGAATTATTAATTTTTTTAAAAAAGAAAATTATTTAAAGTGCAGAGTCATTTAAAATGTATGAGTTGTAATTTATGTGCTACTTAGAAAGGCAAATTAACATCAAAAAGGGAATCTCATGAAAGCAAAATGAATTCTTACAGTAGAGCAGCAGAACATCCTTGGATGCACTAGGAAGTGCCAGCTCAATAAACACCAGATTCTCTCAAAGAGACAGCAGAATATATCAGGAAATTATTAGATTATTTCAGCTTGTACTTTAAGTTCTTTTGTTTGTTTGTTTGTTTCTAAAGAAGCATGAAGAAAAACAAGAGAAAACCGCTAATAAAATACTGCCCCCTGTATCCTTGCTTCTCAAAGTAATGCATTTCATATTCAAGGATATAACTGCTAATCACACTTTGTCATATGAGTTATAAAAACTTGGCTTTGAGTGAAGTCTTCTGACCATGAGTTTAAGGAAGGCTATCTCTGCAGCTACGTACCAGATGCTATTCCTTTTGTTTCTTTATAACTTTTTAAATCTTATTAAGTTCTTTAAAACTTCACACATATATATGTATATAGAATAATTACATTACTGTCACTCTCACTTTTATCTTTATTCCTATCCCACCTCATCATCCAATACCGCTTTTATATGAGTCTGTAAGCGTCCATGATTTGCCAAAGAATGATACCCCAGACATATGTAAACGCAAAGAGAGTTTTATTCTGCAGAAGTCCAGCATGCTGGCTTCTTCCATTACAAGATGGAGACTTACAAGTGAGTTTGTAAGCCCGATTTAAAGCACATTAGGGGAATTCTGGGGAGAAGGTAGGTGATCTCTATCATTGGCTCTGTCTCTAGGGACATTCCAGAACCACTGTTGGGACAGTCTGGAAACTGTTGCTGACCCATTGTCCTTGCTTAGGCTAGGTGGCGGAGCAGCTTCTGAGGCCTGAACTTGCCCAGTTCTTGGAAACAAGAGATTTAAGTCTAGTCTCCTGAATTGCCAGTTTGAAGCCTGTCATGGAGTCAGCCTAGCCTGTCTCAAGGCCATTCCCCACATTTATGTCTTTTTGTTGTTTTGTGATGCACTGAATTTAGCCAGAGCAATGTGTGATCATGCTTGTGGAACTGTCCATTGGAATATGGTGGACTCATCAGAAAAAAACACATACACATATTGAAAAACAATACCAAAGGAAAACCAGGATATACAGTTTACTTTATGAAAGGAATCATCCATTTATACCTTTAATTTCATCCAGATTATTCATTTAAATTATACAATAGTATGGCAATAGTATGGCTGTTACTATAGCTTGAACGGTGATAGTACAAACACACCAAAAGCTCCTCTTGGTTTTGATACTCTTCAAAACATCCTTAGAAAATTACTAGCTTTACTGTCTTCTATCATTCCTTAGTTTTATTATAGGCTTGGATTTGTCACTTTGGGCTCACATTGTGCCTTTCATCTGGCCACCCTACTTGTGACTCTTCTCATCCACACAGCACATTCAGATCTGTCTCGAGAGCCTGCTGATAGCCATCCTTCACACGTCCCCGGCTTCAGCTTTAAGTTGCAGCTAGCACTGCATCAATGCTGGTGGGCTGGCAGCACTCCAGAACTTTATTATGGGCAACCTTCTCTATCCGTTTGATCTTAAATGTGGCTTATAAGTGACAATGATGAATTGGCTTAAAGGACCAGATGTGCTGTTTGTGGTAGAGATCCCTGTCACAACAACAGAGAGGTGAGAATTCTATATATGGCATAACTGTACTGCAGCTGATTTAGAGATTGCTGCTATGTTCACACCAGCCTTTGTTTCCGCTCAGTTATAACTGAGATTTATAGGGTCAATGAAGACGTTAAGCTTCCCTTTCCTAGGATAACCTCATAAATGATCCACACTTGGTTTTCTTCCATTAGAATTGGGGCCTGAACCCAGGGCACCATACATGGGAGGCAGCAGTCTCCACTAAACTACAGCTCCGAATTTGGGTATCCTAAGGTTGTTTTTATCACAACTTAGTGTTTTATGCATTTAATATGCAAATGGTGTCGATAGTCAGGTTTAAACATGAGTCTTTAGAACTAAGTGACTAAATATCACCTTATATCAAAAGTTCCACAAAGATTTAGTAGTTAAATTTTTCTTTCATTTTTACAATATACAAATTTATTCTGTAACTACAGAATAAGCATGAAATAAAACTTTTTAGCACAGACATCATGATGAGTATATTGAAAAAATATGTGAGTCTTTGATTTTAAAAATATGGCTATCACAAAATATGAAAGTACAAATTTTTTATTAGCCAAACTTCTAAAATAAAAAAGAAAACTGAATTTGGAGTTTAGTGATAAAGCATTAACTGAGTTTATAAAGGACCTGCTTTGATAAAAAGGCATATTTAAAATACTTCTATTCAAAGTATTAGTCTAACATACATAAACTTGCATTAAGGAAGCATTCTATCTTTAATAATAAGTTATACTAAAAGACTGAAATAACAAGCAGTATACTTACAGCATATCACAATGTATACTAAGCACAATTTCATCCTCAATAGTTCCATAGGTCTAGCTGCTGCCTTACTGAACAATAAAGTCCTCGACAGCTCTCTAGGCTAACGCATGGAGAGGTAGAAATGCAGCCTTCTACTTGAATGCTTTACTTTACTTCTTAACAGCATATCCACTCCAGGCTTTGCTTTGCATGGAACATCTTAATACAGACTTTCTGGTTTAAATACTATTTTGATGGGTAAATATAGTTCTGAATCTTCTTGAGAATTCAAGAAAAATTTGGATCCTTGCTCCCAAACTGGCCATTTGTTTAATGGCTATAGGTTAAATTGTAGCTTTTACCTTCCTTCTAAAACAAAAACAAAACCAACTTATTTATGATACAAACAGATGGCTCACTGGGTATAAGCACTTGTCCCTTCGCCTAGTAGAGCTGAGCTCAATCACAGAAACCTATACTGTGCAAAGAGAGAAGTGACTCTCAGAAGTTGTCTTCCTCTGATCTCCAGGAAAGGAGGGTATTTTTACACAAACACACACACACACCAACACACACCACACACACACACACACACACAAATACATGGGGGGAGAGAGGGGGAAAAGAGGGAAGGAGGGAGGGAGGGAGGGAGGGAGGAAAGGGAGGGAAGGAGAGAGAGGGGGAGAGAGGGAAGGAGGGAGGGAGGGAGGGAGAGGGAGAAGGAGGAAGGGAGAGAGAGAAATATAAAAAAGTAAGGGTATTTAGGAGTTCTTAAGTCTATATCTAAGGATGGAGCCTTACAGAACTTCAGGCATTTATATGGATAACAATATTCTGGATCCTAATTAAATATGGCTTGTATCTCTGTTTTTTTAAAGAGGCTTTGACATCAAAGTGCAGGTAAGATCCCATGATGACACAGGGGAAAGACAGTGGTCTACAGGCCATCAGGAGGTCCCTGGAGCAGAACCTTCTTTCAGAGCCCTTTGGAAGAACCATCCTGGAAATACTGTGATTTTTAGATCCTGAGAACCATGAGAAAATTAATTTCTATTACTTTAAAAGCAGCATATTACAATATTTTAGGCATTGTAGCTAAATATATATGCAGATACATGTATTATTTTACACATAACCACAAATAGAGATCTATCCTCTAAATATCTCAGAAGTAGAAATTATTAATTCTTTGGAGATATTAATAAAAAAGCATTTATGCAGTGTTTGTATAATGCATGCCTATTAATCACATCAACTAGCATTTGTCTTAAGTCAATTCAAGAACACTGCTATTATAATAATGGCAAAAGAACATATTAAACAGCCCACCAAATTCCTGAAGGTCTCCTTGTATTCTGAAGTTTAATATTCTCATGGTTCTAAGCCATACTTTGAAAATTCATTATTTTGTGATCTTCTCACCATCCTAGTACACACGTTAATACGGAAACACAGTGACTATGTCGTCGGAGAGTATCTATCTCTTTAGGACAGGCAGACGAATTCCTTCTTCTCATCCTTTTCCCTCAGATGGGAGCTGAACCATCAGGAACAGCATTTTCTTACACAGGGTTCGTCTAACACTAACCCTTGTTGAAAACTGCCCTTAAAATGTAATAGTATGTATGAGCTAGCAAACAGGGAGAAGGACTGAAAAAGGCCATCTTCTGAGCAAGACAGACACTGCAGCCAGGAACACTCAACACTGGTGGCTATCACACCCACATTCGCATGAGGATGAGCTTTCTCAACAGTCAGCATGGAGAAAGACGTCTGCATGGCCTTGCTACTCACTGCTGAACTATTTGCTACAGACAGATTCCAGGGACATTGTCTTGGTTCTAAAACCCCTGACGACCATCCCAAGATCTAATGAACAATTTCAATCCAATAGTTACACTGATGGCCTAGGTTAAATTAAATTTGTTATAAGACCAAAACCAAAACCAATCCAAAAGCTAGGTTGTGGAGGGGTGGGGTGGGACACTGACAGGGATTGGAGGGAGGGAAGAGGATGTGGGGAAAAAGAAATAAGAATATATCATGACATATCATAGAAGCCAACCTAAAAATGAAGAAAAAATAGCCTCCACATAAAATTAAGTAGTGGTTATTATTTATTTAATAGAACAGGTCTTGAAAAAAATATCTGGGTGGGCTTTATCTGAGCTTCTAAAGAGACTGGCTGAATGACTAGGTTTTTATCACCTAGAACTGCCTTTGGCTCAGAAAAAAAAACAATAAAACAAAACAGTGTGGCTGTCCAGTACTAAGTCACAGATTGGAGTGTCAATAATCACTGAAGAGTCCAAGGCCCAGAGAAAAGAAACAAAGAGAGCTCAGTTAACTTCTTGAATTTTGTTTGCTGACTCATGACTAAGATGCAATTAGCCCACCTCCATGTTTCTGATTCATGATTAGTTTTCCACTATAAAAACAAACAAACAAACAAAATACACCATAGACCAGAACAAAAGAACAAAACCTGCCAAACGCAGGGCTGGAGAGATGCCTCGATGATGAAATGGTTAAGAGCACTCTGCTGCTTGGGCAGAGTACCATGGTTTGGTTCTCAGTGCCTACTCTACAGCTAACAAGACCTCAGCTCCCCTTGTAGGGAATGCTCTTCCATTAGTGTCTCCAGGCTCAGTCTGATGGTTGGCAGTGAGTATCTGCCTCTGTATTTGTCAGGTCTGGCAGAGCCTCTCAGGAGACAGCTATACCAGGCTCCTGTCACACAAGCACTTGCTGGCATCCACAATAGTGTCTGGGTTTGGTGTCTGTATATGGGATGGATCTCCAGGTGGGGCCGTCTCTGGATGGCCTTACCTTCAGTCTCTGCTCAACTCTTTGTCCCTGCATTTCCTTTAGAAAGGAGGAATTCTGGGTTAAAATTTTTCAGATGGGTTTGGTGGCCCCATCCCTCAACTGGGGCTGTGCTTATCTACTGTAGGTGGTCTCTTCAGGTTCTATTTCTCCTTTGATGATTCTTGTTTTAAGGAATATTTTGATGATTTGATTTCAGTGTGAATTTTAAGATGAGCATGTCAGTTTCTGCCAAAATACAAGCAGTGATTCTGTAAAGGATGTGTTGGAACTAAAATCTGATACAACTGGCTGACCTTAACTTAGCAAAATACAAATTTTGAATCATTAAATTCAGGTGTTTTCCCATTTATTTAATAAGTCTTTTTTGATTATCTTATGGTTTTTTTAGTATATGCATTGTATCTCAAATATCATCATTGATATCATCATCATCATCATCACTCTTACTTTACAATGCTGCGATTCGATCTGGCCTCACACATGCTAAGACAATGCTTATCAGGAAGAATATATTCCCAGCCCTACTCTTCTTGGCATTTCTCTCTATTTCCTTCATTTATTTTGTTCATTGCAAATTTATAGAAAAGTGATTAAGTTTTGTGTATCAATATCATATCTTAACACCAGGTTCACTCATTGATTGGTTCTATTTTAATACAGTTTCTTATCCAATAATATCAGATCAAAAAAGTGATAGTTTTCATTCTGACCTGTCTGGACACATTTCATTTGTTCTCTCAAGCATTCATGCTGGCCAGAACTGGCAATTGTACAGTATTTGTATCTATGGTCATGGTAGACATTACTCCCTAATTTCCTCTATTATATTCTAAAATTCTATATTTCCCAGCTGGTATTCTGTAATTAATAACTGTTGCATGCTGCTGAAGTATGGAATCTTTGCTCGATATAGTTCTAAGATACTTTTACCCTGTCATTGCTGTTTGCTGTATCTCTGTTTTCTGGTCACTCATAGTATCATAATTACTTTATTGGACAACCTTTGTCATTGAAATCAAGGCGATAATAAGTGTTTATACATCTAGTATTTTGATATATATTGATTCATATATTTTGTGCTTTCATGATTTAATTTTTCTTGTAATTCTGATTGAGATTTATGAGTATTTTATCTCAGCCTGATGGATTTCTCTTAGTGTTCCTGATAAGGCAGACTGCCAATGAGTTTCTTAGTCTATAAGTACTACTTAATTTTAAAATTATCATACACAGTGTCAGATATAGTGATAACATTTTCAAATAGTATATTAGGGTGGATTCTCTCTCCACTGAGCCCTCAGTCTCTTTTCTGTCTTCCAGTCTTCTTTGTTTTGTACTTATTCACAACAGGTTTCTTGTTGTCTTCTTTAATATGTCACATACATACTAGAATTTAATTAAAAAATAAAGAATGAAATTTTGTAATGTACAGAAAAGTGGGTGGAGTTGGAAAGTATTACAAGAAGCGTGACTCAGAACAGTAAGAACCATGAGTTTGCTCTTGTATAGGATCTCAGTGTGTGGTGTACATATGTATGTGTATAAGTGTGTGGTGTATACATGCATGTGTATAAGTGTGTGTAAGTGTATGGTATATACATATATATATATATATATATATATATATATATATTTGTGTGTTATGCATATGTATAAGTGTGTGTAAATTTGTGGTATATATATGTGTGTGTATATATATACATATATGCATGTGTATAAGTGGGTGTAATTGTGTAGTGTATATATATATATATATATATATATGTGTGTGTGTGTGTGTGTGTGTATGTGTGTGTGTGTGTATATAATATATATATATATATGCATGTGTATCAGTGGGTATAAGTGTGATATATATATACATACACACACACACATGTATATATTTGGGTGTAAGTGTGGGATAAGTTTAAGAAACTGAAAAGAAATGAAGGTTTACCTTTTTTATGTAGAAAGGCACTTTACTGGATATAAAATCACAAATGTACATTTTTCTCTTTACTTTCGGGACTCTGTTAATGTCATTCCTTTTTCTTCTGGTTTCAATCTCTCCAGTGCTTTAGAGAAGATAACAACCCCAGAGGGCCTGAATAGGTAGCAGTGTTGGGGTGGGCAGCGGCAATCAGGAGAGTCTCCTCTCTGACAAGGCTTTCAGGCTGATTATATGTCTGAGTATGAATCTGTGGCCATTATTCTACTTATGGCTTAGGTTTCTGGATATTTACTAATTTTAAAAAGACTAAATATCTTAGCTACTACTTGAAACATATTCATAGCTCCAATGTGCTTCTCTTCATGAATTTGTATTTTTATCAGCAATCTGAGGTTATCCTAAAGGCCTTCGAGATTCTGTTTAGTCTTCTTTGATGTTTTTTTTTTTTTTTCTCATACAGTACAGACTCTATTAATCAACCATCAAGGCCACTGTGTCCTTTTGCCATCTTGAATCATCTGTTTATCTACTCTCATGGACCTGTCATTTCTGCTATTGTACTCTGCAACTCCATAATTCCAATCTTGTACTTGTTAAATAGTAACTTCAACTTTTTGTTAAAAATGTTTTCATGTTGACATGTTATCATGCTCATTTTTAATTCTTTAAGCATGTATTCTTTAAAAAATTTAATTGTGCTTTGAAGTATTTTGTACTATATTCAACATCTGGGGCAAATCTGAAAGGTTCCATTGAGTCCTTGCTCATTCTCCCCGACTGGGTATGGATCATGGTTTCCTGTCTTTTGCATGTCTGGTTTTGTTGAAAACTCACTTATTCACTGCTGCCAAGATCATTACTTCCAGCAAGAAATGCCACCAGATGTGAATCTCAACCTCTAGGAAGATCAATTGAGCCTTTTTGGTCCCATGCAAATTAGGTGCCAATCCTTCTAGCCTGGTAGATCCCATGAGATTCCCCACACTAAGTTCACAAAAGGGGCACAGGGGAAAAATGGCAGTCCTGTGTAGAAATGTTGCAGATGACCAGTTCCTACCATATTTTATTAGCCTTGCCAGTAAAAGCAGTATTTGTGATCCTGGTTGCCCTTCATGGATGTTCTGAAATGTTTGTTTGGCTCATCAATTTTAGACTCATTGTTGCTTTGAACAGAAAGGAGATGCCAGCCTTTTATAAACTATCTATACTCAGAGACATTTAGAAAACAATTTGTTACTTCAGGAACACAAAAAAGTAAAATAGTCATCTAGGAAGTCATATACACATAACACAGTCTTTCAGTATGGAAGCAGGGGCAGAGCACTCTGAGTACCAAAGGACAAGTACATCGTCCAGGAGACTGCACTGCCTACAAAGACAGGGAACCTGTGGCCATGAGGCCCACGGAGAATGTCTTCCTACACAAGAATATAAAGACATAAAGAATAATACCAGTTGTCATGTCAAGGTAAACAGAGAAATCTTTCAGGGGGCGAGGAATAATTGTTCTCCCTTTCTTAGTCTCTAGACGAAGAGCTACAGACAACTAATAAAGGCTAAGAGAGGGAGAACCAATCTCTTTTCACAAAGGGGGATGAACCCTTAATTGACAATACCAAGTAGTCATCCCTAAAACAAATATAGGCGACATAAAATAATCTCATCAGATTTTATTTATATAGTCACTCACGTATATATTTATATATCATAATATGAGATCACATACCTATAGGTATAACAATAGTAATTTTAAAAAGAGGCCATGAATTTGGCTTGAAGGAATGCGGAAATATTGCAAATATAGTGCACATACATGAATTTAGAAAGATATTTTAAAAAATCAATCTGAAAAAGATTACTAAGCAGTCTTATTTGCTCAATCTCATGATGAAGACATTCTCTAGACCAAATACCTACACATGGGATCTCTCTCGGAACTAAGTGTCCTCAATGTCCCCCTGTTAATGGCTAACTATTAGGAATTTCCCAGTGTTTTATATTTCAATTATATGTTAAAAAGTAGCTAATTTATGGTTTGAGCAGGCAATTTTAAAAGACATTTATGTGTCCAAGGATAACTTACTGAACTTTTCTAAGACTCCACTCACAATGGAAAAGGAGTGACTTGAACTAGAGGAACTACAATTTTAGGAAATCAGGGTTTCTGATGCAGAAGCTGATCCCGTAATAATGTTTACACATAACTCTCCAGGATTGCTACGATAACTCAAACTGTCTCTTCAGTACAGCAGTAGGTTTTTAAGAAATTCAGTTTTCCATTTAGAATTCATAATAAACGTATCTAAGATGAAGATTCTGGATAAGATTAAGAGCATATGTGTAGTTCCAGCGAGCTTCTGAGTAATCCATTTGGCAGTACATGTTGCTCTCCCCTGTGTGAGAGGAGATTCACTGCTCAATGCAACAATGTCTTTGATACTTAGAAATTTTACACTGTTCTATTTTTAAAAACAACTGTATCAGTATTCATCAACTGTGTGGCATGGTCATTCATTTATTTTCAAAAAGCCTATTCTATAACCACACTTCCTCTCAGGAAGCCTAGCAACGATGTAGAAACCAAAATGACTGACCGTAATTACACAGGCACAGTCCTGTTTGTTAAGAAGCAGGAGAAATTAAACTAATGTGCTAAATCTCGGGCAAATAATTATGCAGAAAAATGGACAGAAAGCTTCTTTATTTGTTGGTAATATCTGCTATTTTAATCTGCACTGAAAGGCAAAGCATAGTAGGAAAGTATTTCTGTATTTGATCTTTTAGCAAGACTAATTCAAATATTCTGCAATGATAAATAATGCCAATTTCCAGTAACAAAATGATGATTATTCAGATATATTGATTATTAAAGCTAAATATTCCTTCACATAATTCCTTATACCATGAGTAATTAGGAGTGATTTACGCATATGATTAAAATGTTGTATTAGAACTTCTTTGAGATATCTAAAAACCTTTAGCTGGTTAAAATCCTTATATTCATATATAATTAAATATATATTCATATAAAGCTTTACTGTTTCAGTGTCAACACAGTTCTGAAATAATATTAAAAGAAATAATAATGAAAAATTGTTCATTGCATTATATTGATACTTGGGCACTTATAATGTTCTATTGTTTTGTGAGGTTCTATTATTCATGAAACTAAAGTATGGTGTTTTCTTGAATTTGAATGCAAAAAACAGTCTTCTGTAGAGAAGGGTATTTCACAGTACTTATAATCTGTAAAATCCTTCAGGTTCCAAATGAAAGATAAAAACCACTTTGAAGCACTTTTCATAAAAAATTATCAAATTCTATGAGACATTAAAATTAGTTAGGGGCCACAGTTGGGAGCACTGGCTAGTCTCCTAGAGGATCCAGGTTTAGTTCCCATCATCCATATGGAGACTCACAACTGTCTGTAAGCTCCAAGCAATTTCATGCCCTCCGCAGACTTACATGTAGGTAAAACATGAATGCACATAAAATAAACATTAATTTAAAAAAATCATTTGGATGAAAATGAGAGTGGCCTAGTTCCCTCTATAAACCAAGGCTTCACTATAATGATATCAGCTATTTCCGCTGTTGGAATCTTCATCTGCAACAAAGCTAAAATTCTACCATCCCTAGGGCTGTAGGATGCAGTCATATTTTAGAAAGGAAGTCATTAATGTTGTCTTAAGCTATCTCAAAACTCTGAACATCAACATATTGTAAAAGCAAAACTTGCTACAGAAAAATATTGAATGTATTATTATCTATAACATTTGGCAATACTTGGAAATTCATTTAGCCAATAAACTGTACCATGAGGTTTATTTCCCCTCCTTGGGAAGAGCTAATAATAAATTAATGTACCATCACCAGACATAAGACCCAACAGCCCCTGCTCCAACAAGGAAGTTGAAGAAGAAAAAGAGCTTTCTGATCTGCTTATTTTATGCAATGCTGAGAACTGAAGTCTAGGTCTTATACACACTGAATACTCTACACTGAGTTCTATCTCCAGGTTCTCAAGGTTTTCAAGCTATGTAAGCATGACACAGCCTATTTACCAGGAATAAATCTGTAATAGCCATAACAACAGAGGAAAATTTAAACTTTGGGTAATAAAAGCAAGGAAACTATTTTATTCACAATTACACAAACATTTCTTTCAAACTTCAATATCCAGATCCTACTTCTATATAAATGGATAAAAGTAAATACCTTTCAGGGTGTAGTGGCACACATCTTTAACCCCAGCAGTAAGGGAGAAGAGACAAGAGGATATCTGTGAGTTTGAGCTCAGCCTGGTGTATCTAGTGAGTTCCAGGACAGTCAGGCTACAAAGAGATACTATGTCTCAGATAGATAAATTAATTAATTAATTAATTAATAAATCTTTCCTGGAATAGATGGTTGAATCAGTGAAAGTGTCACCTCAGTGAACCTCAGTCATCACAAAGGAACAGGGCAATCATGTAAACAACACATGAGGACTGTGGGAATTTTAATAACTAATAACAAGAATCACATAATAAAATTACTAATAAATTATACACTCAAACCCTTTTAGAACTGGGTCTCTGAAAGACAGAGTGAATCTAGTAATCCTCACTGATTTTTTGTTCCCATTGCTTGACTGTATGAAGGCAGGCACACCTGAAACAGGAAGAACATCAAAGCCACAGGCTTGCTTACATCACAAGCAACCAAGATGCTAGAAGAAGATCAGGAAGAAGAGGCAGCTCAGTCTCGAGCTCCAGTCATAATACACACAGTGTGAGACCAGCATTGAAATGATGGTGGCAGGCAGCATGGATAAGCTGCATTGCAGGCTGGAAGACACATTGCAAAGACTGGTAATCTACAGTCACATTCTCTTAGCTAGTGTGCAATGCTTCCTCTCAGACCTGTGCATTCAGGGTTGTGGTTCCAAATCAAGATTTGGTTTTATTAAGATCAAATAATTAAAATATAAAAAAAGAACCAGAGGCTTATATGTCAAATATATACTTGAGTGAGAATCACATCAATGACACATAAAATAAAGGAAAAATAGGAAATAAACAGAGAAGAAAAATGTTGCCAAATTCAATAGTACAACTATACTCAAGATATGCTAAAAGTAGGTTTAACACATAAAAGGCCCCAATCTCATGTATACTTAGATCCATAATATTCATCCCGTATGTGTGCTAGTGAGATATGCTATTTAGATTGAAGAACAAAATCAATGTCCACAGCAGTTACTAAAAATTTTGAAAAGTTTAACAAGAATATAAATTTTTCTCTTTTCTTTGCATTTTAATGACTATTAAAATAACTTTGAAACCACACACATATAAGAAAAACAATCGCAGCAGGCTGTATTTATATGATTGTGCATACATATGCATACATGTGCATACAGATGTAGTGGATAGATGTATGCAAAAATAACTGGGAAAAAGTCATCACTCTGGGCATGAGGTTTCTCATGGAAGGAGTTGGAGGGAGGGAACATGGGAAGGTGTGGAGAGAGGAAAGGGAAGGGGAAATATGAAGGATTACATTTTAATTAAAGAGTATGAAAATTGTTTAAATAGGGAAGATGTAAAAGAAAATATTTCCTCTACATGATAAAAAATGTTCTCGTTTGAAAGTGCATTTGCGTGACTGTGTGATCTTTTAAGTAAAATTTGATGTATCAATTAATCAGGTTAATAAGTCTCATTTAATCTTGACCACCACCATTGGTCACTTTTCTAGAGGTTTGTTGATTTATTTTCCATACTCTGTCATTGTGGGACCTTCAGTATCCTAGTTAAACCAATCCATCAGTTGGCCATTCACTCCCATAAGTACACAATGTATTTTTTTCTTCTAACTAAAATAAAAACACAACACTTGTCTGTTCTTACTTTTCCCTCCAGTTGTTATTCTATGTCTTCTTTCCTTTTGAAATTTAGGTTTTGAAACTAAGTTTGTAGTCTCATCTCTGATTCCCTTAATTTCAGTTCTCTCTTATCTAGTCCATTTCGCTGAAATGTAATATTGAGTTCCCACAACTAGTCAAAGTGAGAGAATAACATGTCTCTAAATTACTTAGTACATATGGAACTTATATATTCCTTCCCTAAAAGTTCAGGGATCACTGTGAAATAGGTGATTGCATGACTTTAAGAGCCATGTCTCCTGGATGACAGGACAGCACACTGTCCTTATGAACTCACTGCAGCTGTGACTGCCTGTACAAGATCAGGCCAGCCAATACTCCAGTATGGAGAAGCCCACCTCCTAGCTAAGGAGCGATTGACAATGGATTCTGGGTGGAGGCTCAGTATTGTTTAAGTATATGGCCCCTGGTAAGCTAGCCAGATGCAAATGGATGGCACTACACCCATGGGTACATAGGAACTGCAAATTGGACTTGGTGGTTTGATGCAAACCAAAGAAACATTAGACATTAAGTCGGGGAAGGGGTGGTGAGTGGATCCAGAGGACGTAGGTCGAGGAGTAGGGGATAAATATTATCAAAAAGACATATTGTACATATATATGAAATTCTCCAAAAATAAAAATATTATATTATAAAATATACATCTTTTCTAAAAATGGTTTTATATGGGATTTAGGCAAAACTTTCTTAGTGTCATATGAGTTCAGAGGTTCCCTAATTCTACTGCTGCCACATATTGCTACACACTTATATTGCCTCTATATAACTCTAGAAAATAACTCAGGATTAAATACCTGTTAGGCCTTGGTCCACAGGCCTGGATGTGGCACACAAATTATAAACCAGGATGCTTTTCCCTTCTTGTTTGTGTCTCTTTATGAAAGTTATTTATTTACTTATTTGAATACAATGTTTATATTCTGATCAGGGGTTCCCTTCCTCCATCTCTACCCAGCTCCTCCCTTTTACACCATTCATTCAAATGGAGCTTTTACTCCCTCTTTTTAGTAACAAGCAGGCAAAGGAAAATAAAGTAAAACAACAACCACAAAGAAACGAAGAAAATATAACACACACACACACACAAGCACAAATGAAACCAATAAAAACACAAACTCTAAAACCTCATGCACTAGCAAAAGGTCATTAAGATTTTTACTGCCTGAAGAATGGTACAACTGGACCCCTTTTGTCTCTGTCCCCTATGACTGAAGAGTAGAAGCCGAGACAGTTTCACCCTGCTCCACTCGGAGCGCCAGAGATGAAAGACCAGCAGTTCTGAGCTGGGAATACTTAATGTAAGATGCATGTGTTCCTGCATTCTCTTTTCACAGCCAGGGTACATCCCTAGTGAACGTGTGTATGTATACATATATATGTATATATATATGCTTGCTGCTTGCTTGTGTGCCTTGCCCTTACTAACTGCTACAGTCTACTGTAAATTTTAATTTTAATGTAATGTTCTTAAAGTTTTAGGGTACAATTTTTGATAAATTTTAAGGAAAAGCTTTTTTCATACACGTTTTCAGTTTGGTTTGTATGACAGTGATAAGCCCACATGCCACATGAACCCTTAGTGAGTCCGGCCTTCTCACCTGCAGCCTGCACAGGGGCTCCGCTCTCTTCATCAGTGCTTCCGTCATAAAGCCCATCCTCTTCAGTTGTTTTGTCAGAACATGGAGTTTCCCTGGAAATAGAGAAAGGCCCGACTGGAAATCATCAATTTATTCTGGCTAACAATCTAATTTACCAGTAAGAAAATACAGAAAAACATTCCTAGAAAAAAAGTCCTGCTTAGACAGACATAGAGTAATTTAGAAAATCAAATAAAGACTAAGTCCCTTAAAAGAAAGAGGTTTCATTTTAGTTAGTAAACTGCATGGTTGTTAATATTCACTATTAATTACTGAACTAACTTATCAGGTTGTATTCATCTATTTAAATGCTATTCCATCTAGTTATCTCAGAGGGTCAGTGCTCAGCATTGTAAGGATTTGAAGGCAGTTCTACATTTCATTAAATTGTCCCCAAAAGGAGGCACAGAGAGCTTCTATCAATGTTTAGTACCACATGCAAGTAGCGCTCTGTGCCAGACTTAGAGAAAGTTAAAATTAAATGATACTGTCTTTATATTATGTTATGCAAAAACCTATGCTTCACTTCAGATCCAAGGCAACAGAATTTAATCTGTATGAGCTAATGATTAAAAACAATTGAAATTACTCAAACCTATACGAACCACTTGTAACCTATAATTTTTTTACCTTAGGAATCAAATGTACACACATTTTCAGAAAGGGTAAACAACAACAACTTGACAATAGGATAAAATAACATACTTTCATCAAACATAAATGTACCACGGGATTTAACATTCACTAGCTGTTTCTAAAGTTAACATTGCTTAGATGTTAAGATTACAGATGTGCAAACAACTTGCAGCCTTGAAGGAGGCAAAAGGTTTTGTTAACTGATATATTTCTTATTTCATAATGTTTAAAAATTAAATAATCAAATAAATAAATAAATGTCTACGAATTAAATAAATAAGTTTTGTATGCTATGACTGTATGTTGTACTTGAAAGTAAACCATGGGATGACATGGAGAAATTGTGTGGAGAACGGACTCACCCAGGCTAGAAAGGCTAAACCCACTACAAAAGGAAACGTACATTACTACAAGTTGACACCTAATGTTGCAAATCTGTAAAGACATTCTGCTGAGATTTACCCTTCTCCTATCCAACAGCAAAAGCATGCTACCTTTCAGGTTTGGTACTCTCCTCCAGCTGCTGGACTTCATTTAACAACTTATGCAAGCTTCGGATCTTTGTTTTCTTCTCATTCAGCACCAAGATAAATCTTTGATACAAATCGGCCTCCAAGGCTTCTTTGGCACTCACACATTTCTCCAATCTAAAAATGTAAAGAAGTGGACAAATTGCAAGTCATATACATTTTTATCATTAATATTATTCAATTTCATCCTCATGATTTCAAGAAACCTTCTGAAGGTAAACATAACTAAGGTCATTTTATTTAAGTATAGTGTGGACAAGTTAGAAAATACTATTTATTAATATTTGTAACTTATTTTCTAAAACAAATAATAATTGAAATATATAGAAATAAAGCTCTATAACATAAATTCTCTAATATAATAATTCATATGTAGTTTATTTATAAAAGTTCATGAACCATTTATGTTATCTATTATATTGCATAATGTACAAATGTAAATTAATATTATTACAGCAGCCATGAGGATCTATCAAAGCAATACACTTAATTCGTTGTCAGTCTTCAGACTATAACTTGCTCCACAAGAACATAATTACTTTGTGTCTTTACAACCCACCACATGTACACACCCAAACATAAATAAAACAATGTATGTAATGAATTGCATTATGCCATCTGAGATTTCCAAGAAGATAATAAACGATGAAAAAAAGTATATATCTTTAGCCTTAGAGATATATAAAAAATTCTCTAGTATTCATCCTAGACTGTTATAATGCTCAAAGGAATTTCATTTGCTTTAATATCCTAACAGACAGGATAATAGAATGCAAGCTAATAAAAGTTATATACACCTGCTGTGTATATGCCATGAATAAACTACTATTCTACATATTTAAGCACAAATATCTCATTGAAAGTATTCTTCTAAATATACTCAAGTTCTGCCTAATTTTACCTTTAACATTCTGCTTATGCTGTATGTTCCTAAACGTACTTTATATGTGCCCCATGTGTGTCCTAGTAATTAAATTGTAAATATATACACACATACATATGGTGAGATAATTAGAAATGAAACTGTGAAAATGTGATACTTTTCATATAGGCCCTTAATGTAACCTACAACCCATCTATTTTAAAAATACAGAGACTTTGTTCTAGGGTAAAAAGGAATATCTAACAATGCAATTCTGGAACCAATTAGTGCACATTCTTTTAGTGGCATTCCATGAGACCACAGAACATGTGTGTTCTACCGAGTGCTTTGTGCTCAGTGCCTAGCAGTGATCTTCAGTACACATTCAGGACATAAACGAATAAAGCAAGGTCATAATCACAGTTTTTCATTTGCTGATTTAATGCACATCTCCAAGAGTACCTTTCCTTTATAACACCATATCCCACAGCTTCTCTGAGCCTGTCTTCCAGGATGGCAACCACTTGACACTAGGTTAGTATGAGAGCTACATGACACACAGTTTAAAGTTCTCCTCCTTGGACATGCATTTTTTTCCTAGTGGCCTTTCCAAGTGTGTGAGATTGGTCCTACAAGCTGGGAGACTAATGTGAGCTCTTCAGCAGCACAGTGTCCATTCTAGGGGCTGAAGACTTCCTAAAGAGCATGGGATGGAATACATATCCCTTCAGCCACTTCACACTCGCAATAGGAGCTTGGTGGACTTGTTTTTCCTCATTGGCTACAAGATACACCATGGTCTGAGGTACCTTTTAAATTGTCTGCTTCCCTTCAGACCTTCCTATGTCAAGATACTGCCAATATATATGATTTATTTTATATGCAGGATATGTTACTGTAATTTCAGATGTGAACTGTCAGATGAACATTATCTTACTTTCATATAATGTTTTCTAACATACTAACTTAAGAAATTTAAATATGAGAACATATATATACACCTAAACTGTATATATTTTATTATATTGTATATAATAAAAATGTTTTAAATACATATAGATATGTTTAATACAAACAAATTCCATGCATATCACAATTTCCTACAGAAAATTTCAGAAATAGCAACAAATTTAGAATCTATTAGATTTAACTACATATTTAATTTTTATATAAAGCATCCTTGAAGTTTTTGACTGAAGGATTATGCACACATATTAACTGTCAAGAACTATCAAGGTAATCCCCACAACCTTATGAAAACTACAACATGTATAACACATTAAAATTTTAAAAATATCAAACTAAAATTTCATATAATTTTCATAAAGTAGTACTAGTTTGAATACCCATACCACAATTGTACTGAGAGGTAGCAGCATTTTTGTTATGGGAAAAAGTTATGCATCATCTAGTTTAACCTACCTGATTTTATGGACTTATTGTAACAAACTCGTCACAAGACAAGGTAACACTTCCAGAAAACGTTGAGTTGTATGGCATAGAGTATTAGTATAAACACGGAGAGAACACAAATTTACTCTCAGTTATCTCCTCAACAAACTCAGAGAACACTGGCCATTTATCTAGAATTTAGTAAGACATCTTCCACAGCATTAATGTGGCTATGCCATATTTATTACTTGTCTCCTGACAATTGTCTATCTGAAAAATTGAGCAAGAAGTAATAGGTCAGAGCATTGGTCAAGGAGAGATATGGGATTCACTGCTCAGCTTGTGGTAGTAAAACTCACCCACAGACCACTGAAGCAGATTATAAATAGTCCAAGGGTCTTCCTAAAGCCAGGCACAAACTAGATTACACATAAGTAGCAGCAAGGAAGAAAGATGTAATGACATTTGTCTTTTCAAAATTGACGATGATATAAAGCAATAATAATGCTAAAATTCATCATTAATTAGGGACTTAGGAAGACAGACCAGAGCTAGTTATTTTTAAAGTGATAAATAATAAATAAATATAAAAAAACATAGATTCATTAGAATAAAATATTTTTGAGTACAAAGTGGCCAAAAGGGGATAAAAGCTAAAACAAAACCAAGAAAAGTTCACACAAAAATAATATCCCAAATAAAATGACAGATCACAGTCCAGAGTAAAATAAGAGGCATACACGTGTGGCATATGTTATAAGAACAATACAGTAATTAACAGTGAGTTCTGGTGCAAGGTGCACCAGGTCAAGGCTGAATAACACAAGAAAATCTGAACAGCACAGAGTGGCTCAAGATGGCTGAGAGGAGCTGGAGTAGAGGCTGAGAGCAGAGATGGAATAAGGCTCCAGGCCAGGAAGAGGATGGTCACAGCTGTGACTTATGTTCTCTGAAGACAAGGTTTTCTGTAACTGTTCTTAAACATCTAATGGGCTGCCATGGAGACACAAAAATATCCCCTAAGGCCTTTAAAAATCAGACTGAATTCATCTGCAGATAATGTGATTCCACCTTGAAGATACAAAGACAAAGAGAAAGAGCTTTCAAGGCCTGCTAATTCAGTGAAAGCAGTTCAATGAAGACTGCCTCCTATTATGGGTTTAATAACTGTAACTCAGAATAAAGCCAGAGAATTTCTAAACTGAGGTTTGACTGCAAACAAAAGACCTATTCAGTAACACACAAGTTGAGATTGATTGTTTGAAATGAAGTAGGAAATCCAATAAATAAATGCATATAATAATCTCAGAATTCACATACAAATTTCTAGTGTTTTCCTTTTATGTGTTTAAAGTATGAAAAACAAACACTCTAATGAAAAAAGGGAGCAAAGAACACAATTATTGAGCAATAATTAAATAGTAATAGCAAGACAATGCTAAGGCCTGTGCATTAAAATTCACAATTTCTATTCATCTATAATCCCTTGCTCCTGTCTCAAGCCTTGTTTATTCCTTTCATCCTAAAGGGGAAGAGATTTTTATTCAGTTCTGATCACAACATTGATACACATTTCAATTAAAAATATATGCACAATTCAAGATATATTCCATTACCATTTAATTTTTCTTTAAAAATGTAAAAAATATGTATATTTTGAAAACAATGGATAATATTTTCGTAGTATATACATCTCCTGAAAGAGAACTTAAATCTTTTAGGGATTGATAAGAATACAGTTACATTATTGGGTTAGCTCACTTTATTTTCTATTCAATGTTCAAAACACTTCAGAACTTCCTACTATAGTTTCTGAAGAAATGTTTATGGTTCTGTTTGAGTCCCTCTTTTAAACATCCCTTTCCTTTTATCTGGAATATTAACATAGTGGTGTGAGAAGAAATGATGGGATTGTCCATGGACACCATCACAATCATCAGCTACATTATAAATGGACTGTGACAGGGACTCATAACAGGTCCCTATTTCTGATGATTCTCTACTGTCAAAGTCCCCAGTTTCTGAACGCAGCACAAGTGTTCTATTTCTTATCTCTTGAAAGCCAAGTCTTAGGCAATGCTGCTGCCACAGGGAAGCCAGTGTGGTGAGTGCTCTGTTTACTCTCTTGGGTTCTAAGCTGGTAAGACGAAAACAGTGCAGATATGCTGCTATGAAAAGACCACAAAGCACTGGGAGATCCTCAAAGTGTTCACTTTGTTGCCTCAAAAGGAGCAAAAGCAAATTGGGAAAATAGATAGTCACTAATCTCATATCATGTACAAAAACAACAGTCTAAAATTCCCCAAGAAGATTCCTTCTTCCCAAGACATCGGTTCACTCCAATGGCAACACATTGTTTGGTGACATGGAAGATGCCTGTTGCAGCAATGACATCAGATAATATAGCTGGAGCAATCATAAAAGACAGGTGACGACAGGAAATGTGTTGACTGTCAGGCAAAAGGCCCTTCTGGATAGTTGAGAAAGAAAATCAAGCACCTGTACGCCACAGAACTATGTGCAGCTCACTCCCGGTTTCCCTGCACACAACTATGTGCGGCTCACTCAGTTTCCCTGCACAGAAAGAACTATGTGACACTAACTCATGGGTTCCCTGTGCAGGCTGCCTTCTCCAGGCTCATCTTCACTCGGACCTCCTGCTGCTCAAGGGATGGAGCTTAGTGCTGACAGACAATACTTCCTTCAGCCACTGGCAGACATTTTAAAGCAACTGCTTCAAGTACTGACTACCCTGTCTGCACTCTTTGTGGGCAATTTACAGATCAAATTTCCTATCAACAAAGGAATATTTCTGTTTTAAATATAAAAATACTGTGGTTTATCAAACTACAGTTTGTCTGCTTTACTATGATTAATTGCATATATAAAATAGAAAAAAATCTGACTATAGATATCATTCCAAATAATACTTTGCAGCACAGATTAGTGACACTGATTCATATAAATTGAGAAAAAAATAAGTTTAAGAGAATTAATTGATTTTTCTATATAACTGCCTAAATATATAAACTGGCATTTGATTCATTTATACATGAATATAAAAATAAATTAAAACTAAAAAAGAAAAACACACGTATTCCCTTAATATTAGGTATGAAAGTCAAAGATAACTGGGTATTAGTTATCAAATTTTATGTACATTACCAATTTAATTCATTTTATTAGTTATTAAGGGCTTCTTCTATCTACTCTCATTTTCATATACATATGTGAATAACCATCAAATTATTTAATATGTACTTCCCCAAGGAGTTCCAAATGTCCATATAAAGTAATCACAACAGTTGCCCGAAAAATTCACATGTACCTTTAAATAGGAAGCATGATATTATGCCTTTACCTTAAAAAAAGGTTTTTAAAAATTTACTATATGGCACAATTTGTAACAAAATTATATATGCAGTACATAATTACTCGAAATACTATTATACACAAAAACATATACATACCATGTTTGCTTCTTGGGAATATAAGTGTTGATGATAAAGTTCAAATGACTTTTGTGTAACAGAATAATGTGAATTATTTACCGGGTGGGAGTACATTATGATTTACATGAAAAAGTAATAATTGAAAAGAAATTTATCATTCTTATTCATCATTAAAAAAGAAAGAGGCAAATGCCAGAAAATAAAAGCCTTTTCAACGTCTTATTCAGTAGCCACAATTACTTCATCTTTTAAAAATGATTGTAGCATGAGTTTTCGGTCAGGGAAAATGCTGCTAGTAAAGCCAAAACACACACCATTTGAAGTAGTCATTATTCACTGACTCCAAACAAAAAGCCCACTGTGCTTATTTACATTTCACATCCCCTTTTGTTAATTATTACTCCTATAAATTAAGCTAAAGTAATCCTTCCCTTATAAATATCCCTATTCTTTGCAAGTGCTGGGGACTGCGCCGGGCTGTGTGTATGCTAAGCACACATTCTCTCACTAGGCAACATACTCAGACTAATGTTTTTATTAATAATGTAATAAAAGGCTGTGATATTCAACCCACAGTCATTTCTTACTTTCCTGTTTGTTGGCTCTATCAAACAACAGAGAGCTAAAGTGGTTAAAGCCCTCCTACAGTACAAAACAGCCACTAATAACGTGGTTGAATAAAATCAAGTAAAGGAATAATTGGGAGGGATTTTATAAAATGCCTGTTCTACATATGTTGTAACTTTATATATCATTCACTTACATCTCTAGGAATGAAAGAGCTCAGTGTTTCTCTGATGCAAACTCACAGTGTACATACCGGCCTTGAACATCAGTCCAATCTCTCAGGAGCCTTTCGTTTTCTTTCTGCAGGTGCTCGTTTTTGGCTTGTTTTTCTGCAATGGTGTCCAGGCAGTAACAAAGGAGTTCTCTAATGACTTCAGCTGGGTTCGTAACTTTGTCTAGGTTGAAGGAAACAAGTCTAAACTAAAAATATGAAAAGAAAAAAAAGAAAAGGAAAAGAAAGAATGGAAACGGTTCAGATTGGAAGTACTGTTGAGATTTAATAATATAGTTTCAACATACTTTCTTCTGAGGGGAAAATGTGTGAGACTGAAACGGTGCTTTCCATATACAATACAGTGAAGATAAAGCTGGACCACCCCTTAGTTTCCTATTGCATTTCTCATATGAATCAACAAATAGGCTACAAATATCATTTCTCACTTCCTATTATAAAACAAGATATCAGCTCTTCAGTATTCTGCACCATGGGTTTAAAAAAACCTAAATATAAGTTACTCCACTCAGCATAAGGAAACATGGTATATATTAGAACTTTTAACTCATGTATTATTAAAATGAATGGAAATATCTTACTATAATCATTGGAATAATTCATATATAAGATACTGGTAAAGAAATATCCAATATTGTAAATAGTTAAAACTTAGTTAAATTTCCAATTGATAATAGTTAAAAGAAAAGTAGAGTTTTAAGAAACTGACAATCTGTGTAAACTACAATTTTATTATGTAAAAAGTATGATTTGCTAACAATAATAATACCAAATGACAACTTGAATACATTTGCAAGAGGTGATAATCTTAAAATAATAGTAAAAGGGAACTTTAAAATGAAGTATTACAATGCATGTGTTTGTTATAGAACTCAAAGGAGCATATATACTAGTCATCTGTCTATCTATCTATCTATCTATCTATCTATCTATCCATCCATCCAAACAAATTCATGCCATATCCACCATGAGTCACTTGTTTGGGGTTTATTTTCAATTTTTGCTTCTAGATCACTACTTTCTAGTATATTATGTATTTAAGAAAAATATTTCCAAAATATTTCACTTCTCAGGTTGAAAATTTTGAGACAAAACCAGTTACTCAGTTTATATAACAAACAAACAAATGAAACCCAACTATCCAAAATCTATAACTTATGTGGCAACTGACTAGTAATTTTTGTAACTTCCTTTAATGTAATATCACTTAGATATACAACACCAAAAAGTAAAGGCCTGTATAATAAGTGTATTCAGTTGGAACATATGGGTAGAAGATAGTTCAGCATCATGGAGACTACAATAAAAGGCTTAAAATATGAATCGTAGATGCTGAGAGACATTTATCCTCATTTAATATATAAAAAATATGAACGCTGTTACTGTTGCTTTTAACAGTCAACTTGGCACAATCAACAAGCACTGGGAAGAGTATTGTGGGACTGTGAAAGGATAGCTTGGCTCCTGGTCCTGCACAGGCCTTGAACCCTGGACTGAAATGGGACGACGGTAGGTGTTCGACCTTGCTCCCAGACTCCAGGATCTTGACACATGGCCAAAGACCTCCATTGATCCAAGCCTTTCAGTCCCCTAGGGCAATGCCCCTACAGCCCCTCCCAAAGAGAGGTTTGTGTCACCTAACACAGGTAGAGGGTGTGACTACAGGTCTCAGGACCTCAAGAGATTTCCATATTAATGAGATACCTAAAGGCCAGAGGGCATAGCCAATTAAACATTCCTCCCCAGATCCTCCTCCCTCCCTATTTAACTCAGGTCTGCCTGAAAAATGGGGGTGTGGAGGGTGGGGGTGGGAGGTAGGGGGTGGGGGGTGGTGTTTTTCCAGCTTATCCACTTTCTGCCATGACAAACCATGGACTTCCTTGTGTCTCCCCCCTACACCGCCTGTGGATGAGGCCTTTGACTATGGAGCTGCTGCTTAATCTCCTGCAAGAAGACTTCTCTACTTTCCAGCCACTGCCAACTCAAGCAAGCTAGCCGAACCACCAATCCAGAGCCAGCAATCCAGCCAAGCGAGTGCCATAACAAAGAGTCTCCTACCCTAGGGGTACTGCCAGAGCTCTCCCTCTCGCCCCTCTAGGCTGTGGGCCCAGCCCATATGCCTGTAGTCAGCTCTTCCATGGCTCCCAGCAGTCTGGGAGTCTAAGGACAGAGACCACTGGTCTCCCGGTCAGCCTCCTCAGCCTGGAGACCCCTACTCAGGAGCTCTACTCCAGCAGGACTTCAGGCTGAGACCTCGCTACGCCCTGCCACTTCTCATAGCCCAGCATCCTCCCAGTGCTGTGTGGAGGGAACTCAGTCAAATTCCCACACTTCTGCCTCCCTGAGCCTTGATGGACACACGGGAACCACAACACAGCCCAACAGGACCCAAGCCCATGTGCGACCCACTGCCCCCAGAGTGTCTCACTGATATAGATCAGAATGGACTGAGGATATGTCTAAGGAGATAATCATGATTAAGTTAACTGAGGTGACAAAAATCATCCACTGAACAAGGACTCTTCAATAGTAAAAGCAAGGATAAAGAGAGTCCAGCCCAGCATGCATGCAGGGTATTTTGTCATAGCAACAGAAAATGAAAATAAAACAAATATTTATAGTCATTTAGATTATAAACACATTTTAGAGGATTAACTATTACTTTTCTAACCATAAAATATGTGGTTTTTAAGCTGAAACTGGTCATAATAGTCACTTAATTGTTTATTTTATCTCAACTTTTACTGGCTCTTAAAGTGAAAAATGTATCAGACAAACACAATTTCCTTTATTTCAATGAGTATACCCATTGGAACAGAACTCATATCTTGGATTAAACTGAGCAATTTAAGGAATATTTAATAAAACATAGTTGGATAGTTTATTTATTTTAAACTTTTAATCGAAGATCAAGAGGATTTGAAATTTTCATGAAATGAAAGATAAGTTCATGTAACAAAGATAAAAGATCAATTAAATTTTAATGACATGAGGAGTATATAAAATGGACATAAGTTATGTTTAATGAGAGTCACAAATTTAAAACACAAATATTTTTAAGGAGCAATGATTTACTTTGGTTCACAATTTCAGAACTTTGTTTGACTCCATTGCTTCCTGGTCTGTGACTCCACAGCTTCCCAGTCTACAGTAAAGCAGATATTCATGATGGAGAGCATAGATGGAGTATTGGTGCTCAGCTCAGAATGGACACAAGCAGAGAGCCTGAGACAGGGTACATCTTCCAGGGTATGCTTGCCAGTTACCTACCTCCTCCTGTCAGGCACCTCCTACTCTCTGCGACTGACCAACAATGCCACTATATCATAAACACATAAGGTCACTAATGGTGGATTAAACTGGAGCCCACACATGGATCCACAGATGGATCATTTTCAGAAAGTATTATAGCTAACAAGCAAGTCATCCTGTGGCCTGTATTTCCTACTCAAACTATAACTATATATAATATATACATATGTATATACATATACAAATACATATATCATAGTCATCAGTATAGGCTCAGACCTATACTGATGCCAGTACATGGAAGGCTGAGGCCAGGAAACTGTTGAATTTCTGTGAGTTCAAGGGTATCTTGAGCTACAGAATAAATTCAGGTCTATTTGGACTAAAAATAAGACTCTGTTTCAAGCAAACAATTATTTTTATTTCCTTAGTTAACTTTGCCATTGTTTATTTCTGAATCATACCATCATAATAGAATACAACATTATTAGAAGGTTTGTAAGAATAAACATGAGTGCAATTATCTCTTCATTCTTATTATGATGGCAGTGTCAAAACGATTTTATGCTAAATGGCAAATGTAAAATTCTCTACTTTAGAAAGCCCATTTGTAATGGGGTCCTTATGGTATGGGTATATTTCAGTAGAGATTCAAGAACACTACCAAAGGATTTCTCATTATTTATAATTGTCTATAAAGAAACAGGAACCTAATAACACACACACACCACACACACACACACAAAATCCACACACACACACCCCTGTGAGCACAGGATGTGAGTACTCACTTTCCTTACTCAGAATTTGATATGCCTTTTGAACAAGGTTGATTACTTTAGCACAGTAGCCTTCCAGAGTGACAGATAATACCAGAGGGAAAACTTCCTAGGAAGGCAATCACTGCTTCTGGTGCACAGTTGGTATTTCTCACTGAAACTGTGAAAAAGCAAACACTGGGCAAAAGTTATACAATGTATCAAAATACCGATCTATGAGGTATTTCAAGAGTATAACTTTGCAGTGCATAATATAAAATGCCAAAGACCATTTTTCTCTGAAATCAATTAGTTTACTCTGTTAAAGAACAATTTTTCAGGGTAGTAACAATATTTTCTAGAAAAAATTTTACAGTATAAAACAGACACACATATAAAACACACACACACAATATTGACTATAAAAATTTGACTCCTCCATATTTGAAACTGTAACACACTCCCACCAACTGTGCCACTGTCAGGATTGAACTACTTTTACTTGATAAACACACATAAATATTAGAAGCCATTGTACAGACATTACAAACTTTTTAGAAAGAAATATTTACATTGTAATTACCTCAGGGCAGTCTACAAACTAGTACTGTTAATTGTGACATGGACTATTTCACCTAGAGACAGAGGAATGAAAATAAAAATGACCATGTTGGCAAACACAGACGTTTCAACAAACATACTCCTTTTGACAAAGTTGGGAAAAAATATAGAGCATAATAAATAGTGACCATGTATTTAATGGAATTTTCTTGCCAAAACCATATTTTTAAAGGTTGGCTCTTAGATGTTCCAGTTCTGGTGATGCTACACTGCAGTTAACTAGCTCTCCTGCTGTAATTATAAACTTTGGGCTTAAGTAAAAACTAAAAACAACACATAACTAAAACCAGCCAAATCCCTGTTTCCAGTGCTGGGCAAAGGAAAGAAATACAAACCGAATGTTCTTCAGAGAATGTGACATCCATGTGTCTATGGCTTTTGCCATGAGTCCCAGTGCAGTCCACAGAGAGAATGCTACACCTCAATTGAAATATCACTTCCTGGCTGCAAGACCCAAGACATGACGTGTACAGTCACACAGCAACAGTCATTGCCAGGGAAATAGAGACACACAAGTACACAAATAATAGGAGAAGAAAATGAGGCAGGATTTACTGAGGCAGGGCTGTAAGGACTTCACAGGATTAAACAGTATATCGTTATAGATGGGCATAAGGGAAACTCAAGGGACTTCAATACAACTGGGAGTTCCTACAGAGGCTTTAAAAGTCACATAAGGCAGTCAGCCAAAGGGAAACAAAAATAGAGGCTATGGAATTTTAAAGGTAATTATAAAAACAAGCTATTATTTCAAATTTTAATTTTAAAAGCATTATCTTGAACCAGAGTAAATCGTATTAGGAGAATTCATATGAACATAATTTCTAAATTTCAGAACACTTGAACAAAAAGCATATTCCAAAAACACCCAAGGAAATGAAACAGGTTACATATGAAGGATCAGGATTATAATGACACTTGATTTCTGTTGCAATGATGGAAAATAGAAAGCACTGAATATTCTGACAAGAAGCTATAGTGCAGTATGTTGACTTATGATGAAGTCAGACACTTGTCTTTGTCTATTCAGACCACTATAGCAAATGATTCAGACTACTAACTTACAAGCAAGAGAAACATATTGCTTATACTGGTAGGAAGTCTAAAATGATGGACCAGCACATTCAATGGCAAACGGCTTTTCCTCACAAAATATATCTTTCAACTGTGTCCTCAAATGGTGACGACACGGTAGCCAACTAATAGGTCCCTCAGGCTCCTCTGTTAAGGGCATGAACTCAATCATGAAGACATAATTTAGGCCTGATTTAATACTATCACATCAGCGATCAAAAACTAACATGTAAATTTCAAAAAAAATAAATCCATTTAGATCACTGCAATATAAAATAAAAAAAAAACATGGAATTCAGTATAAAAGAAAAAAATAAATGAATCTTCAAAACGACGGTTAGTTTGTATATATGAACTAAATTCTTTTCTCAAGCACCTTCAGTTTCTTGTACTGTTTTAAAATGATAACTTTTAGTGGCAGTTTAATAATTCAGCTCTAGGCTTCTTTGGGAGTTAGATCATTTGGTCATTTGCATATTCTTTTAAAAATCATAACATGAAAACACATGAAGAATTTAACATGGTGCTTTTTCTGTAGAAGTAAATATGAGTTCATTTTCACTGAGGGGGAACAGTTGGCTCTTGTTCCATGTTCATTAGGAGAAAGCAGTTTCATCTGCCATTTCATACTGAATTCAATGTGCACAGGAGGATACTGTGTGTGGAGTCACTGTGGAATGTGTTGGTTATCACTCAGTTCATTGCGACCCTCTACATTCTATTCACTACTGTGGAAATGGCTCTCCCAATCTGGTTTTCCCTGAAACCGATGTTACTTGCTTCATTGTGGCAATAGAACAAATTCCAACCACACTCTTAACAGCAACCTAAACAATGACTCCTTCCAATTTTAGTCAATCTAAACACCAGACTTCAGAGATATCCAAATGAGGAAATGGGCTGCCAGGAAATGGTACAAATGTACTGTTACCATCATCAGCCTCTCTGGGACAAATCTCACTGTTGCTGATAAGCTCTTCCTTACTTCAGACATCGATTGCCTTCACCACCCTCCTTACCCCTTTTCTATATTAGTGACTCACCTTGCCTCCTAATTTCCAATCATGTAATGATTCCTCAGATGTCTGACTTACACACTTCTCTGTGCATTCTATTGAATATTTAAGACTAATATTATGCTTTCCTTTTCCAGCTTGTTTTCTTAAATAATCCATCACCACAGTCTAAGCTGCTCAATTTACTTCTCATAAATTCCCTTTACTAGACGTATTAGATCAGCCTGCTTCTTACAGGGCTATTAATGATGAATTTGAGTCTCTCATGTTCTCAATTAATTAAAGGAAACAGATAGTCAAGGGTTGTTGTGAGTTCCTATGCAGTTGGATCCACAAAGATTTTCCCACCTATCCGTATTTTTTTTTATGTTTTACGTAAGAACTTGTAGCAGACAAAATGTTAAATTTATGCTTTAAAACATAATATAGTAAATATGTAACCAATTTAAGACTCATCACACCTTAACCTCACAGGGTTCTCTACTAATATATCCCTCAAAAATATTTTGCTGCATCGTATCACACCACTAACATTTTCAAGATAAGTTTTTGCTCCTCCCCGCTATACCCTCTACCTTCTCCACTGAAATAGTCTTAGCAAAGTACATTAGGAACTCAAAGTCAGAGGACATGTCACCGTGTCTGTTTTATGTGCCTTGCCTTTGCTTCAGTGACACCTCAATGGCCTGGTTTTTATCCTGTACTGCTTCTTATCAGTGCCTCTCGCAGGTTCCTATTTTTGGATCAGTTCTTTAATGGCTGCTTGTATTCTTGTTTTCAACTTCTCCTCTTCCTCTCTATTCTCTATCAGTGACATCAAGTACTCTGGAAGTTTCTCCTACTGTCAGCACACTGAGAACTGCCAAGTTTGTATCATAAGGTTAGATCCCTAGAGTGTTTCCATTTATGTCCCAGAAAATAACAAGTTGATATCTGAAACTAAAATGCCATTACTCAAGGAACCTGTTTCCCTCTAGTAACCAAAAGCGTCTTCCCAACAAGGAACCCACATTAGTCTGTGGGCTAACCCTGGCTTCAGTTATCCGGTAATGCATATTTTCAGTTACACATGTTTGTCAATTCTACATCCTAAGTACTTCAAACCTGTGAGTTTCCTTCTATTTCAGTGGTCTCGCTTAGGGTCAGTTCTAGTCCATGACATGTGTAGGACTGAGACTACAGTCCAACTGCACTTCCGGCCATTCTTGGTTCTTTGCGTCGTCTCTACTTTTACAAGGTTGTTTCAAATCAGACTGTTAATCCTGACTGAAGAGTCTAAAGTCCTTTCCTCTAGTCAGTAATACTTGGATGGCTGTTGTCTGCTTATCTGTCACACCTGAGCTCCCACCTCCAAACTGCGCAACTATCTGAGTCCTCATCACTACCACTTATTCCTAATTCTTCTCACGCTCAGTGCCGGATGGATAGTTTTCTAATCCTTCCCAGTTGATTTTATTCTAGGATTTCAATGACTCTGAATATAAAGAAAAGCTATATGCAGGGACAGTTCCACTAGGACTAAATAAAACATATTCATTATGTTTTCAATGTCCTTCAAACAGTAAAACATGACCAATTTCTTTTATGAACCAAAAATCAAGAATAAAAGTTTGTAACAACATACTGATAATTTCTTGCTTTACTCTTTAATAGACTTGAGAGCAATGTAATAAAATTTCCTCTCCCAGAGTAGTAAATATATAAATTCTAAGATTCACACTCTTTTAAACACAACATTTCTGAGGCAGAAATGTTCTTCTCTATTTCTGGGTTTCACTTATATTACAGGAACTGTTTATGCATCACTGTGTTTGCTTAAGTGCTGTACGATTAAGAAAACCTCCATCAAATGCTTGTCACAGTGAGAAGGCAACAATCAACTCCCATATAAGCAGAGAAACTTTTCAGATTTCCAATCGAATCCCAATCCCTGATTTGGTTTGTTTTTTTTTCATTGTTTTTTTGTTTATTTGTTTGTTTGTTTGTTTTGGAACAGGATTAGAAATAAGGTCTGAAATAACTAGCTAGAGTAAAACTGTTATCATTATATGCTTATCATATGTTATAACATCATTAAAATTAATAGCATTAATCAGAATTTGAATTACTGTGCTTAGAAGTAAATTTTATTGCCATTTTATTGATCTTGATACCAAGGACCAATTTGGAGTATTATATGTGACTACACAGAGATGCCAATGGTAGAGTAGGGAAAGGACCGAAGGAGCTGAAGGGGTTTGCAACCCCATAGGAAGAACAACAATATCAACCAACCAGATGCCCAGAGCTCCCAAGGACTAAACTACCAACCAAAGAGTACACATGTAGGGACCTATAGCCCCAGCTGCATATGTAGCAGACGATGGCCTTGTTGGACATCAATAGGAGGGGAGGCCCTTGGTCCTGTGAAGGTTCGATGCTCCAGTGTAGGGGAATGCCAGGGTGGTGAGGTGGGAGTGGGTGGGAGGGTGAGAGAGCACCCTCATGGAAGAGAGAGAGTGGGGAGGGGATAGGGAGGTTGTGGAGGGGAAACCAGGAGAGGAGATAAAATGTAAATAAATAAAATATACAATAAAAAAGAAAAAAATCACTTATAAAGATATACATTGTTATAAGTTAGACTAAATAAGGAAGACATCACATATAACTAAAGTATCCATGGACAGTGGGTTCCATATAACCTTGTCTTTTGTCTTGTGAAACTTCAAGAAAACATTCCACAGCCTCCATATACTACTATAATCTTACTTTCTCCTCCTCCTCCTCCTCCTCCTCCTCCTCCCTCCTCCTCCTTCCCTTCCTCTCTTCTTCTTCTCCTCTTCTTCCTCTTTCTTTTCTTTCCTTCTTTCTTTCTTTCATTTATTAGGTATTTTATTTATTTACAATACAAATGCCATCCCCTTTCCCCATTCCCCTCCCTAGAACTATACCCCTCTATCTTTATGCTTTTATAACCTTTTGATTACATGCATGTATTAAGGTCATTTCTAGGTTGAGGGTCTAGCAATACAATAGATACAAATAGTCAAGGAACAAGCAATACAATAAACACAAATAGTCAAAGAAAAAGCAAAGCATTAAACTCAATTACATGAACATTCCCGTGATCATTGTTTCTAAAGGCTTATTAGGATGACCAAAGTATCTGAGCTTATTTCCCTGTCCTAGCCCAAGGTCATTTTCATGTCTGAAGCCTACTTCCTTGTTCTAGCCTAAAATTTGGATTCCTGTCTGAAATTACTTCTTTGTTCTAAACTAATATTTAGATTCCTGCCTGAGATTACTTTTTTGTTGTAGCCTAAGATTTGGATTCCTGCCTGAGATTACTTCTTTGTTGTAGTCTAAGATTTGGATCTTAGTACCAAAATTATATTTGGTAATAAATTTGGATCAAAGAAGCTGAAATTACTTTGTTGTCTAGCCTAATGTCAGATTCCTGCCTGAAGCCTACTTCCTTGTTCTTGGCCAATGTCATATTCCAGCCAAGCAGCCCATTTCCTTGTCCCTGGCCCATGTCAGATTCTTGACAAGCAGCCCCAAAGACTCTCCACCTCTCCACATTTTTTATTTCATTAACAAGACTGAGCCTGTCTTAGGTTGTTTTTTGACAAGAATGCCTTCCTTACACGTCATGGAATATGCATTATCAAAAGCAATGTCTTTGGTTGGTAAGGCTCTGTGCAGACTCTTACCTGTCCTTGGCTTGCCAGCCTGTTAAATTAATAACTCTGTCTGGTGGTCCATTATCAGTTTCAATTCATGTACTTTGGCTGCCAGCCTGTTGATGTAGTTAGAGACAAGCTTTAACACGATGGGCAGGAATAAAAGTATTCCCAGGATAAGAAGGGAATATATAGCCTGACCAAGCTATATATGCCATTCCTGAAGTTTGATCAAAATGGAAATACTGACCTAGGCCATGGATAATTTTATCAGCATTATCTTCAGCATCAAAGCTCAACTGAGCAGCATTCTTTAAATTCATAACCTCACTATGCAAAGTTAACACACCCAGAGAGGTGTTAGGATTATGCCAAATATCATACAGGTGTCTTTAAACTTTTTTCTAATTATAATGACAATCACTGCAAATTTTGAAAGTAACATTACTCCAATGATATTTGTCATGACACCTGGGATGGCTCCTACTCTTGAACCCTGAACCTACTTCAGAAAATTTGAATGGGTTATAGAGCATCATGTGTTGTTCCAGATACCTATATAAATCCTTTTCTATACTCAATACATTAGTAACATTTTTTTGCTAGACAGTTGACAAAAATAGTTGCCTTAACTCCAGTGTGTTAATGCTATTGCAGAAGCAGTGGTGCTAGCAATCAATGAAATTAAAGCTGTTATACCAGCAATAATCAAGGCCGCTACCCTCTTGCTTCTGCTTAAAGCCTAACTCACTTCTTCCAGGACTTACAAGCTTTTTTTCAGTGAATCAAGAATTTCTAATACTCAGGGCAGTAAGACAAAAGCTGGTTGACCCCTGTAATAGATTTCAACACACTAACACAATTGGAAATTATACAGTCAATGCAACTTGCAACAAATACTGTAGAAGAGACAAAACCAATTTTACCTTGACAATTAAAAGAGCTTTAAAACATGCACTAACCCTTGCTTGAAATCCAGATCCTGTCCCAACTTTATCTCTTGCTATTGCAACATCATAGTGAACTACAGCTAACTTCCAAATATGCCTCTGACAATGTCCAGATCCAGTCTTCCAAAAGTAGACTGTTATTTCCAATATTGGATTGATTTCTAGACCAGTACATGATTGAGTCCTAATAGTTAGTCACCTTTAAGAAGAATACAGGAGACATTATAATTTCTCTTTTTGATTCTCTATCCCACAAGGTCTAAAAACTTGAAGCAAGGCAGCTTGTCCTATCTGAGATATAGTCAGGCAAAGGTGGGTCAGGAACATATGTCCAATACAGCTCCCCAGTCACCCTTGTCAGGGCACTCAGCAAACTCACAGGTCGGCATCATTCTTTGTCTCAACAACAGTATATCTCACCAAACTTAGTTCCATGGGCCTCTTCCACAATACCTTGTCCTTGAGGATTATATGAAATCTCCACAATAAATTGTTGACAAAAACTAGACTGCTCGACTACAATTGCCAAACACATTATGTTTTTTTTTTTATTGGATATTTTATTTATTTACCTTTCAATGTGATCCCCTCTCACATTTACCCCACCAAACACTTTATCCCATCCCCCCTTCTCCTACTTCTATGAGGGTGTGCCCCCACCATCTACCCATTCTGGCCTCCATGCTCTCGAATTCCCCAACACTAGGGAATCCAAACTTTCAGGGACCAAGGCCCTTTCTTCCACTGATGCCTGACAAGGCCATTCTAACTACCTATACAGGTGGAGACATGAGTCCCTCCCTTGGTGTTTCCAGGCTGGAGGTTTAGACCCTGGGAGCTCTGGTTAAGTATTTTGATACTCCATCTAAGAAGGACCAAAGCATCCACACTTTGGTCTTCCTTCATCTTCTTGAGCTTCATGTGGTCTATTAGGTATTCTGAGATTGTGGGCTAATATCCACTTATCAGTGAGTGCATATCATGTGTGTTCTTTTGGGATTGGGTTATTTCACTCAGGATGATATTTTCTAGTTCATTCCATTAGCCTAAGAATTTCATGAAGTCATTGTTTTTAATAGCTAAGTAGTACTCCATTGTGCAAATGTAGCACATTTTCTATATCCATTCCTCTGTAGAAGGACATCTGGGTTCTTTCCAGCTTCCGGATATTATAAATAAGACTGTTATGAACATAGTGGAGCATATGTCACTGTTGTATGTTGAAACATCTTTTGGGCATATGCCCAGGAGTGGTACAGCTGGGTCCTTACATAATACTATGTTCAATTTTCTAAGGAACCGCCAGATTGCTTTCCATAGTAGTTGCACGAGCTTACAATTCCACCAACAATGGATGAATGTTCCTCATGTCCTGTATGACATCTGTCCAAGATCTTCTGGCTTTTATAGTATCTGGTGAAAAGTCTGGTGTAGTTATGATAGGTCTGCCTTTATATGTTACTTGGCCTTTTTCCCTTACTGCTTTTAATATTCTTTCTTTGTTTCATGCATTTGGTGTTTTGATTATTATGTGACGGGAGGTATTTCTTTTCTGGTCTAGTCTATTTGGCGTTCTGTAGGCTTCTTGTATGTTTAAGGGCATCTTGTTCTTTAGGTTAGGGAAGTTTTTTTCTATAATTTTGTTGAAGATATTTATTGGCCCTTTAAGTTGGGAATCTTCACTCTCTTCTATACCTATTATCCTTAGGTTTGGTATTCTTATTGAATCCTGGATTTGATGGATGTTTTGGATTAAGAACTTTTTGCATTTTGCATTTTCTTTACAGTTGTGTCAATATTTTCTATGGTATCTTCTGCACCTGAGATTCTCTCTTCTATCTCTTGTATTCTGTTGGTGATGCTTATGTCTATAACTCCTGATTTCTTTCCTAGGTTTTCTATCTCCAGAGTAGTCTCCCTTTGTGATTTCTTTATTGTTTCTACTTCCATTTTTATGTCCTGGATGGTTTTGTTCAATTCCTTCACCTGTTTGGTTGTGTTTTCTTGTAATTCTTTAAGTGATTTTTGTGTTTCCTCTTTAAGAGCTTCTACCTGTTTGCGTGTGTTCTCCTCAATTTCTTTGAGAGTGTTATTTATGTCCTTCTTAAAGTCCTCTATCATCCTCATTAAAAGTGATTTTAAATCTGAATCTTGCTTTCCTGGTGATATGGGGAATTAAGGACTTTCTATTGTGGGAGAACTAGGTTTTCATGATGCCAAATACCCTGGGTTGCTGATGCTTATGCTCTTGAGCTTGCCTTTCACCATCTGGATCTCCTTAGTGCTACCTGTGCTATCTCTGACTGGAGCCTGTCTTTCGTATTATCTTGGTTGTATCAGAACTGTTTGGGGTGGGTGTTGCTGCTGGGGATAGAGCTAAGGGCCAAGATCTGCTCAGTGCTTGGGCACAGACTGAAAGGTACCAGTGCCCTGGGCCAGGAGTGAATTCCTGGTTCCCAGTGGGTTCCAGTTACTCCCTGTTTGGAGCAGGTATTACTGTCTCCTTACCTAAGATACTGCCTGGGTTAGAGCTCCTGAGAGCCCCACCTCCTCTGGGTTTTGTGAGATTGGATGCAGAGCTGAAGCCCAGGATCTGCTCAGTGCTTGGGCACAGACCGGAAGGCTCTTTTTACTTCCTCTTATTATATAAGCAACTTATTAACAGAAAATAATCTGAGAACTCCTGTTCATGGACAGCAACCACGACGACCAGGTTTTTGCATGTTCTGTCAGAATTGATGGGGACAACAGGCTCAGTCACCCCATATTCATTGCTGACCCAGAAAATTCTCTGAACACCAACTGTGTTCCAAGTCCAGGAGCCGTAGTCCATCTGGCTCCTCTGGCCCAGGGTTTGATATGTTGAGTAGTGATCAACTTGAGCAACCAACATGACAGTGTATGGATAGGATTCATCTTGGTCAGCCTTTACCTTCCTTCCATAACTCAATTCCTGCCAGGAATATCAATGACATGGATAAACAAACACATCACTGAAGAATGTAAAGTTATGGTAGAAAACAAGTACGTTCTCTCCCAAAGCTACTAGCGGTCCAAGGCTGATGATTTATTCTTAGCTTTGCCCTTCCATTTGTCAAGTTCCGACTGGTGGGTTTGTTTTTGTTTTTGTTTTTGTTTTAAATTATAAAGTTCCATGAAAGATGCCTACATTCTTTAACAATATACTACTAACACCAGAATGTTGTTATTGGTTGGATAAAAGTTAATGAATTTACACTTAAGGCATTGGTCAGACATTTAAAATGATTAATGAATATTATAATTAAAACTAATCAACTAACAGAGCTATGGTGATACCATTAGTTCAATTTCAATTAGCAACCATCTATGATTAGTAATATTTACATATTTGTAAATTCCATTAATATTTTATCCAAATATTTTATTAGTGAAGGACAGTAAAATATATAATTTTAGTTTCATTAAGTTTGAATATAAGAAGCAGAAATAGAAATAAGGTAGGAAAAAGAAATCTGAAAAGTGTACTGCCCTCACTACCATGGACTATTATTAAAAAAAATCTGACATCAAGGTAATAAATTTAATTTTGGAGTTCTTCTTCTAATACTAAAGAGGTACAGAGAAAACATGCTATAATATAGTCAGTAAGTTTCTATGTAATCCTACATGGAAACTCAAATTTTAATTACACATGCTTCCATTAGTTCTCACTGTGTATATGAAAATGACAATCTATACAAGATTTTTAATCCAGCAATGTGGCTGATCTTTCGAGGGATCACATCCTAAATTATGATCAGGCCAGAATGCAGACACAGCCTGGATCTTGCTGGGATACAGAAAGGTGCTTAGTACACACCTTTAATCCCAAACAATGAAGCTACAGTTAGTTTGTTTTAAAAAAAAAATGCAGCCATGTTTGTAAGTGATGTCTAATTGAGGGGTAGACAAAGTGATGAATCAGAGAAAGATTTGACAGAATGAGTCAGAGATAGGGTATACCCATCTCTCATGAATACAGCACAGAAAAGAAAGGATACTTAAGAAAATAGCAGAGGAAAGATAGGCAACCTAAGAGACTAGTGCAGAGGGAGAGAGGGGGGAGGGAAAGGGGAGGGAAAAGGAGAAAGCAGTTTTACAGAGAAAGATTTTTTTATTTTATTGGGTATTTTCTTTATTTACATTTCAAATGTTAACTCCTTTCCAGGATTCCCTCTGGAACTCCTATCCCATTCCACCTCTCCCTGCCTTCCACCACCCACCCACCCACTCCCACCTTCCTGCCCTGACATTCCCCTACACTGGGGCATGGAACTCCCTCAGGCCCAAGGCCCGCTCCTCCCACTTATGTTCAACAAGATCATCCGATGATCATCCTCTGCCACATATGCAGCCAGAGCCATGGGTCCCTAAATGTGTACTCTTTGGTTGGTGGTCCAGTCTTACAGAGAAAGTTTTACAGGCACAGGTTGCAGGTGAACATTCTAGGCCTAGATTATGGAGATTAGAAGCTCCCAGGCCTAGGCCTAGGGAAAGTGAGATAGAAACATGCTAGGCCAATCAATGCATTCACAAAGCTTGGGTATGGCTCATCTCATCACATCAACTAAGGAAATAAAAGCAACATTTACAACCACTAATAGTACATTAAGATGGATTACACAGAATATCTGTTTCCTATAAGTGAATAAAGAGTAGCAATATATTAGTAAATTCACAATATTAGCTAATTCACGTCAGAAAACTGTTACAAGCCATGATTATAACAATGTCACCATGACTTTTCAAATTTCAAAAGCTCAAAGTATAAATGTGACCAGATGAAATATTACAATATTATAATATTAAGATCAGTGTTCACAGTGAAATAATGGCCCTACTGTATAAAATACCAAGTGTTGTGTGGTAACTATGTAAAACAGTCATTTTACATAGAACAGCTTCTTGCTGTTAGCAAATATTAAAACCAGAAATTCAGTTTTAGTGACATCCAAAAGAAATCAACTGTTTTGGCATGCAATCTTTCCACTTCAGTAGACTGTTTTTTATGAAGCACTGTCAAATGAGAACACACACTCATTGCCAAAAATCTGTTCAAAGAGAATAGCAGCCATTGTATTTTTTGGCAACTTAGTGATCACAATTCATTCAATGAGGTGCTAGAAATGAATTGCAAAACCTAAATAAAGGAATAAAGTAAAGACAAGACAGCATTTTGCAAACACAGACTATAATAGGATTATTCATGTTTATATGTAAAATCAGATTAATGGAAAAAGAAACAATGTCACATACAAAATAAATGGTAAATTTTACTGTTTTTCAGTCACTCAAAGGTAGAGTGAAAGGTATAGTGTCACTACTGGAAGTGCTTCGGTAACTAAGTCACGTGTACAATACAGTCAGGAGAAAAGTTCATCCTTTACTATAGGCATTCAGAAAACCATAATTATGAGTGCTGATAATAGTTTATGCATACCTAGATTAACATTTGGCCATAAATAAATAAAAGCATCATAGTCGAAAGTATGCCTGTTACAGGTATGTCACCATATAGAAAGAAAAGTAGCTCATGAATTTTAGACTTTTACAAGTTCTTGGCAAATTTTCACAAATGATGATTTGAACAAATTCAAATTGGACATCAAGGTACTTATAACTAGATCAAAGCATAATTCCAAAGAAATCATTAAAAGGACTGAGTGTTGGAATAGCTTACTGCTTCTAACATGACTTGATAAAACTCTTTCAAATCAATTCTATAAACAGTAAATATTGTTCACATTTCATGATCACTTTTAATTACCAAGAAAGTAGCTATTTCAGAAAACGTAAAGCAATTCTTATGAGATTAAGTTGTCATTGTCCACTAGATATAATTTATACTACCACTACACTTCATCAAATATTACTCGAAGAGAAGCCACAACCAGTCATGATTGAAGCCAAAAGAGTCTATATTCCATTCTGTCTTTAGTTTCCCCTGGACAACATACTCTCCTTTGCAGGTATTTCTAATACACTTAATACTTTCAAGGTCATTCCATAGATATCTTTTTAATTATATAAACAAAAAGTCAATGTGACACTACACACTAGGAAAACATTGTGTCAATGTGCAGTCATATATTCCTATAACTAGCACTCAACAGGAAAACATAGGAAGAATAGCTCAAAGGCAGTGTTGGCTCAATAGCAAGTTGGAAGTCTGTATTAGCTACATGAGACCTTATCTCAAAAAAGTTGGTTCATTATTTAAAAAATAAAAACTATTTTGAGATGAATGCCTTCAATAGCTACCTCAAAAGCAAATGCCAAAGCATTGCCCGTTCCCTTAGTCTAGCACAAAAAATGCTGTATGAAAAAGTTACTTTTGAAAATTATATAATATAAAGGAGAGTGAATCCATTAAGTATCAAATATTCTTAATAAGGAAACTAATTGCAAAAGAGACAAATACATTTTGGTAATAATAAGAGCACAAAAACAGCTGTCAACAGATAGGCCCTAATCAGATGATTCCAAATATCAAGTCTGTATTTCAGCCATTGCAGTTTATAAATTTTTCCTAAAGATACTTCAGTTCCTGCTAATTTTCAACAGAAAGATGTGAAATTATTTCTATGCACATATATTGTTTGTCTCTGATAAATGTAGATTGAACATTCAGAATAACATAATGCATATTGCCTTGAGCAACATCTATCTTTGAATCCAGAGACTGCCAAGATAGGTGAGCTGTGAATGAAAATCAGAAAATAAGTTCCTGTAGACACCTGTGTCACAGCAATGAATGTCCATTGAAACAGAGACAGTCGACAAACATCTAATCCTCGGCTACTCATGAAACCAAGATTTCCAAGAAAACGTGCTCATAACTTAATAGAGAGGAAGAGAGTGATGATGTTCATTTTTCCATTGTTACTTCATCAGTGAGGAACTAGAGGAACCACCCAGGCCTGAATTAAATATCCTTTTATTCTTACTGCCAACAGCATTCTAAGACTCTTTTGAACATTAGTAGTTAATCTGCTTCCATTCAAACTGTTTTCCTAGGAAACTGGTTAAAAAATATATATTATTAACAATTCAACATGACATTTCTGAAAAACAAAGTTACAGTCAACAAAGAAAATGCCACACTCAAACACAAATATGATAATGTAAGTAAACAAGTACAATGTATATTTTTTTATAATTTATAGTTTAATAATTACATTTATATTTCATATTAATTAAATCATGATGATTAAAGACTACAGGGGAAATTCATTAATCATGTGTATTTAATTCACCAATAACCAAAACCATCACTGTAAATTTCTTTTATAATCAGATTAGAATGCTTCTTAGTGACTATCAATAGTCAGAAGTCCTATTTAGAAAAGAAATAAAATGACAAATATATAAGAATAAATAAGATGCCTGTCTGTATTTTCCAGAGGATTTACCACAAGTGAAAGTTTTATTTTGTCTCAATGTGCTCAGGAAGACAAAACATATAACACTGTAAGGAAGTCATAATTCCTATACTCCCATGAAGGGACTAAGGTACCAGTAACTATAATATTAAAGCGTTTCCCCTACCATTCATCATGGCACTACTAAAGATTACCTTTTGCAAAGCAATATGACTTTGCTAAACACTTTTGATGGAAAGTAGAATTTTATTTCAAGAGTTTTAATACTTCTAGAGAGCTAATATATACACTGTGCTCTGTTCTGTTGGCTTCTGATATATCACAATCAACTCTAAGATCAACAATGCATTGGCCCAAAACCTCATAGAATATACCAAAAAGCAGATATTCATCTCCTTGTAACAAATGAATATAGAATTTGTATCCTAACAGAGGCATATTTTCCTATATACTTTACATTATCTTTCAATTACTAATAATACTGTTTATAGTAAAGGTGTTATTTGCTGTATTGTATGCAGTACTAAAATGTTTATATGCAATGATTAAAATAACATATTGCATGTATTCAAACAGACATACATTTTAAAAGATACACTCAATCTGCAATTAGTTCAACCTGTGAATGAAAAACATGTATCTATCTAAGGCCCCTGTATATAAACTTGTATATACCAATGGAGAAGTACAACCAGGACGATTCTAAACATTTCCACTACACATCTAGTATATATTCAGAATTGTGCTAGCATGTAAAGCTGTGGTTTTGTATACACAAATGCCTAAGTTTTCAAGAGTATATATGATTTTCAACATAAGCTTCTAATATAAAACTTGTTTAATTTTTGTCTGACTATAAGGGCCACATATGCATGCTTAAAAGGAGCCACATTGTGTCAATGTGTCTATGAGTTCTAGGTTCTTTCCCAATTTCTCTTCTATTCAATTCAGTGTATCTGGTTTTATGTTGAGGTCCTTGATCCACCTGGACTTGAGCTTTTATAAAGTGATAAATATGGATCTATTTTCATTTTTCTGCATACAAACTGCCACTTAGACAAGCACCATTTATTGATGATGCTTTCTTTTTACATTGTATGTTTTTCAGAATCTTTCTCAAAGACAAAGTGTCCATAGGTGTGTGGGTTTATTTCTGGGTCTTCAATTCTATTCCATGGATCGACTTGTCTGTCTTTGTACCAATACCATGCAATTTTTATCACTATTGCTCTGTAGTACAGCTTGAGGTCAGGGATGGTGATTTCCCAAGAAGTTCTTTTATTGTTGAGAATAGTTTTGGCTATCCTGGGTTTTTGTTATTCCAAATGAATTTGCAAATTGCTCTTTCTAACTCTATGAAGAATTGAGTTGGAATTTTGATGGAGACTGCATTGAATCTGTAGACTGCTTTCAGCAAGATGACCATTTTTACTTTCTTAATCCTTCCAATCCATGAGCATGGGAGACCTTTCCATCTTCTGAGATCTTCAATTTCTTTCTTCAGAGACTTGAAGTTTTTGTAGTACAGATCTTTCACTTGCTTGGTAAGACTTACACCAAGACACTTTACACTATTTGTGGCTATTGTGAAGGGTATTGTTTCCCTAATTTCTTTCTCAGCTTATTTATCATTTGTATAAAGAAAGGCTACAGAGCCTGGAACTCATTGGCATAGGGGGAAATTTCTTAAACAGAACTCCAATGGAACTCAAGCTCTATGATGAACAGTTGATAAATATGACCTCATGAAACTGGAAAGGTTTTGTAAAGCAAAATACATTGTCAATAGAACAAATTGCTAACCTACAGATTGGGAAAAAAATTTTCACTAACTCCACATACAATAGAGGGCTAATATCTAAAATATATAAAGAACTCAAGAAGATAACCTTCAAAAACCCAAATAATCCAATTAAAAGAATGGTGCATAAGTAGAAATGAGAATATCTGGGAACGAAAAAGAGACTAGTGGGGGTGTTATCCAGCTGGGAACAGGAAAGCAGCATGAATGCAGTCAAAGTATGTAATGTATGTGATTAAAAATATCTTTATGAAATTCTTTATGAAAAATGAATATATATCAACTGAATATTTGTGATGGATAAAACATGAATAAGAGTTAAGTTCAATTTATTTTCTATACTCCTTGGTAGTAATAAGGTTTAATCAAATCTTATAGTGAATACAAAATAATTCACTGCAAAGAGAAATAACAATTGTGTTCCACAAAACCAAAGGGGTAGAACAGGGGTTCTCACCACAGTTCTTCGTGTTGTGGTGATGCCTCCAACCATATTATTTTTGTTGCTGCTTCATAACTGTAATCTTGCTACTGTTGTAAACTGTAATGTAAATATCTGACATGCAGAATATCATACACAAGACCATGTAAAAGGGTCATTCTACCCTCAAAGCATCAGTCACAACACATTTTGGAACCACTGGGTTAGAGGATTACAAACAGGTTTGCAGAGGCTACATATATGCAAAGGCTACAGAAGCAAAGGATGCTTGAAGCCCCATGGCAGGTCACAGCATTTCAGCACTACCTAACAGCTATACAAACAGCGACAAAAAGTATCTCTGCAGATTTCAAAGCTTTACAAGGTTGTAGCAACAAACTGCTGTAACAAAATTTATCTCCTGATCTCTCAACAGAGGAAAAAATGACTAAGTTGCTACTAAAAGTCTGAATTGAAAATGATATAAGCATAGCAAAAGATTGACATGTCAATCACAAAATTATTTCATAGAGCACTTCAATAATTACAGAACTAAAAGGTATAAAATATAGCAGTCCTGTTCACATTTCATCATTCCACCCACTGCAATCTTTCTGCTCCTGCTTACTCTCTTGTTTCCACAGTAATAAACACACATCTTGTGTATTTTAAACATTACACCCTGAAATGACAAGGTTTTGTTGTTTTTTTTCCCCTTCTAAAACTCATACTGTATTCAAACCAAGTTTCTAAGCCAAAAAGAATACAGGGGACCAAATGTTTAAGACAAGCAAGATCCAATATGAACATTATCCAATCTTTAGATTTGAAAAAGGAAAGCTGTCAAAGGCCAGCTGCTCTCCATCAGAGAGAGCACTGGACTGCCCAACTCCTTTTCTCTTGAGAACAGTGACCAGGATCCTAAATACGATTGTTTTGCAGTTTCTGTCAGCAACACTGCCCTTGCTTCCTGCTCCAATTCTTTTGTCAACTCTGACATTCTTCCCTCCAAAAGAAAACCTTAAAAATTAAAAATTGTAAAACACTCTCTCCTGATTAAAGAAGGGAGTCTATTTTAAATCATGTTCTAAAAGAAAATCATTCTCTGATGCAACTATGATGTATGTCCAGTTCAGATTGTATATTTAGCCACATTTTAATTGAATGAAAGTGCTTCATTTAATATATGGTGAAAACTGAGGTATACATACACAGTATGGGTAGAGATAAATTAGGAAAATGATTGCTCTCTATGAAATCAGAATTGCCTTTGGAAACACAAAAGGAGTGTGAGAAAATAAATCTAAAATATGTTCATTTTAAAAAGTAAGAAGAAAATAACTAAGATGAAAGAAAATGTCTCACACATCTGAGCTCCACCTCAAAACTGTGAGGTCTGGGCAGCCAGGCCCTACCACAGCCCCTTTGCAGTCCTTTGAGGAGGCTCTCAGTCCCTGTTCCAGGATGAACTGGGTTTCTGTAAGGCAATGCAATTTACAAGAGCTAAATATCCCCTCTGTTGTGTACTTTCTTAGAGCACAAGTAGGGGCTTCAGTCTTTGTGAAAGTGTGCAATTACTGCCCAGCCAGTTCCTAAACGCAAGTTCTAATCTGCAGATATCGGCTGCTCTTCAATATTCCATAGTCTTTATTATAAGCATACAAATTTGTGTATGTGTTAGAATTAGTGGAACATTTTTTTTTTTTTGTAATGAAGTTACTATGGGAAGCTGTTTTCTACTGCTCTCTGAGAATTGCTCTGTGACTAGTACATGAATAAATTCTCGGTGATTTTATGCGTGAAAGCAAATGTGCATTTTGTCTTCTGAGATAAGGTGATCTGCTATCACCCATCAGCATAACCTTGTTAAACTTAACTGTGAGAATCTGATTTCCCAGTTGCATGATAAATTATTATCAATAAACTGCTTGAAATTATTTGAATGTGCCTTTGGTATTTCAAATATGACCTTGTACTTGATTCCACTGTCTTTTTCAAATATATATTGAGGTTCTCTTTAAGATGAATTTAGACTCCCTACATTATTTTTATTTTTCTAGTTATTTTGTCTTCCCTATTACTGCCAACACTTACCAAATTTAACCACATACTTTCTATAATGACATGAGGCCTCATATTATATTAGATTGAAATTTTCTGATATATTATTTGTATCTATTTCCAGCATTCATAATTGCTATATTTTTATAAATAGCATGTATTTTAAACTAATTTGTTATATTCACAATAATTTTATGAATGTTTTGCCTGCATATGTATGCACTGCATGCCCTAAGCCAGAAGAGGTTATCAGATCCTCTGAAACTGGAGTTACAGATAGTTATGACCCACCATGTAGATACTGAAAACTCACCTGCAGGCCTCTGGGAGAGCAACTCTTAACCAATGTCCATGTCTTTAGCTCAAGAATTAGCATGTTATGGAACCTGTAACCTATTTTCACAAAGGAGAATTTATGCTCATATAACTGATTATTTCTACTGTATTATTTTATATTTCTATTTTCTATATGACTCCTTGCCTTTTGTTATTTATAATATTAGTCTTCTAAAGCTTATGCAAGTACTTAAAACATGTTTGTTATTTCTTATCTCTTTAAATTTGTCATGTGTTCTAGTAAAAATCCTGTTTTATGGTTACTGGTGATTAGACTATATTATTAGGCATTATATACAGTCTTCTATGAGGCAATTCACATATGTATAATTCTATTAGGAGATTATCTTCAGAAAGTCTACACTTTCATAAGACCCATAAGTAAGTGGGGATTACCTTGCCTTTTGCATAGCTTGCATTTGCTTCTACAAACTACAGAGATGAGACAATACTAAGGTCAGAGGCCTGTGTACATGCATGGTATGAACTCTGACTCCACCCAAACAAGTATGGAAGAGGCTCCTTCCAGCACACATAATTACTCAATCTCCTAGTCCAAGTGGAAGCTACAGAGATTACAGACAGGCCAAATTACACCTGTAGCCAAAGTTCATGCTTTACCTCTGAGTTAGACTTTTAGCTCTGACTAGAGAGTCACTACTATCAAGTGGCTTTAACCTCGTCTTGAGTCTATTGTGAGGTAGGGGAGTACATGACAAAACAGTTCTTGTTTGTTCAGAAGACTATACAATGATTTTCTGATCTCTCAAACAACTTACTGAATGCCATTATCTAGTCTATAAGTGCTCCACGAGACACTAATGTGAATAGCAGCAAATCTATGATCTCTGTCAAACGTGGAGACAAAGAGGGCCAGAGAATCATTCCCACGTCTCTGCAGAAATCTCAGTGTCACTCTCCCAATTTCCACCACCAACAAACAAAAAATTCTCTAATTTCTAACAGGCTTCCTCATAATATTGAAATCTAATGTAATAGCAATCACATAATTCTATTAATTAATCATAGATGTGCATGTCACCTAAAAAATGCTGAGATTTTTTCACTAAAAATACATCTACAGAAACTAAGTTTTATCATGGAGATGAAGGGTCTAAATAAAAGATTGTCTCCTAATACCTTGAACCAGAAGATTCACTTAATTTCTTTTAATCAAAACTAATTACTAAGTCAATATGCTTGAGTAAAATGTGAACGTCAGATGTAATTTTAGATTTAAAAAGATTTATACTTTTCTTTGTATGTATAGTACTTGTCTGCATGTTGCCTAGGTACCACTTGCATGCTTACGACCAAAATACATCAGTTCTAGGAACCTGCACTCAGGCATTGTGAGCAGCTGTGTGTGCTGGATTGAACCTGGTCATCTAGAAGAGTGTCAATATTGTAACTACTAGCCATCACTCATCATTGTAAAATATTTATAATGAAATTATCTTAATCACTTATCTAATCCAATGATGGTTTCTTTAAGAGCATTAAGGCAAAATTATTAATTTAAAATTAAATAAAACAAGTATAACAGTTATAAAACTTTCAGAATTATTGTGGCATACATAAAGTTAATATTTTTAATTATTTTATATATTCTCAGTAATAAATAGTAATTACAATTTATGCTTAATTTCTTAAGCTTTTTATAGAATGAAATCAAATGTGATTTACTATGCTCATTTCATTTTAGCCTAATCATGAGAGAATTTAACTCAAAGGAATTGAATTACTATCCTTATTTCACATTTTACTGAGTTATATATTGTCAACCAACATTATATCATTTCAGATGTGATATGTACTTTTGATACACATATTCATTGTGAAATGACTACCACAATAACACTAAAAATATATTTATTATCCCATAAAGCTACCATATTGTGATGTGGGTGTATTTAAGACTCAGCCCATAGTACATAATGTTAAACTACTAACAAGGGTCACGACACTATGAGGTCTTTGAACTGAAAGGAGTTTGGTTGCTGCTGGTTTGGCTGCAGAGGGTTTTGTTCTTTTCCTTGAGACTGACAACAGCAGAAATTTTAACACAATATGTCACATGCTAAAGCATATAATGTATGGCAAACTATTGAACTTTAAAAATGTCTTATTGTTGACGGAAGCAGCATTCAAAGACCAGTTAGTGCCTGTGGAGGCAGGAGGGGGATGTGAAGCTCCCTGCTGTAGCTACAAACAAGTGGGAACCACTCACATGAGGGTAAACCCAGGCTTTTGTAAATGCAGCAACTCATTTTTAACAACTGAGTTATATCTCTAGCCCCAGTATTTAATGTTTAATAATTTATTGAAAAGATTCTTTTTTAAAATATGAAAAAAACCTCTCTAAAAATAATGGACTGTTCTGATGAAACAAAATTCATCATATTCTAGAATTTTGTATGTCTTGATAAATGTATATAGATATATTCCACTTATTAATTTCCTTTTCACATATTATTTAATATGTAAGTGTATATGTGTCCAAGAGTAAGGAGCTATACAATGTATATAGGAGATTGTGGATGTCAAAGGAGGCACGGGATCCCAGGGACTAGAGTTACAGAAGACTGTGAGCTACTGTGTGGAGCTGGGAACTGAACGTGGATCCTTTGCAAGGGCAACACTGACCTAACTACTGACCGCTCTCTCCAGTCCCTTAGTGAATAACAGAGCTGGTATCAGGGATCCTTTAAGGTGAACCAAATTATTTTCATTTCAGGGATTTAACTCCAGTTCTAAGTAAATTTGTGAAAATTATTATTATTCAGGGTAACAAGCCTTAGGAATTTAGTCAAGAATAGTAATGCCCTCTCCCAAACATTTTACTAGTATTCATTGGATGACTTTTTATATGCTGGTTGAATTTTCTAAGACCTTAGCAATTCTGAACATTTAAAAACTAACAACCTTTTACCAGCTTATAGCATTTTTCAAAGCTATAATGTTCTCCAATAATATATTTCTGATACACATGTGTTATATCTCAAGATAACAGGACTGTTTAATACTCTCTAAAATGTTCTTTCTTACTGGATGATCATTTCTCCAAAGGAAGACATAATTTCAATATCTGAAATATTAATGCAATGATAAGAACAGAACCAAGACATATGACAACATGTGACAAGATATGTGACAACAGAATGTTCAACTCTTCCACCTCAGAATCTGTGGTGTGAAACTGAAATTCATTGCCTTTTAAACTGAAACTATTCCATACTATAGACTCCTAGGGGTTTCCCCTTATTTGTATATTAAAGGCATAAATACTAGAACTGTATTCACATATCCCATGATTCCAATGATTACATTTGGTTATTTTCCTGAACTTACACAATTAATATCGCTCTGTACTGTTTTGCAGTTCTCTGTCAAGAGGCTTAGAAGTATAAAAAGATAACTAAACATATTACTGTGAATAAGAAAAGTTTATATAGATATACAAGTCATTCTTAAACAAGAGTAGCATACTTGGTATGTTTAAGACTCTCTTGTTCGGATACATTTTGGACTTGTCTACAGAATAATAAATGGCTGAGAAAACCTAGCTGTCTTAAAATAAGGGAAGGAGGACTGACACCAGCCCAGGAGGCTCCAAACAGCAGCAGGAACTATTCTAAACAGACACAGATGTCCACCACATGAGAGCCAGCACGGGACCACAGGGACATGATGAAAGTCCTCTGTCCCCTGGTATTCCTACTGAGGTGTGAACAGCCATCTGTTCTTTATTTATGTTTCTAGAAACAAAATAACTTTTAAAATGTATAGAGAAAAAGTATGTTAAACACAAATGGAAAAGGTGATGAACTGACTCTATACTATACCATGGTTTAGTAGAGACATAAGAAGCATTAATAAAATGCCTGCCAAATACATTTATCTCTTCAACAATAAACAACATAGCTGAAAATGGTCAGTTTTATAGGACATTATTATATTTTTGACAACTATTAAAACAAGAATCAAAAAATGAAGAAATAAAATACAATTTCTTTAACCTTATTCTCCCTGCCCTATGATTGTCTAGTGAGTATCTCAGTGGCATTTACAAAAATCATAGTGGTTTAGTAAAAAAGACAACAAAAGATAGTTGGGCAGTTCAGCAGAACTGCAAGTGTGTTACGAAAAAAAAAATTGACTTAAATTTAAGTAGCACTTGCATTCAGCAGCTACATCAAAAGACTATTTTAAAGGTAAATGCCAAACCACAATTTAAGATAATAATGCTTTTGAATAGCTGCAGTCAGCAAAGTGAAAGTTCCCTGCGCCAACCATGTGCAGACTCAAGGACAAGGTATGAAATGTGCTTTATCTATTGAAGTTAGTTGTACTTCCAATAAACAAGACATACAGAAAACTGAAGGAAAGAGTAACATTTATTTCATGAGGAACTCTGCAGCAACCAAGCCATGTAGCAATCAAGTAGATATGTCTGTGTTACTTATCACCAAAGACATTTAGACTTTATCTTTTAGAAATGATTTACTGTCTTATCTATTTCAATATAATAGTTGCAATCACAAAGCTGTCACTTTAAAGTAAAAAGCACATGTAGATATCAACATATGAGACATAATAAAGTGAAGCTAATAAACCAGTGGCCACCGAGTGGCTCTGTACTTTCTTCTCCATTTATTCCATGTCTATAAAGTGTGAATGGTACGAGGATCTACTTCATATGACTGACACACTAAAGAAGATTCTATTGCAAAGCATTTAGAACAAGCTTATTTAAGTGCCATTTTAAGTGCCTGAAAATAACAGATTTATAGTATAATGATAAATTTAAATCATTCGATTTCCAACTGAATTTTTTAGCCACTTTTTTTCTTTGTATTTATTTTTCTCTCATACACATGTGCACACATGCACACACATGCGCACACCACATGACACACACACACACACACACACACACACACACACGCACACCACGCACACACCCCTTTTGCTCTCTCCCCCAAATCCAGTGTATCTCCATTTCCCTTCAGAAAGGAGCAAGCTTCCCAGTGATACCAACTGAACACAGCATAAGAAGATGCAAGAATAGGCACAAAGCCTCCTATGAAGCTGAATGAAGCAAACCAGGGCAAGAAAAGGGCCCAAGAAGCATACAAAATAATCAGACACAAAGGACTTCCATGTTGTAAATCCCACAGGAGAAAAAAAAAAAAAAACTAAACAATCACAACATATTTGCCAAGGACCTAGCTTGGAGCTTCTGAGCCCTGCTTTATCCTTTCTTAAGAGAGAGAAGTAAGTAGGAAGCACTGAACAATCAAACCCCCAACAAGCACACACATTCCTGATCTCTGAAGGATCAGCACACACACCACACACACACACACACACACACACAGAGAGAGGAGAGAGGAGGAGAGGAGGAGAGAGAGAGAGAGAGAGAGAGAGAGAGAAAGAAGACCTGATCCCTACATGATCACCCCGTGGTTTCACCAGGATAACAAAACCTTCAGCATGAAAAAGTATTTAGAAGAAGCTCAGGAACTTCAATTAAAACAATTAGAACTGATTTCCCACATGAATATGCCACTTGGTGTGAATTCTGCACAATGACTTGGGGAGGGAAAAATAAAGAATTTTACATTATAACATAAAGAGTTGATCATGGCACATTATATAAAGGCATCATTGGATTAGGCTTATAGAAAATGCCATTTGCACTACATGTACATACAGACTTAATTGTATTTAATTACAGATGCATAAACCATTGCCCAATATGATAATTGTGTGATTGTGTATCTGACAGCTAATTAGAGTCTCAAGATTTTTTTCTATTCTTGTGCCCTTGAGTAATTTTATTTGAACAATTTAATGTTATACTCCATCATTAAATGTTATCAATATGCAAGCATCTCAGAAAAGCAATTTATTGTTTAATTTCAGAGCAGTTTTAAATATTGAAAGAAAACTGAGGGCATATCCATATTTTTTTATATTTTTAGTTTTTTAGCACGACATATTTTAAAATGAAGAAATATTTAAAAGATATTTAAAATAAGACTTTAAAGATATTTAAGATAGGACTTTTATTAATTGTGTTTAACAAACCATTATAAAATTCTGTGTATTTATCATAAAATATTATAGGTTTATATTAATAATAAAATTATAGAAGATCTAAAAATATTCAGAGTGTATCGAGGAAATATAATCTACTCAACAGACTCAAGTTTTGTAAGTAGTAAAAGGAAAACATCTTCTTGGCCTGTCAGAAGTCCTCTTTGGACTGTAAACAGACTCTTACAAGAGATCAATTCCAGTGTCTTAGACATTTTACAAATGGGAATTCTGCTACCATGAAGCTCCAATGCAATGACCCACAAGACTGTGGGTTATCATCAGATATTTTAGTCATAAGCTCCTATTTGAATATAGGACCTCCTCCATGGTAGTCAAGTCCTTTACCTCTCAACTATACAACAGCCTTCTTTTGACTTTGTATTTTGAGACAGACGCTCGCAAGGTTGCTCACGGGCTGCGTTCATTGAACTCCAGTCCACATGGGCCATGAGCTTGCAATCCTCCTCCCTCAGCCTCCTGAGGACCTGGGATCACAACCCTGTGGCAGCAGGCTCATTTATCAATTTTAATGAGTTTCTACTCTATACAAATCACACCCCGCTCCCTGTATTCATGACTAAAAATGACTTCCATATTTTCCTTGCAGGAAGACATTAGTACATAAAAGAAAGTACTCAACCTGTGCAAGTGAGACTTTGCTAAATTCACCATCAGCACAGAAGGTCGACTCTGCATTTACACACACCTTGACTACACATAACTATACCATTATTATTTCACCAAATTTCCTATGTCCAAATTGTTTTTAATTTCATTCTGTACAATGTCTCACTGAAGACACTGTGACTAAACACTCAGTGATCTTTGAGTTCTTTGTAAGAATTCTGTCAGTCACTCCACTGCCCCCAAACTTCATGTTCCCCATCACACTGCTCACATTGGCAGTCCTGTGACAATCAACTAGTAAAGAAAGGAAATGACCTGGATTACAAACAGGCTTAAAAATAAAATTAGAGTAAAATAACAGCAATTCATTTTTTAAATTAGGAAGTTATGGAAAAGTTTTATGTTTGTATTTATAATTTTAATTTTTATGTATCACTTTTATATTTTCCTAGACACATTCTGTTTAATAATCTCCAAATTCTACAGGTAATATTAAAGGGAGAAGAGGGAAGGGAGAAATGATGTAAATATATTATAATTTCAAATATAAAAAAATAATAAAGGTGGACTAGATATAAAAAAAAAAAAATCTCAAACAACCTTTAGCGTAAGGAAGTGTGAGAAAGTGGAAACGTGGTAGGACAGGCATCTGTGTGCACAACCACTTCCACATTACACTGAATAAACATTAGCTGGATAATGCCATCTACCTCCACATAGATTCTGGTTTATAACGAATAGACTATACAAAACATTTGTAAGGTCAATATGGCTGTCTGTCCTTTTTTCTCTTCCTTTCTTCCTTCCTTCCTTTCTCTGAATGAATAGCTTTCTTTCCATGGAGATATAAAAAAGAAATACTATCAATGCAGCTGAGCAAAGGAAAGCAAACAATGCTTTCCATCGTTAGTTATGAGGTGCCATCATTTGATCCTCAGAATTCTTAGTTCCTTCATCTTCCTTCAAGTCTTTTGCTTAATGTTATGAACTGACATTTTAGATGTTTGATAAGGAGGAACAAAGTAAATAGAGCTATGGGTGCCTGCTTGGTCTAAGTGTTCCTCATGATATCTTAAGAGATCTTCATAGTTTCAGCTCTAGTTGTACTCCTCACATTTAGAGGCTAACGGGCCAGTCCACTGAGGCTTTCTGCTTGAGCCTCAATTTGTCTCTGTAGCAACTTGCCGGAAGAGCACTAGGACCTATTTTCCATAAGACATACTGAATTACAAACATCCTCTACTCTTCAGGGCTCCCTGAGTTTATAGTTGACTTTCTGTTATGTCAACAGAAAGCTCCATATAAACCATGGAAGCACCAGCAGCCATCTTTAAGAAGCACATGACTGTGGTAGCTCACACTCCACATGCTCAGCTTGTAAGCATCCTGCTGAAATGGAGAATTAGGGGAGAACAGTCAAGAGTAGACCTTAACTTAATTCTCTGACATTTAAGCAATAACATTTTCTCCCTTTTAATAATGCAGTTTTATATTTGCATCATCTATTCCAGTATGTGTCATACAGACTTTCATTGTTCTGACTTTTCATCCTCCCTCCCTCCCTCCTCTGCAATCCCCCATCTCCTTCTCCCCACCTTCTCTCCCTGAATTCAAAGACGATATCCACATAAAGAGAAGAAATATTTGCCCAATCATTTTATTTTATGTATGGTTTTGAAAATTGGCTTAAATGCTACATGTGATTTGTAAAAATAGGCGATATTTATTTAGGTATAAGACAAAGCATAGCTATCAAGTGTATATTTATAACATAAATGAATTTACAGCACCCCGAGTACTCAAATATTGTGATCCAAAGGGCACAGCAAAATGTCATTGTCAAATATGGAAAAAATACTCACTGAATACAAACTTAACAGGGCACAAAGGAGGAACATCCTGATCGTGACCAACGTATTAGCCTGCTTAGAGTCTACAACAACAGTACAAATTGGAAATAAACACACAATGATAAAAGTGGTGGTGTTTGATCCAAGTAATTTGCCAGCCTTTACAGGTTTATGCTGTTTTTAAATGCTAGTTCATCCCTTACACAATTTTTTCCTTTACACAGCTAACTTTAAAATGATTTCATCACTCTATGAAAGTTTTTGTATTAACACAATGAATTATAAAAAAGCTGCCATGAGGATATAAAAGTATCTGTTTTCATCTTTCATGTGGTAAATGAAATCCTGCAGAAGATCCCTTGTAGAATATGGAATTTCAATTTGTGTCTTTACAAAAATTATTTACTATATGTAAAAAATTATATTTATGAATTTATATTATAAATTTAAGTTAATTGCATTTGAAGAAATTGACATAGTTTTATCCAAATTATGCTGAAACTAGGCTGACATGGTTTTGCATAATTCATTCAATTGTATGAATTGTTCTAGTTTGTTTGTAGCAAATACGTACTTGTTACTTTAGATGGCAACTGAACAAATGTATAACATAACTGCAAAATTGTATATTAATAATATTGTTTCACATTGCATATAAAATTGAGTAGCATTGTACATAACTTTGACCAGGAAACATTTACTCTTCTATAGGATTCTTTTCCTGTATGTTTATACTATAGGCCTCAACACAGAAAAATAGTATTCCTTTCAAAGAATTCAAAATAACCTGATTTTATGATCAAAAAAGATCAAAATCTTAAAAATATCATAAGGTCAAATTTGCTGTTACTAACATCAGGTCTTCTGAAAGAAGGCCTTAGATGGACACACAGTATGTAACAGTAAGTATTATTTTCAAAGAATTCAAAATAACCCTAATTTTATGATCAGAAGAGATCAAAATCTTAAAAATACCTCAAGATTGAATTTACTGTTATGAGGGTCAGTTCTCCTGGAACCAATGCTTAGATGGGCACACACTATGTCAACAATTCTCATTAGATATTTTTCCCTTCATATACAATAAATAATCCCGTTGACACTAAGACTGGACGCAGAGAAGAGAAATATAAGCTAAGGATAAATATAAAGATGCACAGCCACAATTAAGGAATAACTCTGAAAGACTTTAAACCGATACTGTCAAGGGATGAAGCAGGAATGCATGGGTAGCCTAGCCCTTATCTTGAGAACTGGTCCAGACAAAGTACTGATGCAAATCCCACAAGGATCAGACTTGTGTTGACAGGGGAATTGCTTTGATTAATGTCAGATATTTTCAAGGATGTTTGCTACTCAAAAGGCACAAATACATGGTACATTCTATAAAGAATCTATGAATCTATATCCCTAAATATATGGTTAGCTAATACTTCATTCCAAAAAAAAAAAACTTATGTTTTCATTTTAAGATGGCCATCTACAAATCTCAGAATGGAAATTCTCTTTCTCTCTCTCTCTCTCTCTCTCTCTCTCTCTCTCTCTCTCTCTCTCTCTTACACCTTCCCTCCCTTCCTTGCTCTCTCCTTTCTTTCCTTTGTCCCTTCTCTCCCCTATCTCTCTCTATATATATTCATCTCACAAATATCTTATGTTTATTATATTTGACTCGCTTGTATTTTTAAATCACTAAGATTTGGTTATTATTATTAAGTATGTAAAGCTATAGAAAAATTAGTAAAAATGGCAGGTTTAAATAAAGCATCCTTGTCAAAGTAGTTTGTAAAGAAATTGTTACTTTAAAACAACATAATTCTTGTTTCAGAAATGAATATCATATGTAAACTGTATAAATGTTTTTAAATATTCTCCATGTTGAAATTATTGGTAATTACTTTTGAAATTACTGGCAATTACTTTCAATCATGTTTATTCTTATAGTTTTTACAGTGTTGTAGGTGCATATTTTGATATGTTAGGAAAAAAATTTAAGGTCACCTCAGGAATTGCTTCCTGATTTAGATTTTAAATCACTCTGGTATAGGCCAGTTAACAATGAATCTTCATTGTGGAATTAAATATAAAAAAACTATTGGAGACTATTTCTGAAAATAAGCTTAATAAAATTGAAACATAACTGAACTCGACAATTTGAAGGCCACAGACAAGGAAAATATTTAAAACATGAAGCATTCTTAGGTTTTTATAGTAATTGCTAATTCACACTTAATCTACATTTGAAATAAATCTTGTTTTGAAATTTGTTATCTTAAAGTATCTAAATCTATTAAGATAAATACCACAACACTACAAATTCCTCTTCACCAGGAGACTATAAATTATACAAAAATGGACTTTTCTGAATAGTTAATAGTCTTCCTTATGGAGATAAAAATTCCAGATTTAGTAAACTGAAGACTAAAGAAATCTTTTGAAATTAAAATCGTGAGAAAGAAAAAAGAATATATTCCCAAAAGTTTGGGATGTACTTTTTGTTAAAAACTCAGAAAATAGGAAAATAAGAGGTATAAGTCACATGATGATTCCTGTGGTTTATAGTATTATACTGTTCACAGAATAATCTTAAATGTTTTTATCACTGATTCCAAAACGTCCTTTAAAAAAAGACCCTACTAAATAAATAGCAATAAAACAAACAAAGACAGGGTATGAAAATGTAAAAAAAAACAAACCTCATCTTGGAGAGGGTAAATATAACAACCTTTCCCATTATTTAATTTTACTGATGCAGGAATGTGCATGACATTTGATTCACAAGTATGTAGAATATGTGTATAGGCACATATGGACATATTTATGTGGATATATGTATGTATACTGATATATTTATATGTGCATATGTGTTTATGTATGTATGTGCAAGGATGTATATGTATAGGCAGATAGATGTGTGTATAACTGTATATCTACATGTGTGTATGAAGGTGTATTTATCTATGTGTATGTCTATGAAAATTTGTATATGTATGTTTATGTATATCTAAGTGTGAATATGTATGTTTTCATACGTATATATGTGCACGTATTTATGTATAATAGTATATGTGCTAGTGTACTTGTGCATGTGTATGTATCTGTGCTTATATGTATACATGTATATGTGTTTATATGTTCATATGTGTACGTAAGCATGTGTGCATTTGTATGTGTCTGTGTTTATGTTTATATGCATGTTTATGAGTATGTGTTGTGTCTTTATGTTGACCTTACAACAAGCAGTCAATTTGATAGAAATTTAACATAATGTACTGTAGTCTCACTGCACCTATATTTTCTGAAAAAATTGACTCATCATTTCATCTGTAAGCAGGCATTTTTCCTTAGTTGAATATGATCATATTACCTGGAAACACTCTGTATTCCATGTGACCTCTGCTATTAGAACAATGTATCACCCGACCTCAAAAATAAATATATTATAGTTCAAATCCTGACCTTTCTACTATGTTTAGGAAGCTTTAAACACACACACACAAAAAAACCTTCTCTAGAACTTAATACACTTACTTTATTTTGGGTGTTATGAATATTTACACTTTAAAGACTTCCAAGAGGACTGCTAACTACTGTTTTATATTCTCAAATTCCACTAGAGCTAAACTATAGAGATAATTTTAAGGAAAATAAATTATGAATGAGTAAATAACACTGACATATATTTAAATATTGTTTAAAATAATCACAACATATGATACAAAAATTAAAATAAGTATTATAATGGGACCATCATTCAAAATTTAATTACCAGACTTCAATGTGCACCAAATTGGTTTCAGTGTTTATTACTTGTTCTATCTCAGTAGCACTTATAAAGATTCACTCCTAAGTAGCCACTTAGGCCAAGCAGTAAATCACAGAATGGGCAATATTTGTTTAGGTGGCAGCAGTTTAGGCAAAGCTCACTAAGCCCTAGCTCCTCTCTGTGGGTGGTCCATTCTGATGTCACAGCTGGCTTAAAGCACACTACACTAAACAAACTGTTACTTAAAGGGTAAGGAGAAACAATGGGCTGTGTTCTCACTACCCTAAATACAAAAGGAAGGGGCTGTCATATAGAAAACCTTCAAGGTAAGACTAGAGTTAGGGAGCAGGGTGTCAGTGAAACAGTGCATTTACCAATCAATTCTAACAATAGTATCCCTTTATATGAAATATTACTTTGAATTGGAAATAAATGTTTCAAAACACAGTCTTCTTTGATCCCTGCTTCAAAAGATGGGAAGGAAACCAATAAGTATAACTTAAAATGTTAGTATTATTTGGTTCTTTGTTGGGTTGAATAAATTATATATTTGTTTGACTATTAACTATAATTATTAAAGTATAACATAATAAAAATATAACATGTAATGACATATATTTTACATATATGTACTAAATTTAAAAAAACCTAAAGTATTATATACCAGAAATTAAAATAGCCTGCTTTATTAAACTTAGTCATTTGAAGAAAATGTGCTAAACCTGGTTATCTATGAACAAAGTGCCACATAAAGTGGAAAGTTGCTTTATTTCAAAAATATCAGAAATAACTACTAACGGACCGATTCAAACATATCCATACATATAAGAATCATTAAGAGATAATATGGCACACCCTGAAGACCAACCATTCAAGCCACCCAGGGAATCACACACTGTCTAGAAGCCCATCTGCCATACTGGCCAGAAAATTAGTCTTCTAGAAATACCTGATCCTTCTGGCTTAGCTGTCAACTCACACAGGAACTCACTGGGAAACAGCTCCCCAAGCCAGCACGGGAATCTGATTGGGAACATTTCTCTCCCTGCTATCCTCCAATTCCAGTGCCTTAATCGTACCCCAGCTGTGCAACAGACTATTTGCAGTGGCCTCTCCTTTCTCTGTCCCCATTCCCAGGGGTCTGTGCAAATCAGAGTTTCCCACCCAACACTTCTCCCTTCTGTTGAGACTCTCAAAAATGGACCAACACTTCTCAAACCCAACCCATTCCTTAGTATCAACTCCCAATACCTAAAAACACATTATATCCAGGACCCCCAGTAGATACACCTGGCAGGATCTCAGATGAATTCTACCAGGAAATACATAGCAATTACACTCTTCTAAGAAACAGAGAGAACAACAGAAAACAAGGAGACCAGATATCAGCTCCTAGAAGTATGAACAGCCAAAGCAGAGATGCCTAGACTGTGGTGTAAAAACAAAATAAATATCACCCAAGATAATATGTCTCCACTAGAGCCCAACAACTCCACCTCAGTAAGCTCTGAGAAATGCAGTAGGGCTGAAGCACAACCCATCCACAACAAAATAGCTCTTATGAATATGCTCAAAAACCATAGAAGGATATGGATACATCTACTAATGAAATCTATAAAAACACAAACTGTGGAATGAAATAGTGTTCAGTACATGAAAGTAAAAATGAAATTAATCAAAAAAAAAAAAAAAGGAAAAAGAAGAAACACTGGGAAAAAAAAAGGGAACTCAAATGGAAATCTTTGAGGCAAATCTCATCAACAGAATACAAAGGATAAAAAAGAGACTCTCAGGCATTGAAGACAGGGCAAGAAGAAGAAGGAGGAGGAGAAGGGGGAGGGGGAGGGGGGAGAAGGGGAGAAGGGGAGGAGGAGGAGGAGGAGGAGGAGGAGGAGGAGGAGGAGGAGGAGGAGAGAAAGAAGAAGAAAGAAGAAGAAGAATTATTTAAGAAAATTCAGGCAGAAAATATCCATAAAATCTGGGACCAATGAAAAAAAAAACCCAATGACTAACAGAAATAGAGGAAGGAGAAAAACCCAGGTCAAAGATACATAATTTAACAAAATCTTAGAAGAAAATTTCCTAAACCTGAAGAAGGAGGTGCTTACCAAGGTTCAAGAAGCATATAAAACAAGCAAATAGAAGAAGGAAGGGGCCAGTTGTGGTGGTGCATGCTGGTAGGATTTGCTGAAGGAGGTAGAGGCGGGAGGATCACAAGTTCAAGGCCAGTCTGGGCTACATATTTTGCCGGGCAGTGGTGGCGCACACCTTTAATCCCAGCACTTGGGACACAGAGGCAGGTGGATTCTGAGTTTGAGACCAGCCTGGTCTACAGAGTGAGTTCCAGGACAGCCAGAGCTATACAGAGAAACCCTGTCTCTAAAAAAAAAAAAAAAAGAAAGAAAGAAAAAAAAGAAAGAAAGAAAGAAACAAACAAACAACAAAAGAAGGGGGGAAGGGGAATTACACATGATGCCTACTAATAATAACACTAAAGGTACAAATCAAGGTAAGAATAATATAAGCAATAAGGGGAAAAGCCCAAGTAACAACCTACCATACCCACCAAAACATTCAATTACAATAGACAGGGAAATAAAGAAATTCCATCACAAAAACAAATTTATGCAGTAGCTATCTACAAATTCAGTACTACAGAAGGCACTAGAAGGAAAATCTCAATCTGAAGAGCTTACCACAATCCCCTTCCCTGACGCACCCGTCAAAAACAAAACAAACCAACCCAACAAAAAATCCACAAGAAATAAATAATCCCAGACCAGCAAATCAAAACAGGGAGGAAAAAAACTCACACTGCAGCAACAAACACTAATCACTGATAACTTTCAACATCTATAGTCTCAATTACCCCCCAAAAAATAAGGCTGTATTAGAAAACAGAATCCATCCTTCTGCTGCATCTAAAAACCACACCTTCACACCAAGGAGAAAAATCACCTCAGAGTAAAATGATGGTAAGATATCCCAAGCAAATGGGCTCAAGAAGGAAGCTGATGTAGCCATTTACAAAGACATGAAAATTGATCAACTCTCTACTAACTTAAAAACTGGGTCAAGACTGAAATTAAGGAAGAAATTAAAGATTTTCTAGAATTGAATAAAAGTGAATACACCAAAGTTATGGGACACAATAAAGGCAGTTCTAAGAGGCAAGTTCACAGCATTAAGTGCCCATGTGAAAAAAAATAAAAATAAAAAGAACACTTTCTCATGCATGCTTCAATGCTCTAGAACAAAGTGAAGAAATCAAACACAAAATTAAGTATGATGTCACTGGTATCTATCTAAATCTATATATTTAAGTGACACTGTTCCTCAAATAAAAGGTCCAACTTGGCAAACAAGTTGGAGAAATATTTAGACTGGCTGGGGATTTGTTAAAATATTTAAGCCAACACTTTCTCTAAGGGAAATCGGTGACGCCTACCATTTGATCTAACACTTAGGGTAGGTGGCATAGAGGTCTTGGTGTTCCCAGCAGTGGACTAGAGAGGAACCTGGACTGTTAAGCACACAGGGTTGTTCCGTCAAGGGGAGGAATGAAAAACCTGTTTCTACCCAGTGTGGCCTTAACACTGAAAATTATTATTAATTTCGAGGCATTTTAGAAACTGACGCACATCAGTCTACTCAAGAACAATAGCACCCACACTGGTCAACTTCTAGAGAACCCTCACGCCTTTGCAAGGTGCTGGAGGCTAACAGTACTAATTTAAAAAGTACTAATTTCTTAATCTGGATTCAAAACATTCTTACTCTGGCACTGAGCAGCCTTATATTGTCTAAGGACTTCCATATAGTCTTTTGGGAAGAGATAAATTACAACAAATGAAAGTAGTACTTTACCGCTGCTACTAACAAATCATCTGATGAGTATAATACAAGAAAGCAAAAACATTCCCCTAACTGGAGTCATTGATTAGGGGCCATCCAAACAGTCTGTAAACTACAATAGGAATCTGTCAACCCAGTGTGGATTGACCAATGGCCCCTAGGTGGGAGAAAATTGAAACAGGTCCAACTTCTAGTACAGGAACAATTGCAACAAGGACGTAGTAGCAAGTCAATCCTTGGAATTCCCATATTTTTGTAATTCATAAAAGGCAAAGAATACACTTCAGCTGCTACATAATCTCAGGATCATAAATGCTACTATGAAAACAATGGTGGCCTTCCAGCCAGGACTTCATGCTCCAAATATGATTCCTCAAAATATTTCATTATTATACTTGACTGAATATTTATATTCTCATGATAAAGAACATTTTGCATTCTGTTTCCCTGTTTTAAACAGTTAGCAGCCAGTGACCCAATATCAGTGGAAAGTTTTACAACAGGGGATAAAAAATAGGCAGATTATATGTTAATATTATCAAGCACCTAGTGCAGTGCTATTTTTTCCAAGGTTTTGGTCTTTTCACCTGCTCATCTAATCAATACTTGCATGAGTACTTAACTTTCATGGTAAATAAATTAAAACAGTAAAATTAAACATAAGTCTGGATAAAATACAAAATTAATCACCTTATAATTAGTTAGGCTATATTATTACTCAACCGTACATTTGACATCATAAAAAAAAAGGATTGCCCATGTCAACTGGGTATGTCCTATGTATCTATTACTACTAAAGATTTAGAACTCTGCTCTATACATTCTGGAGACTCTCAGTGAAACTGCATTAGAAATATATTAGCCAAACAGGAGCAAATTACTACTGTTCAATATTGCTTCTGATAAAGCGGGAACTGCTTAAATTAATCCTTTACTTCCTTATCACTTCCTTATCCTTCCTTCTTCCTCATCACCTACTGGTTATATATATTAACAAGATAATAGTGTTAGAGAAATTTATGCATGTCATAATTCTCCACAAAGTTCTGAAACACTTTATCTAAAATAAGTCTAGATTTCATACGAACATATCATAAATAACTTACTACTACAGACTCTGTAGAAATCACCATGCTTTTAAAAGTACAGGTCAATTGTTTCTTCAATACTGATAATAATTGGCTGCTTACATTCTCATATTATTTGGGATCAATAGATCATTATTTCTAAAAATCTCCTTTAAAGATATTTTGAAGATAGCCCATGGGTAAGATTCTATAGAGATAGCTTTTAATGCTTTTATAGATGCCTCTTCAAAAGGACAAGGAGCTTTTTTTTTTTTTTCTAAATCATCCACAAAGGATTGTACCCTCCCTAGTACTGTTCAAGAGTCTGAATTTGTCATAATCAATCGGTTCTTATTAGATAGTTCGCAGCACTTACTATTATAACTGACTCTACATATGGTGTTCAAACTCGTTCTCTTTTAGAAACAGCAAGACATGTACCCAGTCCAAATACTAATGTTACTTCACAGTAAGTTCTCTCCTTCAGATTTCTATATGACAGCAAATTCAACCTTTTTTCATAACTCATAGTGGCTCATTCTAACTCACTGTTGCGCAAGCCAATGCACTGGTCTCCTCTCTGACATTATCACTTTCTTTTCAGGATGTTCAAAAATCTCAGGAACTTCTTCATCAAAAGGCAGAACTGTTCCAATACTCTTGACCTTTGACAAATCATTTGACCCTGTCCTTCTTGTTCTACTTTCACCCCACTGCCCTCTGCTGGTAGAATTACTCCACAAAGGTTACAAATTTAATGACATTAGCAAACAGATATTACTCATCTCACAGAATTGGGGTGCTTCAGATATGTTCATGTAATGGTTGATACTTTTTCTAATAATAATTGTTGTTTCTGCTTACAAGGGCAACACCACTTTGGATGTTAGTAATCATTTAATATACAGCTCTCCTTTCTAGGCCTCTGACTACAACTAAAACCCAATAATGCTCCTGTTTACACTAACAAAAGCCTTAAGAAATGTTTCAATTTATGAAATATTAATCATGTTACTGGAATTCTTTGTAATTCATATGGTAAACAAATTATGGAATGACACCATCGCATATTTGAAAATCAAACTTTAAAGATAAAAAGGGGGTATATAATCCCATCTAAAAACCAGTATATTCTGGTACATTTAGCCACACTTAGTAAATTTTATTCACTTTAAAAGATAATGCTTCTTCTGCTGCCCAAAAACAATTTGCTTAAAGGAGGCACAGTCTAAAGTATATGTTAAATGAAAGATCTAAAAATTAATCAATGGAAAGGGATAGATATTCTTATAATATTAGGACAAGGTTATGGTTATGTCCTTCCAGAAAATGAAAGAAGACCTAGATTGGCTCCTGCATCAATGCATCAGACCAGGACAGCATCCAGGAGACCACCTAAAAATGAAGTGTCTCGGGAGAGATGACATACCCATTAAGAGGAAATGTCCCAAGAGGAAGAATAAGCTGATGACTTGGGGAGATAGCAAGAAATAACTCATCAAGCCAACAACTTGGGGAAACTAGAAATTCTGACCCCTAAATGATCTTGTTGTCTTTACTGACTATAGTACATGTTAATTCTCAGACTGTCAGTGCAAAATTCAAATGTTTTTTGTCAAGAGGGGATAAAAGCCACTCCTATAATATAAAACAGTATAGTTGTTTTGCTATGCCAAGGATAGATAATATCCTTTGGGACAGTTATCCAGACAAAAGAGTACAAAATTATTTACTTACATGAATGGAAGATATTTTGGTTGGACCAATCGAACTGAACAAATACTATAATCCAGATTTTAGAATAATTAAGTAATCACTAGAAACTTCCAATAGTAGAAATTATAGTTTTATGAGATGAAGAAAAGAATATCTGATGTACTGCTTACTTAAGTTGATATTACTGTACCTACAATGGCACTATTTTTGATAGTGGTTGACAAAAATAACTTCTGGCTTCACTTGGCACATGGCAGTCAACACGAACAATCTTTTGACAATTGAGGAAACCCATCTATTCCTAGACCATTAAAAAGAACTTACATAGCATAAGTTGTACAGGGAAAATGGGATGAAGTAAAGTCACCCTCACCTGTATTCACAGGGTTTCCCTTGATACTCGTGTCCATGATACTTGTTGTTGTCTTTAAATCACATTTGTTACCATTTAAATAAATTGCTCCTTACCACAATTCCATTTCTAATCATATATTTCTGTCTCATAAACAATTGCTCTGGAAATGGACCCTTTTTATTTAAAAAAAAAATGGTATTTATACTGCCATTCCTTCAGGTTATTATGGTTTATATGGGATAGGGTGCATTCAACCCATTTTGCTCAGTAAATCTTTGCACATAATCATTCAATAGAATTCAAAGTGTTCTCCCTGATGGCTACTGATTTTTTTTTTTTTTTATTGTATCTAGCCATTTCAGTGAAGGTGTTTATAAGCTGTACAAGAGGGAAGGTAGAATTTTTGTGGTTGCTTATCATATCACAGTACATTGACTTCTTCCTTTTGAATTTCTGTTTCCTTGATCTTCTTCAGTTATCTTCCTGCTGCTCTTGGTAGAACTTCAAGAACTATATTGAATAAATATGGAGTTAGTGGACAGCCTTTTAAAATTCCTGATTATAGTGGATTGCTTTGAGTTTTTCTCCATTTATTTTGATATAGCTTTAGGCTTATGTAAATTCTTTTATTATGTTTAGGTAAGTCCCTTGTAGCCCTGTTCTCTCCATGACTTTTATCATGAAGATGTGTTGAATTCTATCATAGGCCTTTTTAGCATCTAATGAGATGAGCATGTTTTTTGGATTTTTTCTTTCAATTTGTTTATATGGTGTATTACAGTAAGCTTCATATGTTGAACAATCCCTGCATCATGGTGGATGATCTATTTGATGTATTCGATGTATTCTTAGATTTGGTTTGTGAGCATTTTATAACATAATAACTATTTTTGCATCTATGTTTATGAGGGAAAATTATATGTAATTCTCTTTCTCTGTTGAATCTTTGTGTGGTTTGAGTATCAGAGTGACTGTAGCCTCATAAGAAGAATTTGTCGGTGTTCCTTCTGTTTATATACTGTGGAATACTTTAAGGACTATTGGCATTAGCTCTGCATTGAAAGTCTGCAGAATTCTCCACTAAAATTTCTGACCTGGCAATTTTTTTCATTGAGAGACTTTTAATGACTGTTTCTATTTCCTTAGGGAATTACAGATCTAAGTTATCTGATCTTGATTCAACTTTGGTAAATGGTATCTATTGAGAAAATGATCCATTTCTTTTAAATTTTCAAATTTTGTAGAGTACACTTTTTTAAAGTATGACCTAATGACTCTTTGGGTTTCCTCGGTTTCTGTGCCTTTCATTTCCTATTTTGTTAAGTTGGATATATTCTATCTTATAGTTAGTTTGGATAAGAGTTTGTATATCTTGCTGATGTGTCTCAAAGAACCAACCTTTCATTTCATTGATTCTTTGTATTCTCTGTTTCTATTTTGTTGCTTTCACACCTCAATTTTGATTATTTCCTGCAATCTAATCTCCATGTATAACTTCTCCCCTCCTCCTCTTCCTTCATCTTCATTTTCTTTTTTTTTACTAGAGCTTTCAAGTATTTTGTTAACTTTCTACTAAAAGATTTCTCTGACTTTTTGATGAAGGCATCAGGTGTTATGAACTTTCCTCTTAACACCACTTTTGTTGTGTCACATAAGTTGAGGTGTGTTCTATATTCACTTTCATTGAAATCTGGAAAGTATTTAATTTCTTTCTTTATTGCTGTCTTACCCAGTTATCATTTAATATAGAGTTGTTCAATTTCTATGAGATTGTAGGCTTTCTCTTATTTCTGTTGTTGAAATCCACTTTAAATCCATGTTAGTCTGACAAGGCGTTATTTCAATTTTTTTATACCTATTGAGACTTGCTTTGTTGACTGAGTATGTGGTCAATTTTGGAGAAAGTTCTATTAGGTATTGAGAAAAAGATATACATATATATGCATTTGGCTGAAATGTTCCATACATATCTGTTAGGTACATTTGGTTTTTAATGTCTATTAGGTCCAGTATTTATGTTTAGGTTTTGATTGCATTACCTGCCTGTTGGTAAGATAAGATTCCATTTTATCTTACACCTGTCAGAATAGCTAAGATCAAAATCACAAGTAACAGCTCATGGTGGGAGAATGTGGAGCAAAGGGAACACTCCTCCACTGCCATAGGGAGTGGAAACTTGTAGAGCCACTATAGAAATCAATATAGCAGTTCCTCAAAAAATTAAGAATCGATACAAGTCTGCACCCAGCTATACCACTCTTGGGAGTATGTCAATAGACATTCCATCCTACCACAAGGCATTTATCAATTATGTTCATACATTCCTTATTTACATAGTAGTCAGAAACAGAAACAAGGTTGCTTCAACTAAAGAATGGATAAAGAAAAAGTGGTACACTGACAAATGTAGTATTACTCAGTTAGTAAAAAATGACATCATGAAATTTGCAGGCAAATGGATAAAAAAAAATCATCCTGAATGAGTGAACCAAGACCCTGAAAGGCAGATGTGCTGTGTACTCACATATAAGTAGATATTAGTTGTTATGTAAAGGTAATTAGTCTATAATCCACATATCTAGAGATGCTAAGTGAAAAGGAGGGCTCAAGGAAGGACATATGGATTTCCCTGGGAAGGGGAAATATAATAGAATTTTGTGGGTGGACTTGGGATAGGTGTGAATGGGAAGAGGAGGGTTCAGGTGGGGTTTGGGGAGTCGAAGAGAGTACAGGAAATATGACTGAAAATGGAGAACATTAGGAGAGCAATGTGGAAAACAATGGAAACTCTCTGGAATCTATGAATGTGACAGGAGCATGAACGGACTAGCAATAGAAGATACAGAGTCTGAATCAGCTATCTTCTGAAACTAGACAAGGCTTCCAATGGTGGGTCTAAGACAGAAATCCAGCCAGAAAACCTTTGACCTATAATTTGTCTTGTCTGCAAGATATGCTGTGGCAATGGTGGTGCAGAACTTGTACAAGTGGCCAACCAATGATGGTCAGGAACCAGAGGCTGAATACTCCAGAGACTTAGACTAGAACCAAACACAGTGGGGAAAAATGTCAATAAAATGATTCTTAATGGTATTCTGCTACACTCACAGATCAGTGCCTGACCCAATTGTTATCTGACAGGATTCATTCAGCAACTGATGAGAGCAGATGAAAAATACTCATAGCCAAACATGAGGAAGAGCTTGGGAAATCCCACAGACAAAGAGAAGGAAGGACTATAGAAGGCAAGAAGGGTATAGGACAGCAGGAGAATGTGGCCCACAGAATCAACTAAACAGGGCTCATAGGGGCTTACAAAGACCAAAGTAGCAATCATGCAGTCTGCATAGATCTATGCTAGATTGTCTGCCTACATGTTATTGTTGTGTAGCTTGGTGTTCTTGTGGCCCTTTGAACAGTGTGAGTAGGAGGTGTCTGACTCTTGCCTGCTGTTGGGACCTCTGTCTCCCTACTGGGTTGTCTTGTCCAGCCTTGACATGAGGGTTTATACCTAGTCTTATTGTAATTTGTTATGCCATATTCGGTTTACATCCCTGAGAATACTGTTCTTTCCTGAAGAGAAACAGAGGAGTAGTAGATACGAGTGAGAAAGAAGGTGGGAGAAGGAGGCTGGGAGAAGTGGAGAGAAAGGAAACTGCAGTCATCTGTATAAAAGAAGATACATTTAGTTATAATTTATTACCAAAATAAATCTAATTAAAGTAAAATAAGAAGAGAATTGTATTATGAAGATTTAGTGTCAAGTGACCAAGTGTCTACCACAGAATCAGCATGACTTGTAAAAAGTTGAAAGAATAATCTGGCAGAGACAGGTTTTGTATGATCATGCCTTTGCATGATCAACTCCCTGACCTCACAATGGAGTATACATCAGCTTACTGTCACCAACACAGTTCTTAGTGGTGAGCTCACAGAGGTTCACACTAGAGGAAACAGTATTAGTGTCTAAATGATCATATAATATTTATTCTAGTGAATATACTTCCTATTCCTGAAAAAAAAATCTAATCAGAACATACACACATTCAAGGGATTAGTTACAAACTTACTAATCTAATAAAAACTGTAACCCATTCTTTCCTAAAACCTGAACATCAACAAACAGGTTATGTATCTAAGTATCTCCTTAGACTGGAAATTGAAAATTCTAGTACTCAGTAAAAATATGAATTACTTTTCTTAAAAATAGGTCTTTTAAAATTAAAATAATAGTAATTTCCTTTCTTAAAGGAGAAATAAAAATGTAAATTTCACATAATCCTTACATGACTTGTATACTCCAAATGTACAGGTTGTGCAGTGATCCTGAAAACACGACTTAGCAGATGAAAGATTTGAAGGCAAATGCCCTCAAACTGTGCCTGCCAGAGGGCCAGACTTGAAGCAACTGGACTAGGGATTCAGAGGTCTCTGTGCCATGGAAACAGTATTATGTGGAAACAAAACAAACTTTAGAACATCTTTCTGAGTTGAATCTGTACATTCTTTCCCATCTTTTCTGAGTTTCCGTGGTCATTTTTTGGCAAATGTCAGTTATCTGTGTCATTAAGGGAAGCATTACAAACTCCTTCACAATGTTGGGGTCATCCAAGTACAATGAACCTTAGAGCATTTTGCCATGTGTGAAACTGTCAGTACATTTTGCCAGCAGATGAATTTATAAGATAATATCACTCTGAAATCAGTTTGCAGAACACATGGCATACTAGAAGACTCCTAAGGAAGTATGACTGAATATGCTTTCATCTCAAAAGCTGACCTTAGCACAGAAAGTTTTACCTCAATTAAACATTCAAAATTCTCTCTCAAGCAATCCAGGCATGAACATACTTCACCAACAATAAACAGTGTGCAACAGTAATATAGTAGCACCATCTAAACTGCACTATGATAGTTGAAGGCAATTTGTCTAGGGTGTCAGCATTCCTGAGTATATTTATGTTGTTTTATCACTAGTAAAAATTAGTCAAAAAATAGTGATCAAGGTCTTGGTTTTGATAAAGAGTGATTAATTTCAGGACAGAAAGCAAGAAAGTTTCCAGGATTACTGCCAGTCTATAATTTATTCATAGCAAGACAACTGTAAATGACATAAGCCATGAGGAATTAAAGGTTTTTCCTTACAGAATCAGCAAAGCACAATTCACAAGCAAGCGGCCAGAGCAAGCCCTCCAGCACTGCACCTGTCGAGCCCCAGCCTTTCACTATATTACAGTAACTTGGCATGTATTATCACAAAATAACACACATTGCTTAAAATAAATATCTGTTCAATAGGAAATATCACTGTTCTTAATTTGACCTGTTCTACTTTGCAATAAGAGAAGAACAGGCAGCATTTGTAAGGGCATTTAATATCATCTGATTGAGCTTGGACCACAGAAGAGAACAACTGATACAAAACTGAATGTGTCAGTTAAAATCTTCCCCTATTTTAAATTATTATGTGAATAACCTCAACATAATAAAAACATGCATTGACAGTGAATGTAAATATAGACCTTATAAATGAAATTACAAGACACAGTCATTCTCCATTATTCCCCACAATAACATATATTTGAAAATAATAATTTTATTTATTTCTTCAAATACTTCTCAGATTGATAAATCTCCTTTACTATTACGAGTTTAAAAGATTGCTTTAAAAGTATTTTAAAATTAGATTTAACTAAAAACAAAACAAAAAAAACAAAACAAACAAGAACAAATTCCTCAGTTACTATCAATGAACCTAATAAAGTTCTTTTTCTCATGTTGTAGATCTCATATGATTAATAAACGAAAGGCAAAAGCGAATTTAAGGTGTATTTAATTTAGGTAGCCTGTAAAAGGAGTAAGCACAAACTTTTAAAGTAGCTAGCTCCTTAGTCACAATTGGTGCAGAAACTGAGCCAAGTGGCAGATATGCTTGTCTAGAAAGCATGCAATCTTTAGAAAGCTTAGACACAAAGTTATTTCTACTTTATTGTTTTTAAGTATGACAATACAAATAATGTTTCCTTAATTATTAATGATATGTATTACTACAATTAACTATGTTGTTTTAAAATTTTAAATATAGAAGGCTGGAGAGATGACTTAATGGCTAAAAGTACCAGCTGCTCTTCCAAAGGACCCAGGTTCAATTCCTAGTATCCACATGGCATGCGGCTCACATTGTCTGTAATTCCAGCTGCAGGAGATCTGACACCCTCACAAAGACACATATGCAGGCAAAGCACCAACACAAATTAAAAAATTAAAATGTACTAAAATAATAATAAAATAAAATTTCAAATATACTCGAAGGAAGAAAGCAAATCAATTATTAAATAGGCAAAGGTAAAGTTAATGTTTTCTTTCTAAGCCTCGGTATTTTCCCAAACTTATTTTGAGAAAGCCAGGCTGCAGCAGTCTCATACTCTTGCTCATTCATGTAATTAACTATATGGCACTTAAAGTGTTTGAAATATTGATACGTAAGTACATTTCCTAGTGTTTACTTTCCATTATGTGTTAAAAGAAATATGTCATGAACTTTAACTCTGAAGCATTGTGAGATTGCTTAGGAGGTAAAGGTGCTTGTTAACGAGGCAGACAGTCTGAGGTTTGAGGCTATGACCATCACACATGATGCAACCCACACGTACACACACACAGAGACACACACAGAGACACACACATACAGAGACACGCACACCAGACACACGCACACTACACGCATGCACACACCCCCTCACAGATGCATGCACACACTCAGAGAGAACCCCTCACAGAACCACTTCTTATATATATGATTTCCTTTATAAAACCTGAAGCATACTAATGAGGATCCCAAGCAATTTCTTGGGATTTATTTCAGAGTTGTTCCAAGAGTGATAGACCTGCCACTTAAATGTGAAAGCAAATTTATCAGTAAAAACACACTTGTGCAAAGGTTTACTTACGGAAACATCTTTCAGCTCTTTCTCCAGGGAGAAATGGCAAGACTCCTTAGAAAAGATGAACTTGTACGCACCAGCTGCTCCCGCCCCTGGCACCAGTGCCTTTCTCAGCTCATCAACGTATTTCCCTTTCTCCATAGCCATGTCGTCAGCTTCTCGGGAAATCTCTGATTCAGAAACTATGCAAAAAATTAAGTAAGGTGATGAAACCAAAAGTTTCTATTAGAAAATATGGATTTAACTATTATAACTACTTTACCAATATAACAAGAATTTGAAAAAATAAAATCAAAATGTTTCCCAGTAGTGCTTGTCAAACACATTTAGTGCTACTTACCTCTCTTTCCTCCCTCTCCTGTTGCACATTCCCTCCACTTCCTAGCTAAGCATCCCGTACTTTCCCTTTGCCCTTGGAAGCCCCTGTGTCCCCAACTCCATCTCTTGAGCTCATTGTTTTCTCTCCAATCACCTTTACCTGCCAGCTTCTGCACTTATACCAGACTATGTACTCAAATCTAAGTATTCAGAATTACAAACTCTGTGTGTGTGTGTGTGTGTGTGTGTGTGTGTGTGTGTGTGTGTGTGTGTTTATAGATTTTTGCCACATGGGTGATAATGTCCATGCAGGAATAATGGCTTACTTAACAAATACACCAATGTAAGGAAAGGGAAACCATCAAGCTGTTGGTCAAGAGTTCTAGAAATCCTCTCAAAATATGAGATATTCCCCAATGTCCTTAGCCACAGCCCTACAATTTCCAAGTGAGATGCTACTGCGTAACATAACGCGTACTTCCAACACAGGACTGGAGGAATTGAACCAGTACTGACGTGGAGGCTTTTTCCCTGAGGGCTAGTTATTCAGAACTTGCTATCCAACCAGACAAAAGACAAATGTAATCAATAGCTCTACAGACCTATAAAGCCTGCAAAGCAAAACCAATAACTGCCCTGCCAAGATATCCCCAAAGTGCAATAGTGCAATTTTTATCTTGAGAATAACCAGTGGTCACTTACTTGGACTTGAGTACTCAGGAGGAGGGAACTGCAGCTTGGTGCTATAAACCTAGACAACACTCTGAGTGTGCTCAAAGAGGACAAAGACTCTAGAGTAGAACCAACTAATGCCATTTCCCTAAATCAATATAGCTTCTAACAGCGTGTTAAATGCCTTTCTTTACTCTCAAAGATAAGTACAGTTCTCAGAGCTCATCAAAGAAATCTTGTTTTGCAGTAGGCAAGGCTACTACCAAGATCCACAACTAGTAAAACTGCAAAGAATGAGTGACTTAGGGTCCTCAGCCCCAGCTTGTACATCTACAACATAAACCTTCCCCAGGAAATACCACGAAGGAAAGGTGGAAAGACAGAGAGAGAGGGTACTAGGACATCTGATGTGAGACAGTCTTCCAGACAAAATGCTACACTCACAAAATCTCTTGGAAAGAACAGGAATTCAAGGACCATACCTAAACATAGTAAAAGCAATATACAGCAAACCAGTAGCTAACATCAAACTAAATGGAGAGAAACTCAAAGCATTCCCACTAAAATCAGGGACTAGGCAAGGCTGCCCACTCTCTCCCTACCTATTCAATATAGTACTGGAAGTCCTAGCCAGAGCAATTAGACAACAAAAAGAAATCAAAGGAATACAAATAGGAAAGGAAGAAGTCAAAATATCACTATTTGGAGATGATATGATAGTATACTTAAGTGACCCCAAAAACTCCACCAAAGAACTCCTAAACCTGATAAACAACTTCAGCAAGGTGGCAGGTTACAAAATCTCAACAATATGGCAGCCTAAACAAAATCTAAACAATGACCACACCAGTTGACTCCAGGAAGAAGCCATCTTAAGCAGAGACTGACGATTGCCTTGGAGACCCTGTAGCTTTACCAGTTATGGAGTTACTTCTAAATTTTTCTTTATATGTTATTTTTTTAGTAATTAAAAGCTAGGTTTTCAACCATCATCCATAAATAATAAGGGAAGTGTAAACGGAAGGATGGTATTTTGTCTTTTTTTCTGTCAGAAACTTATTTTTTATATTATATACAGAAATCACAAGAGGTGAAGTATAGTGAGTTTATTAGATGAGACTGAGAGTGTTATCTCAGATGTGAACACTTGAAGGTGAACTCCTTATGTCCAATATTTGTCTGTATGTTTAATTTTTGTGTTTATGTACAGAACAATTTGTTGCATAGTGTTTGTTCCTTGAGCAATTTTTAATAGGTGAGTTGGATTAATAAAATGTATTAAATATTTTTAGATAAGTATACTTTCTACATAGAAATTCTAAGTAGAAATAAATCTAAATAATGAAATTAGCATACTTGTATATTTTCCAATTTTTATTGGCACATTACTTGTACAATAGTCTTTATCATGGAATTTTCATACAAGTATATAATGCACTTTGATCATATATACCTTCCTTCATTATATTTTCCCCTTTTGATGTTTTGCTTCTCTTTCCTCAGCACATAACATTTTTAAATCTAGATTGCACATAGGAGAGAAAGCATGCAGTTTTCTGTGTTTTCCTGAGTTTAGCTTCTCTTAATCGTTTACTCTCCTTTTATTCTATTGTATATATTTACCATATGCTTTAAATTTACTCATACACTGACAGGCAGTCAGGCTGACTTTTTTGTCTATTGTGAGTAGTAACTACTGGATACGAAGGTATCCCTATTTTATACTGAATCGATGCATTTGGGTATTTATCTAAGATTGCTTTAGGATGATCTATTTTATTTGGAGTTTTAGGGGGAAGTTTTATGCTGAATTCCAGTGGGGTTATACTGATTTACATTCCTATCAACAATGTTTAAAAGTTTGTTTTTAAATACATTTTTTAAAGTGTATTTTGGTCACCTTTATCCCAACCACCTCTGTCTAAATTTCCAAGATACTCTCTAATCCATAGCCCTCTCCTCTTATGGCCTTTATTATTATTGTTGTTATTATCAGTAATTTCCTGAGTCCAGTCAGTGCTCAGCATATGCATACTAGGTACTGGGGAGACTGCCTTGGATGTCTTCTGGTTTGCTGCATCTTTAACAACATTTGTTGTTTTTGTTTTTGTAAATAGAGCCATCCTTACTATGGAATGAAATTTAACTGTAGCTTTGATTATAATTATCCTTTAAGTAAGGATATTGATCATTTTCTTTCATTAGTTTACTTGAGTTCAGTTCATTTGCACATTGAATTTTTTATTATTTCAAAACTGGCTTTTCTTAGTCTTTATATTCTATGGATACTAATTCCCATGAGATAAACTGCTTGCAGATGCTTTCTCTCATTTGTGCCTAGTCTTACTGTACCTTGCTATGTCATGCTTGGTTGATATTCCTGGGAGGCTTACTCTTTTCTGAAGAGAAACTGGGGAGGAATGGATTTAGGGGAGAGGGGAGGTGGCTGACAGAGACTGAGATGACAGGAAGAAGGTGAAACTGTAGTTGAGAGGTAATATAAGAGAAAATTTAATTATTTTTTTAAAAACAATAATTTCACTGCTGACAACATATAGGAAAAGGAGACTCCTCATCCAATTTAGTGGAATACAACCTGGTATACCATAATGATGAACAGTCAAAAAATCTAAAAGTAGGTTTACCAGATGGTAAGAGGCAACCACAATAAAAGAGAGTGAGATTCCCAGTTCAAAAGGCTAGAAAACATATTCAATAAAATCATAGAAGAAAACTTTCCTAACCTAAAGAAAGACAGGGCCATAGACGTACAAGAAGTTTACAGAATACCAAATAGGTTGGACCAGAAAAGAAATTCCTCCTATCACATAATAATCAAAACAATAAATATACAGAACAAAGAAGAAATCTTAAAAGGTATAAGGGGAAAAGGCCAACTAACATAAAGGCAGACCTATCAGAACTACACCAGCCTTCTCAACAGAGACTCTAAAAGCCAGAAGAGCCTGGTCATGCGAACCCTAATGGACACAAATGCCGGACCAGGCTACTATATCCTGAAAAGCTCTCAGTCATCATAGATGGAGAAGCCAAAATATTCTATGACAAAACTAAATTTAAACAATATCTATCTAACAATCCAGCCTACAGAAGATTCTAGAGAAAAATTCCAACATAAGGAGGATATCTACTTCAAAGAAAAAAACAAGAAATTACTCATCTCACAACAAAACCAAAAGGAGAAAAATCACATACATATAATGAAACCTATAACAACAAACAAATCAGAAATTAATAATCGTCTGTCTTTACTATCTCTCAATATCAACAGACTCAATTCCCCAATAAAAAGACAAGCTAACAGACTGGATATGCAAAAAACCCAGCATTTTGTAACATACAAGGAACACATGTCAATGGTAAAGACAGATACTACATCAGAGTAAAAGGATGAAAAAAGGTCTTCCAAGAAAATGTCCCAAGAAACAAGCAGGAGTTACTAGTCTAATGTCCATTAAAATAGACTTTCAATCAAAAGTTATCAAGTGAGATGGGGAAGGACACTTCATATTCATCAAAGGAAAAATCCACCAAGAGAAAGTCTCAATTCTGAACATCTATGCCCCAAATGTAAGGGAACACACATTCATAAAAGAAACACTGCTAAATCTCAAACCCCACACAATAATAGCAGGAGACTTCAACAACCCACTTCCACCAACAGACAGGTCACTGAAACAGAAACTAAACAGAGACATAGTGAAACTAATAGAGGTTATTATTTAAATGGATTTAACAGATATATACAGAACATTTCATGCTAAAACAAAAGAATAATACACCTTCTTCTCAGCACCTCATAGTACCATCTCCAATACTAACCATATAATTGGTCACAAAACAAGCACTAGCAGATAGAAAAAGACTGAAATAATCCCATGCATCCTACCAGATCACCACAGACTAAGGGTAGACGTCAATAAAAACCAAAGCAACAGAAAACACACATACCCATGGAAACTGAACAAAGCTGCACTCAATGATAACTTGGTCAGGTAAGAAATAAATAAAGAAATTAGAAACCTCCTACAATTAAATGAAAATGATGACACAGCAAACCCAAACTTATAGGACACAATGAGAGCAGTGCTAAGAGGAAAATTCATAGCACTAAGTGCCTCATGAGAAAAGTGGAGAGATCCTACAGCAGCAATTTAACAGCACACCTGATAGCCCTAGAAAAAAGAAGCAAGCACACCCAAGAGTAGTAGACAGCAGGAAGTAGTCAAATTCTTGGAGGAAAATCAACCAAATAGAAACAAAGAGAATGATACAAAGAATCAACAAAATCAAAAGCTGGTTCTTTGAGAAAATCAACAAGATAGATAAACCATTAGCCAGACTAACCAGAGGGCACAGAGACAGTATCCAAATTACCACAATCAGAAATGAAATGGGAGCTATAACAACAGAAACCAAGGAAATTCAAAAAATCATCAGATCCTACTACTAAAGCCTATTTTCAACAAAACTGGGAAATCTAGATGAAATGGATGAATTTCTAAGTAGATGTCACTTAACAAAGTTAAACCAAGATCAGATAAACTAATGAGGTGATTTGTGATTTTTTTCTTTGAGTTTGTTTATATAGTGGATTACATTAATAGATTTTCGTATATTGAACCAACCTTGCATTCTTGGGCTGAAGCCCACTTGATTGTGGTGAATGATGAATTAAGGAAAGGCTGGAAAAAACTGAGGAGCAGGGCAACACCATAGGAAGACCTGCAATCTCAACTAACCTTAACACCTAAGATCTCTTAGACACTGAGCCACCAGCCAGACAGCATACACCAGCTGGTCCAAGGCCCTCAACACATGTACAACAAAGGACTGCTTGGTCTGGCCTCAGTGGGAGAAGATGCACCTAACCCTCAAGTGACTTGAGGCCACAGGGAGTGGGGAGTTTTGATGAGGGGACAGTGGGGCCAAGACATCCTCTTGGAGACAGTGACAAAGAGGAATGGGTTGATGAACTGTAGGAGGGGAGACCAAGAAGGAAGCAATGACTGGATTATAAAAAAAATAAATAAAAGTAATTATAATTTTTAAAAAATCTACAATTGGTCAAAATACAGAGAACAAGTGACTGTAGCATGCTCAATGCCAATGATACACCTACAACAATGGCTACAACTAAGGCTTGGGGAAAATCAAGGGAGAATGAATACAGATTTCAAGAGCCAGAAAACCTGAATGTTTGCTGGGAGATAGTGCTTTCTATATACATCTCAGTTAAGTGTTATCCACGAAATCTCAATATTACAGTAGCTTAAAGACAACCCACATAATAGCAATGCTAGGTGACGTCCAACCTGGATGGAAGAAATCTCAGAAATCTCTACACCTAGATGAAAAACTATAAGCAATTTATAGCTGCTGGGCATGGGAGAATCAGTCTTCTCCAGGGATGAGCCCCCTGATATGTTATGCAACTAGAAGTGGTCAGCCCTAAATGCACAAACATATGGACAACACAGAAACTCAAGAGACTGTATTTATACAGACATAAATAAATATACACATACAAAAAGAAAAGGACATGAATTTGAGATGGAGTGGGAAGGCACAGGAGGAGTTGGAGTTAGGAGAGGGAGATGTATAAATGATGTATAGTACTCATATAAAATTCTTAAAAATGTAAATTAAAATTTTAAAAATTTAACATAACAAAAGAAAAAATCCTATGTGAAAGGGAATCTTTCTTAAAAGCATGACCAAACACTCCCTATTTAAAGGGAAGATGAGATTTTAATTGTCTACTCCAAACTGTAATCTTGGAAAAATAACTTGTTTGCCAGCTTATTTTTATGCAAAGAACAAAGGCACATCCATATGCATTCATTGTTCTAAACTTGAAGTGGCTGACAGGAAAACATGTGAGATTAAACTCCATCCAGAATGAAGTTGAACCACTTCATCACAAGGTGAGAGGACAGAGAAACTAGTCTCAGACTAGCAGAGACTCTACAAGCATCATTTTGAGATTATTTGTAAAGACACACTCAAAGAATGTTCCTATGTGTAAGTAAAGACTGCACAGATTCATTCTATCCTGTGTCAGAGGGCAGAAGACACCAATCTTACCACATTAGGAATATGGGTGGCATCACATAGGAGATCTACTTACAAAAGGCCTTTCATATGAGTTTTATACTATTATTTACATATAATTAGCAAAGTCTTATGAGTTTTGTAATATTATTTATATATAGTTAACAAAATACCTGTTTAAAAAAATTATACAAAAATCTAAATATTTAATAGTAAAACATTAGTAAGGTTTTAATTAATCTCCAATATACATAAAGACACTCTGCAGATAGGTGATACACGTCTCTTGCTACCAGAAGCAATTATTTTACCAGGAACATAGTGATCATCAATCATTAACCCACTTTGTGAAATGACCCTGCGACACAACTCTCTGTAATACACAAGCGACTGATGACAGGCCACATGATAATTAGGTCTCCAAGCATTCATTAGATAAAGCATTGCTAATGGAAAAAAAATCAGCAGGCTTATTGTGGGAGAGATTAAAACAAACCTCACATCCTTCCCACTTAAATGAAAAGAGTAAAAATTACACATAATTGAAGGCTGCAGCAATTAAACAGTTGAACAGCAACAACTAAAACACAGGAAGAGGTATAGGAAGGAAATCTATTTCCATGTTTCATTTATTTAATTGTTTCAATATTCTAAATTGTGTAATGTCTGTAAAGTACCATACAACATGTATGTAACAAGTTTTAAATAAAAAAATACGTTCTTATATTTACTTACACATTTGCCCTAATAGTTAAAAGAAAATATAAATGAGTGCAAGGCATAAAATATATGTAAAATCTAAAATGTCATTGGATAATTTTTGAAGATGAAATCATTACAGATTGCACTTTAAAATTCCAAGATTGAAATATGGTTAGAGCCGGAAGTCACAACATTCACACACCACTGAGGAGTACAGCGAAAGGTCTCCCAGCACGCCTCTGTCACACTGGATTTCATTAGTTAGAGAATAGAATCAAGACTGCACTGAATTCAGGATAAATGTGTAATGTAACAAATAGGAGGCTGCAGTTCTCACCTACACGGAGGCTAACCATCAAGTGATCAGTTGACTAGCGAGTTTTATATAGTTAAAACTCTCTTCTGTAATTATCGTGTGTGTGTGTGTGTGTGTGTGTGTGTGTGTGTGTATAAATAAAGTCTGTTGAGTCCACTCAGTCAACAAAGGTCCGCTCTGAGCCATTACCGTGGTTTTAGCCATCCCATTGTCTTCTCTTTGAAACAAGAGCTGTCCTATGGGTATACTCTGTCCATAGGGCTAACATAGCAAATCTCACTTCACTGCTACCTGCCAGAAGCAGTCAGCCACTGGTATATCTCACAGAAAAATGTACATCTCAAATAGTTAACACAAGGAGTACTGCACACATTATCTTTGCAATCCCTTTGTTTCCCTATAATACAAATATGTAAACATTCCTCATTTGCTGCCATGAAAGCCAGATTAAAAAAACTGTAAGTTTGAATTCGTTTTGATTGTGCTGGGTACCAGACAAGAATGAAACAGAATTTTATGATGGATTGTGATTTAAGAGATAATAATTATAATGATAAATCTTAGGAAAATTATGTTAGAATATACAAATGGTATATAAATGAATTCTTAATTTTCATCTAATATGCCATTTAAAACTAAAAATAATTTGTTACATAACTACAAAGAAAGGTTTTTTTTTTTAAATCCTTTAAAACATTAAAACTTCGTTATTTGGAAACAACATAAATCTAACTTTTTAACTTTATGCCTGTCACAATCTGAGAGTGACATGCTACCCCCTGCACTAACGAGGAGCCCCTGCCATATGCTCTACATGACTCAAAGCTATTCACAGCTTAAAAGATCAGTAAAAAAAAATTTCAAAAGTGAGTCTCTATGATAAAACAGCACAATTTCCACATACTGGGGTAGAGGTCTGTTTTCTTTTTTAAAACTGCATTACAAATGCATTCAAAAGAAATTCAAGCTAAACAACTAGATGAAGTCAAAGCATAGCATGAGGACTCCACACCTACAATCCAACATCATCTCTTGGTCCCACAATCTACTTCCTCTAAGTCTCAGGCTTCCCCAAGTCCCAAGAGGAGATAAATATTTTAAAATTATTGTGTTTTCTGTAAAAAAGACCATTATAAAACCATGAGTAGGTCAAAGCAATAAAGTTGACATAGCAGGCAGAATTAGCTACTGTACATAGTGTCAATTCTAGAAAACAATATCGACTATTACAGACCCATATACAACTTGGAAATGCAGAACATGGAAAATGGAGTATTGATGTTACCTGTGTCTATGAAGAAACACTTTAACTTGAAGAGTCTCTGAGGACTTAGGAGTAGGACATTATTTAAATTGTATTTGAAATATGTCTGTTGTTAATATTACCTGTTGCAGTCCAGGCTGAATGGCCATCAGTAAGTATAATAACAAACCCAGATCCTATTGTTCTCTCCCAAGACACTTGCAGAAAATAAGTTAAGTTGGGTTCAGAAGCAAGATGGATTCTGCTTACTTTCCTTTCCATTTCTGGCTACCTGTAATGAAAGAACAAAATCAATGTTTAAAAGGAGATTACAATAATCCAATGGTGATAACTTTTATCCTTGTTTTTCAGCTATACAGACTCCAACAAAATAAAAGTAAGATGTTGCACAATGGAGCCAACCACTGAACTCAGAAGTCACAGCTTTGCTCAATAGTTACAGATTTTACAGAGGAGACAAGCAGAGGCTCTTAAAGGACAATAGTCAGCCAAACTATGGGCTAAATAAATTACAATATGAATAAACTTTATATTTCCCTGTCCTTAGGAGTGAATAGATCCTCTCCTCTCCTTTGTCTAACATAAGAAATGGTCTCTTTGAATATTTGAGACATTCATCCACATATATTATACAATTATACATCATTCAGAACATTAATTAAACTGATTTGCTCTTTTTTCCCTAGGGACAGCCACTGGGAACTTTACAGGTCCTGACTACTACAAACACTGCTGCCATGACACTCTACAAATGCTTTGCATGGGCTGTGGTGGGGGGTCGTGGGGTGGGGCATCATTCCTTCAAATGGAACTGCTGGAGCAGAAGATATCACATATTCAGTTTGGGTATTATAAGTTCCTTCAAAGTTGTCTAAAATTATGATTAATATATAAATGTCCTAAACAACTATTTCCCCTTTGGTTCATTGTAGACACATGAGTGGACAAATTCTAGCATCACACTGTGATTTCATTTCAAATCCCCTGGTGAGCAGTCGGTGTTGCACTCTTTACATATACTTATTAGATATAAATACACTCCTGTCTTCAACACTGGCAATGTTTTCATTTAGTTTACTTTTCTTACTGGTGTTATTAATCTGTTTCATTTCTTCACAGTTTGATGTCTATTTTAGATAAATATAGCTATGAAATATAATTCATCAAAATAATTCATGAAAATGTGCTTATTTTGATCAGTACTATGAGTCTTGCATTATCAAATTTGTTATCAGCTTAAATTTCTCAACAAATTTTATTTTCTGAGTTACACTTTGCTACAGCCTATGTACATACAGTTTTTAATATTATTCTTGATGTTTCTACAGGATTGCAATTTCATATCTCAATTGTTGAAATTATATTGACTCTGTAGTTTGTCCTCTTGGCCTACTTTGTAAACTATACAGAGAGAGACACAATGTGGAGCAGAGACTTTAGGAAAGGTGATCCAAAGACTGCCCCACCTGGGGATCCATCCCATATACAGTTACCAAACCCAGACACTATTGTGGATGCCAAGAAGTGCATGCTGACAGGAGCCTGACATAGCTGTCTCCTGAGAGGCTCTGCCAGAGCCTGACAAATACAGAGGCAGATACTTACAAGCCAAGCATTGGACTGAGCACATGGTCCCCAAATGAAGTCCCCAGTGAAAGAGTTAGGAAAAAGACTGAAGGAACTGAAGGGGTTGCAACCCCATAGGAAGAACAATATCAACCAGCCCCAAGCTCCCAGGAACTAAACAACCAACCACAGAGTACACATAGAGGGACCATATATATATATTATATGGACTATTTTCTTTATTATATATAATTTATTCTTTATTATATATAATATTACATATATATATTCATATATATATATATATATGAATATATATATATAATAATTGAGCCACTTCAAATATGTAAAAAAAGAAACAAACATTTAAGGTTGAACCCCTGACATTATAATCATACAATATAACAGATACTTCATTTGTTCAAACTATTTCCTATAATGCACCTTTTACATGGATGCAATTAATTCCAAAATGCCTCAGGAATTTGTGAATATTTACCTTTACATCAACGAGTCAGACACTTTACAATTAGTTACACACTCTGTAAGAGTTGAATTTGAAAACTGTTAGAAAAATATGGATTACTAGTATTTGAAAAAAATCATAAAAACCTGTATCATTAGAGAATCATAATTTTTGGTTTCTTTTTGAACTCATGAGAGTGATCTGTTAAGGTGTTAGGAGCATACGCATACATATATGATGACTCCTGTATACATTTTAATTTAGTCAAGTTTAATGAAGTCTCTTATTTGTCTGTTTGGTTTTGAGACCTGAAACTGACAATTTTGAATGCATAATTCATTAGGATGTTCTAGTACAGAATCCTACCTTCTTTGTCAGTTTGTAAAACTGATGAAGGTTGGACTACATACCTAATCTACATGGCAAAAGTTACACAGAACCAGAGGGAAAATACATTTTATCTTAAGCTAGGTTAGTTCTACTTTTGGTGCTGTATTAGTCTTGCATTGCTACATATTCAAGCTACATAGCAGTGGCTTTCATAGGCATTTTCATACTTGTGTATCTGGTACTTTGACCATATCCATTTTCATCCCTAGTTTTCTCTCCCCTTTCCCATTTTCAGTTCTAGTCCTTTCCTTAGGAGTCCTCAATATGCTGTATGTCTTCCTTCCCTCTACTGTGTATCTGTGTGTGTGTCTGTGTGTGTGTGTGTGTGTGTGTGTGTACACAAGTGTGTGTGAATCTACATATCTATATAAAACTCCAAGGTTCCCAAATGAATGAAAATACGATGGCTGTCTGAGTCTGGTTTATTTCAGTTAATATGATGGTCTCCAATAATGATTTATTTTCTTGCAAATGACATAATTTTGTTCTTTATGACTATCACTTATCTTTATATTCATATGTTGAGAGATCCCTAGGCTATATAAACTGACCATTATGAACACCACTGCAAAAAGCACAGATGCTCAAGTATCTCTGTGGAATAGTAATTGATCCTCCTTGCTGTATATAATAGGGTGGATATAGCTGACTTATAAAGCAGTTCTACTTCTGATTTTTGAAGAAAGCAAGAACTATTTTCCATAGTGTCTTCACTAATTTACAATCCCATCAGTAGTATATAAGAGTTTAATATTTCTGGTACTCTCATAAACATTAATTTTTTTCTTTATGGTAACTCAGACTAACTGAAAAGAAGGGAAAAGGAAAGGCTTTTCCCTGGTAGCTAAAGATGAACTTTCCCCATATGCTAATGGTCATTTGTTCTTTATCTTTTGAGATCTTTGTCTCATTAACTCACTTAGAGAATGAGTTGTCTTGTATTTTGGTATTTATTGGGTTCTTTATACATTCTATATATTAATCCTATATCAACTGTATAGCTCTCAATGGAATTCCCCTAATCTAGGGCTGTTTCTTCATTCTATATTATCTTCTGCTCTACAGAAGCATTTGAAAGTACTACAATCTCACTCGGGATTACTTCCTAAATTACTGAGTCATTTTCCAAAATCCATACCTAGAGGTAAATCTTGAAAGGTTTTCTCTATTTTTCCCCTAACACTTTCAGGGTTTTAGGCCTTACATTAAAATCTTTCATCCATTTTGGATCCAGTTTCGGGGAGGGTGGCAGACGCTGATCTACTTTCATTCCTCTATATTTAGAAATCCAGTTTCCCATTAGTATTTGTTAAAGATCCTATCTTTTCTCCAGTGTATGTTTCTTACATCTGTGTGGAAAATCAGGTGACTGTAATTGTGTGGATAAAATTCTGAATCCTTTATTATATTCAATTACACTTCTATAACGATTTAATTTTTCTGTTTCTAAAAAACATATTTGCAGTTTTTGGGAGCTGAGTGGAATCTGTCGGCTACTTTTCTGTTTCTTTGTAAATATGGAAGCCTTTACATCTTCTAGTGTCTCCTCCAATTTTATTACTCAGTGTTTATAGTTAAGAGCATTTTTTTTTTTTTTGAGACCAGATGTCATGGAGTCCTCACTGTCCTCAATGTTGAAATTGCTATATATCTGAGAATGACCTTGAAGTGATCTGAATTCCCTGCTTCTATCGCTCATATTTATGATCACAAGCATCTAACAGCACACCCAGTATTCTGTAGTGCTAGGGAAGGAAGCCAATAGTACTTGCGTACTAGGCTATCACTCAATTGGATGAGCTACCTCTCTAACTCAGGAGCACATAATTCATGTGCATTCAAACCCTAACTTGGGGGATGTGAGAATTTAGTTGATAAAGAGCTTGCAACAGAACCATGGAAGAAACCTGCGAATTTCTAGGGCTCACTGGCCAGCCAGCCTTGTCTAAGCAAAGATCTTGCCTCAAAAATAAAGATCCAAACAGACCAATAACATCCAAAGTTAACCTCATGCCTTCTGGTGCATGCACACACACATATGCATATGTATACACATCAACACACTGATAAACAAAAAGCAAGCAAACAAAAAAGAAAAATATCTTATTTTGTGTTTGGGGGTAAGGTTATTAAAACTACTTTTAGAATGCCATATTTTATTTCTATAGACTTTCACAAAAACATTATACAACATGGCATATAGAGATATGCATGTACACACATCACACACACACACACACATGTGTGTGTGTGAGAGAGAGCACGGACAATTATTTCTTCTCACATATGCCTGCAGAGACATGGCTATTATTAGCATTAACTTTTAAAAGGAAAATCCAGCACTCATAAAGCAGGCTTTCCATTGCTTTTTTAAATTCCATATTTAGAATCCCTAACAAATTCCTAAATATAGAGACAAAAATCATTTAAAATTCAATATTCCAGATGCCTGTCTGTCACACATTATTTCACAATAACATGAAGGGTTTTAAGATCAATAATGTTCAAAAGACAGTTAGAGATCAGATAAATTCTTAAAAAATTGTAACAGTTCAATTATCTTCCAATTTTCTCATTAACTTAAAACTTCATAAAATTAAGCTAATTTTATTTTAAAGAAATACTGTTTGAGGACCTAAGTTTGAAACTGGAATAGACTGTGAAACACGCTGTTCCAACTTTGGTCTACCTGCTGGTGAAGCAAGACATGTGAACCAGATTCAAGTGATACACACATTAATAAGCACACTTACATATGATAACTTTGTACCCTGTAAGTAATCTGTGCCTCAGGAGCCTCAAGAAGTGTACTATTTAAATGAGGTCTTGATAATCTACATTGAGCTAATTGCTTAAGTAATTCATCACTTTACCAAGACTACTGTCTCACTAAATATCAAATAAAAATATCCAATAATCAACCACAAGAACAGAAGAGAATCTAAAATTCCTTTAAGACTCAGCAAATCAACCATAATTTTGCTCCTATCAGCCTCGTACAAAGAAATAGCTAGTGTTTTGCCCCAGATCTACTTGGAGAAAATGAGTGGAATCCTCTTCAGAGATGCTGATTGACTGAGGCTATGAGAGAGCCCATGTTTTGTTTCCTAAGAGTACTAAAGGGCACATTAGTATCAGCACCTCTCTCAGCCAAAGCCAGGGATCTAAGAGGAGCCTGCAGGTGGAACCACTTGGGTCCCACCCCAATTTGTACATCAGTAGCTTTATTGAGAGCTCAGAACAGTTGAGAATTGAGAAGCTTATCTTTAGTACTTTGTGTCTTTGATACATGGCTTCTCTCTTAGAAGACTAATACGTTGTTGGCTGGTGTGCAATTGATGTGATCTTGGTCTGAACAAATACCATTCACAGTTGCTTCTGAATAAACAAGACACTTTTTAAATTAGTTTACAAAGCATTTTGTATGCCCTTTTGGATGCTGATAAGGAACATGGCAGAAGCCAGCGCTTAGGTCAGCCCCAGTTAGTTACAACACTGTATCATTGATAACACCATTTCCAACTTGAGCTTCTTTTCCTTCTCTTAACAGTCAGTGATGGCTTCTCTTCAAGCTGCTCAGACTGCAGGTGTCCAAATGCTGCAGCTTTGCCAAGGACGTGTACACGCAGATTAGAAGGGGATAAACTCAAGTTTCTAATAAAGCAATCACTTACGTGGTCCCCTAGTCAAGTAAAATGGGCTGATACCTAAAGGGAATTCAGAATAAAAATTACTCTACAGAAGCAGCTGTTAATCATCTATAAGTGGATTCCTGCTTGTACTATTTTGCTAGACTTTACTTTTAGAAAAAGGAAAATATAATTTCAAAGCAAAAGCATGATGACCGATTTTTAAAGTCTTATCATATTTTTAAAAATTCAAAAACAGGGATATACAAAATTTAGACAAAAAGGCAGATTTATATCACAACCACTACACTGTGTTTACTTTTGTGGTGTGGTATTGTGGTACATGAACACAAGTGGGCCCATGTAATCCATGCAGAGGTCAGAACAGATCTTGGGTGTCTTCCTTATTGCTCTCTCTCCTATTGCCTGACATGAGGTCTCTTCCTAAAGCAGAAGCTGATGTTTTATGCTAGATTTCTGCCAAAGAATACTTAGGATCTGTCTGCCTCTACCCCACAATGCTTGATTATAGAGATACCCATCTATGCCCTGCTACTAATGTGGTTGCTAAATCTGAACTAGAGTCTTCATGCTTAGTCCAAGAGCCCTTCCTACTGAGTCATCTTCCCAGCCCCTTTCGGGCAGCAGGGGGTGATGATGTTTTACTGTTGTTGTTTGTTGTTTGGTTGTTGGTATTTGGTTTTGGATCTGCTTAGCTCAGAAGACCCTAGAAATTATATTTTTATGAAAGAGAATAGGGCTTTATTAAGATTTGAGTACAATAGTTATCACCAACAGAACACAAAGAAAATCTTTGGCTAGGGTGTTAGGACTTCTGCCTAGAACGTAGGGATCTGGTGCCTGGAAGCTAAGTATGTAATTACTCATCTACTTAGGAATTTACTACTGTGCTACCAAAGCAGTTTATCATTGTGTAAATCTCATAAAGCTGCTGTTGTTTGACTCAAACTGTTAAATATTGGCAGCCTATCATTCTTAAGACTTTTGTGTATGTGGTTCAACTGTACATACTAATAACTTTTGATACTGTACAGGGTTTTCTCCCCAATATTGATACTCATTTCTCTTGTATCCCAATGTTGCTCATTTTCTTGTTTGCCATTAGAAAACAGGCAGATAAATAGGTACAGTTATGAGAGGTAGGTTTGAGGTAGGCAGTGCAAGTCTTATTCTGTCCCACACATGATCCCAGTAGATTTCAGTTCTGAGAATATTTTTCAATTAGGAAAGACTACAAATGAACTGGACTGGTAGCATCTTAAGTGAGAACAGCCTGACTCTGTTTAAATTAAAATAGAAGAGAGGTATAACAGCTTAAACTTAATAAATCCCGCATTCCCAACACTGATGTATTACAGTGAACCTCAGATTCTACTTGGAAGTCACCATTTTTCTATTGATGTTTTTGCTCTTTTCTAAGATGATATAATCTTCTTGGAAATGTGGTACACTTAGAACCTACAACTTAAAATTTTAAGACATATTTTAAAAAGACTGACCAATATTGTGAGGCAAAGACTGAAAAAAAAGTAGAAATGAGTAAAAACTCTAATTCATGGAGAGGGACAGAGGGGAAGGGAGGGGAAGAGGGAGGGGAAGGGAGGGGAAGGGAGGGGAAGGGAGGGGAAGGGAGGGGAAGGGAGGGGAAGGGAGGGGAAGGGAGGGGAAGGGAGGGGGAGGGAGAGAGAGTGCACATGTGAACAAGCCTAATAGAAGAAAAATCCAAGCAAGAGACAATCAGTCCAGGAAAAGCAGTGAGACTGAGAGATTCCAAATATGTTTGATTAACAGAGTGAAGAAAATTTAGTGATGGACTTAGCTGAATATAAAAGAAAAACAGGAGTGAAGAATAACTCCAAAGGCTTAACTTACAGAAACTGGCTGCACACTAGTGCCATTAACCAAGATGAAAACATATAATACAAGTATTAGTGGAAAGGTGTTCATTTTGGGATTGTAGTGGTTTGAATAGGAATGGTCCCATAGTCTATAGATTCGAATGCTTGGTCACCAAGGAGTGGCACTATTAGAAGGTGTGGTCTTGTTAAAGAAAGTGTAGGAGGTGGATTTTGAGGTTCCAAATTCTCGAGCCAGGCCCAGTGTCTCTCTCTTCCTGCTGCCTACCACTCCAGATATAAAACTCTTGTTCCTTCTCCTTCACCATGTCTGCCTACAGGTAGTCATGTTCCTGTGGGCAGTTCATGACTGCAATGACCTAAACTTCCGAAACATGTAGGCCAGCCCAAGGAAATGTTTTTTTCTTTATGAGTTGCTGTCATCATGGTGTCTCTTCATAGCAACAGAAACCCTAACTACACCAGGAATGTTTGCACTATCCTTTAAAATAAAAACAGAGAAGGCTAGTGGTTGAGTGCATTTGCTACTATTCATGAGACCTAAATAGGATTCCAAGCACTGATATAAGGCAGCTCATAACTACCTAGCTCTGTATCAAGGGGATCTAATACCCTGTTCTCACCTCCATGGGATCCTCTATCTATATGGACATACATATATACATACATACACCCATATGCACACACGCAAACACACAATATATATATATGTATGTATGTGTATATATATATACATGCACAGTATTTTTTTTAAAAAAAATTACAAATAATGATGTTCAGGTAGACAAGTGAATAGAAGAATGTAAAATTACATTCTAGAGAAAAGGAATGAGAAATATGAATATGTAAATCACTGATAGAATATGTTAAGAGTCTTGATAACATCTAAAGGAGACACAGAAAGGAAAGAAACATAAAACAATGAGCAATAGAGCACTTCAACAATGAATGCTTTGGAAGAACAAAAGATTCAGCAAAGGAAGACTAAAAGTAGAAACCATGGAGATGGGAAGAAGAGGTTGTGACTATGGCCCTAGAAATCACATTAAAAACAAACCTAAAAAACATCATGGTGAAGAAAGTGATCAAATGATAGGGCAAATATAACCATGGCTGGAGATGATCAACATCTAGAGATCACTGGGTTAACATTAAGAATAGAATCTTGGTAAAGTATGGGAGGAGAAGTTATTTTGGAGAAAACATATTAAATAATCAAACATTAAAAACTAGAACAAAAAGGAAAACTGCATAGATATTGCTGGGAAAAATAAGTAAATTATGCTGAAATGGAAAAAAATAATCGTCATTTCTTAAGATGAAAGAAATAACATGTCAGTCAAACAAAACTTGCATGCCATTATCTAAGAGTCATGGGGGAGAGAGAAAAGGTAGCGATCAAAAACAAAACAACCTAGCTTCAATTTGTGTATGTGGTTGAGAATTATAGAGAAAAAGAAAGAGAGAGAGAGAGAGAGAGAGAGAGAGAGAGAGAGAGAGAGAGAGAGAGAAGAGAGGAGGAGGAGGAGGAGGAGGAGGAGGAGGAGGAGGAGGAGGAGGAGGAGAAGAGGGAGGGAGGGAGGGAGGGAGGGAGGGAGGGAGGGAGGGAAAGGAAGGAAGAAAGGAGAAAGACAGATGATAGATGATAAATAAAAATAAAACCCACTAACATATATTTGAGTACCAATAAATAAGATAGGTAACTAAAATATAAAGAAACCTCAAACACTATCAATATCAGAAATAAAAAAAACAGAAAATGTAGAGAAAGTCGTCTGCCAGCATAAGAAACCAAATTAATTTTAAACCTTTTATTGTATAAATAACATCTAACAATCAATTTTCCATCATTAACCCTCCACCCAAGAATGATAATTCAATGCACACTATAACACTTACTATGTATCAAACAGGATTTAATTATTTATATGTATTTATTCATTTAATCCTCAAAACAGTGAGGAAAGCTAAATGCATTCTTAACTCTTACAGAAAACTATAAATTTCTCATTTTATATACAACTCTGTGGGTATCATGACATGAAGATTGAAAACATTCTTCCTACATGCAGAGAAGACAATAACGTCTGCATAATGGAATAGCACAGTCAAGTTCTACTGTTAGCAGGAATATTACCCATGATGATTAGAAATGAAAATCACAGCAGAGCTACCAGAAGGGGAAATAACGAAAAAGAATTTGAAATGGTGATTATCATTCACTTGCAACAAAAATCAAAATCAAGGGCTGTGTGTGCCTAATCTTCATGCCAGTTCCCCACAGGTCTTACTGTTAGATTAATTTTGCTATTTTACATGGATATAATAAATAATATATACACATGTTCAACCTTAACAACTGACAAGTGTTATTTGCTACTAGTCTGAAGTTTAGATATGTAAGAAACTATGGCCTAAATTGTCCACAAATACAGCAAACTAATTACCATCTTTAGGAACCTTAGCCTCCTCTGCTCTTTATTAGAGACTGGGGCAGAACCCATACAGAAACATCAACCTGAAATGTCAAAAAGTAGGACTTAGCAATCTTTATACAAAAAAGTCAGTAATAACATCTACCAACTTTTTCACCACTGTAAAAACCAAACGTATTGAGCTGCAGAACATATTTTCTACAACTACATTTGGAACATTCATGTTTAGTCAACTTGAATAAGGCGTAACACAACGCAATTTTAAGATTATTAACAATCATTTCCTATTGGCCTAATCCCTGGTCCCCCAATAAAATACTCAAAGAAACATCCCTTCTTCTGCTGCAGTCTCCTGATGCACTAAGATGCAGATGCTTAATTCGAGTATTTGACCAACAAATACAGCAATTGGATATAACTGATTTTTAAGATGTAGTTATAATTTCAAACAAAATCTTGGTTGGCATGAAGTAATAAACACAATCACATACAGGGTAGCTGTAAGTAAAAATAATGTATTGGATTCTCATGATTCAGCTAAGTAGAGCTCAGATATTAACATATCACATTAGTGTCCTTCACTTTTCTGGGTCATTAAGTTAGAGAATGGGTAACATTCTGTATAAAAACTAGAACCATTCTGCCTAAGGAAAATAAAAAGATATTTAAACACACAGGATTTCCATAATTTTTGATACACTTGGAAGAGTGGGAAAAGTGCCCAACCTCAGAATCATTCCAAGAACTTATATAAAATTGAACACATCAGATTACATCTTCCCGTATCTAAAAAACTCACAATGAAAACCAGAGGTGAAATAGTGTCTCACCCAATGGTTTTTATACTAGCCAATTATTCCCCTCAGGAATGGGCCGTTCCTTTCCAGTAACTACCAGAGAGTTCTCTCTCCAGGGCCTAGAACTTCTAAGCCCCGGATGCAGAGTATGCAAAAAGGAGGGGGACAGCAAAGGCCAGTATTGGCAAGTGGGAGGGGGTGGTGGCTCATCATATAGAACCCAGCCTTCTGAATACAAGTCTCCACCATACAGCAACGCGACATATTTCCCATGTGCCTCTCACTATTAAAATTTGCACGTGTCACAAAAGGAAATTTAGGAGGGTGCCCAACAGGTGCTCACATTAGCAAAACCTTACATCTCCTAGGGTCCACAAACAAAAGCCTCTGGGGTCACAGACAGGGTAAAAAACACGCACTGGGCAGCTTTAAAGCTATTATCAGGGAACAACAGGAGGTTGACATAGGAAGGAAAAAAGAGGAAAGCGCAAGAAAAGGAGCATTGCTGGTGGAAAGACACGACAGCCACTTCCGGGCCCTACCTCTCTGTGACTCCACTTCCGGCCTTCTAAAAAAAAAAAAAAAAAATTGTGGCCACCCAGCGATAAACCTGTGCGCCCAATGAGAGAATCCGCTAATACCGTGGATTGCGAATTGTCGGCCAAGCCCCACCTCTTCCGGTAACAGGAGCCTATCACGGAGCCTGAATGGCGCGGCCTGGGCGGAGGCGCAGCGATAGGCCCAACCGGACCGCTGGAGCGAGCGGGAAGCGCAGCGGGCGTGCATCCTCTTCCGCCCCGGCCCGGAAGGGTGATGTGGCTGGACCAGCACCGGCCTCACTATGGTAAGAACCTGGGCTGCCTGGCCGTGGTTGAGCTTCTCGGAGGGGCCGCGGCTCGCGCGGGGCGGCGGGGAGGGTGCGGGCGCTGTGGGGCGTGGGAGCCCTGGCGCTAGCGTGATTCTCCCGGGCCCGAGGGTGCACAGGCCGGGTGTCATGCGGCCCCCGAGGCTCATCCTGGAGCATCAGGCCAACAGTCCTAGGAAGAGCCTGGGTGGTCCGCAAAGAGGCCGACTTGCTGCGTTGTTTAGTGGAATTGCGGTGGCATTCCAGTAAGCCGATTGCGATCGGTTACAGATATCTGGACGGATATCCACTTTGAAACGCTGGAGTCTCAGTTCCACCTTTCCCCCTTTTATGTGTTCCATGTGTAACCCAACCTGCATCTTTTCGTTAGTAATTAATGGATCGCCGGTTTTCTTAACACTAGCTCCTCCTCCTTCCGTTTTACCTGTTGAATCAGTGGCGAGATAGGGCCCCTCCCTCATCGCTCTTTCAATTCTAATGATGCTTCTTTGCAAACGAATGATTTTAATGATTTGAGTTCCCTACAAAGGTGGATCTGTCTTGTAGGAGCTTAATGTGCTTCCTCATAGTAATGCCAGGCCTGGGCCTTGCTCGAAGACCACCACCCTCACTGGGAGTTCCAATGTGTGTTGTTGTGGATTGTTTAATAGTTCAGACCTCAGAAAACCTTGCACTGTAAATCACAAATAGCAACAACAAAGGTCAGGACAAGGAACAGAAAGGTTCTGTGGCCAAGGCATAGATAAAGTAGACATTAGTAATAGATCTTTAAAACTTTATGAATGCACCTTATCAATGTTATGGTAAATGTCAGATCTCCCTGCACTACCACTTAGGTGAGTTTAAAAGCCATATTTCTAGAGAAAGCATGTTTGTATTATCATCTGAAAAGCAGCCAGGACTCCCCTATCCCCACTAGACCTCACATTCTACAGTGAGAAGATAATTGAATTTGAGTTCCCAGAAGTTGCTTGAGCATCTATAGTACACAGCCTTGGGGCAAAAGCGCAAGTAATCCCTCCTGCTTTCTTGATAATGACTTACGTGTAGGCATTTATATTTAAGCATAAGTTGGAATTTCCTCGATACACAAGATTAGCACCTTGTAAAGGAGGTAGCATTTATTGGTTTATGTCTGTTCTCTGGGTAAGGATTTTATTGTCCATTGCAGCCTTTTTTTTTTTCTCCCTACTGCACAGTAAGATATACTTGGTCAAAAGGATGTTGTTAATAAGCTGTTACAAAACTTGAAAAATTGCTTTCTTGCCAATTTACCTAGAAACACATAGAATTACTTTGCTCTTAGAACGAGTCAGAGGTACATTTTTCATCCTCTCCTACTTAAGTAAAATCAAGATAATTTAAGATGAACAGTATTTTAACTTTTTCCAAAAATAGCAAGCTTTTGTTTATTAGTACTTGATATGTACAAGTTCTATTTTAAAGATGCAGTTTCTAAGTGTTGTCTAAGCTCCTGACTTCTGAGATATTTGCCGGTAAAGGAAGTGAAAAGTAGGGAGCCTGAGTTGCCTGGGATCACATACCTAGTAAGTAAAGCCAGGCCTCAGATTTATCGAATGGCTCTCTGTGGAGCGGTAACAAAACATGGCTGCTGTGGTCAGTGCTGATAACCAGTTTTCTGCTCCAGATATTTTAATCTATGATTTGTTGGATATGTGGATGTGTAACTGGAAGTGAAGGGGTTGGAAGAATTACATGTATTCTTGTATTTGTAGAGTGACTTTGGAAGGATGTGTGGTATGTTAAATCTATATATGTTTTACTTTTTTAAGTGTTGTCAGAAAAAAAAATGCAATATTTTATTAGAGATGTTACTGGCCATGAGTTACACTTGTAAAATATTAAGTGTATTGCCCAAAATAATATTGGTTTGAAATGACATAGAAGGTAAGGGTTAAATTTAGAGACTCCATTTGTCATTATATTCTGGTCCTTTCACCTGGTCAAAGGTGCCATTAATCACATAAGATATCCAAGAAAGGTTTGTAAGAGAAAAGTTAAAAATGACAATTTTTTTTACCATAATTCCTGTTGTATTAGCAATAAAAATGATAGTAGAAAAGCAAGTGTCTTTAGTATTATAAAAATAACTATGACCTTATGAAAATGTTCCGTGAACTTCTTCTGAAGGCCATTGTATAAGGTTAATAACATAGATCCAGTGATCCCTCAGTGCTCAACAGCGAATAAATACTAGAAGAGTTCCTAGAGATGGTAGTTTCTTTATAGTTTAAGTCTAAATTTGGGGATTGTTCTTTAAGGAATTGATTGATTCTAGTGAGTAACCAGGGATTACATGTCTGGCACCCAGTATTGAGCTTTCTGTTTTGTCAGACAACCTTTATTTTATTTATTTATTTCTTGATTGCAAAGTACATTTTTTCATGTAGGATGTGCTTTCTTCCCTTCAGAATATCTTTTTTAATCATTTTATCGAGGTATGTGAAGAATTCATTTTTTTAAAACTACTAATCAAGTATTGGTTCCACCTTTGGACTAGACAGCTGCTGGCACTGCAAGAGATTTATGAACTCTGAACTATAGCTTGACTCATAAGCAGAGTTCTGAAGTGGAAAGTAAGTAGATGAGGTCTTCATACACTTGTGAGACAGGACTAGTTGGATCAGATGCAACCGACAAGAAATGTCCATTCATTCAACGATAAATTTATGTGTTAAGCAGTCCAGGTGTGTAATAGATTCTGGTCCTGAAAGACGGGTTATGTGTTCAATCAGTTTTGGTCACTTGTATATGTAGCGTATGTTTGTATTTGCAGGCTAATATTTATCACTATTTCTGTGGTTCTTGTTTTTAAAAGATAATAGTACATATAAACTTCTATCTAATAAAATCTAGTTGGAAAATGCTAACCTGACTTAGGTTTGTAAATCATAAAATGTTGACCCATTTTTCAAGTGTGCTGTAAATTTTACCATAATTAGGTTAAGGGTGGTGATTCTGTGTTCTCCCTTCTGAGATAAGGATAAACTACTTTACTTTTATGTAAAACAAACAAGTGTATATTAGTAAGTGAAAGTGTTCATTTTAAATGTGAACAGTAAACACTTGAAGCCCTGAGACAATGTCATTCACAAAGAACCTCTTACTAACGAGCAAGGTAAACATTTAGTGTTGCTGATACAACAGTGAGTCTGCATGGAGCCAAAGTGAGCCTGTACTAGAGAAAATATTGTAAGTCTTGTCAGTAACCAATCATTGCAGGTGAAAAGTGCCTATGGTGGGTTTTTTTTTTTTTTCCTTACTTTTGTACTTGTTTATTGCTTTGACCCAGCCCCCAATGTTTAGGAGTGATTTTTAAAGATTTCTTATTTAAAGATTCTGCTAACGAATGTCCAGGATGCTTTTATTTATAATTCTTGAACAACCTCCCATATTCAGACTTGGAGGATATAACTTTAGCAGTCAAAAGTAACTCTAGAGCTAAGAATGCCTGTGGGCTTCTCTTATTATTTCACTCCTTAATAGTACATGACGTCAGAAACATTGTTGAGTAGCTTCTCGGGCTCCATGAGCTCCACGATAGCATGGCTGTTCGAGCTCCTGGAATCTCGGGCTAGTTAGGAAGGTCTGGAGAGTTATGGTTGGTGATAAGGCTGAAGTGGAGAGACATAAGTGAAGAGCTTAATTGAAAATTAACTTGGGAGCCACTGACACAGTGTTTTAAAAGAAAGAGTACAATTCTGAGCAATCTAAAGTCAAGGCAGGGCTTCTGTGTCCCACAAGCCTAAGGGTTACTTTTAATTGTAGTTGGTATTATGTTCCAGTGCATGCCACAGGCAACCCCGAATCAAAGGAATACCATTTAATATTTCTTTATGGAAAGGAAACATTTATAGATGTGGTAGAGAGAATACACCCCATAAAAAAACAATACACATGCTCATATACAAAAACATGAATATATTTCTAATGGTATGTGACAAGACAGAGACATTGTATCCAAATTTTCATTTGGAAGATGATCCTGGGAGGAGAGAAGTAAGTATGATCACAAGAACATTTAACAGATAGGAAGAGTAGGGTTAGAGCCACAGAAACAGTGACTTACATGTCGGGATGTCGGAGTGGTTTTCAGCACTTTATTACAAGATAGTAATAAATTTGTATTGGTTTACGCCCCCCAAATTTGTAGCAGTTTTAGCAGAATAGGATCCAAAAATTTCACTGGGAACCTAAGTTTTGTATTCACATCTTCCACAACTCAACTGAGAGATGTGAGCTGACTACAGTTTGACAAGGACGTTTAGAAAATAGAAATTTGATCACCCATTATAGAATGCAGATAAGCAGAACTTAATCTCGATGTGATTATAAGTTGCTCTGACCCAACGTTTCTGCACCTGCACCAGTGCAAGAATAGCTTCATGCAGCCACTGCACATCACTTAGAGTGAAGCTGGAGACAGTGTGCCTATAGAGAAGGTTACCAAAGTAACTCTTTTTACAGATGAGAAATTATAAATCAACAAATGTGGCACTGCCCTAAATTCATAAAAGAATGAAGATATTCTATGGAAATGTTGGCTTTGTGTTCTTTATGTCAGCATCCTATTAAAAACAAAATCTGTATAAATACATGTTTATGTGTGGGAAAGGAGCCAGAGTCTCTTTATGTGTAAAAATAACAGTGATCATCTTCTAGTTACCCTAAAGCAGTGGTTCTCAACCTGTGTGTCACCACCTCTTTGGGGTCACCTGTCAGATATCCTGCATATCAGATACTTACAGTTCAGTTCATAACACTAGCAGAATTACAGTTATGAAGTAGCAACGTAAACAGTTTTATGATTGGTGGGTCACCACAACATGAGGAATTGTTTTACATAGTCACACCCTTAGGAAGGCTCTAGGAATGAAAAGAGCTCAGAACCTGGTGAAGGGTTTTGTAGTTTACTTTGATATCTTAACTATCCAAATTACATATATTACCATGGATTTTAAAAAGTTAGTAATTAGCAAATTAGCACACAAGAGCATATATACTTGTAGTCCCTTAAATTAGCATGTCTTATAATCACTATTTAAATTGTAAAGTAGTTGAGTATCTGGAGTTTTCATTTAGCAAGTTTACCTACCCGGCTAGCCTATGGAAAATATGTGTCTCATGTGCCTTAGAATGAGTGAGAACAACATAGCTTGTTCAGAGGGTGAGCCTCTTCCTAAAAGATTGGAGTTCCAGGTAGTTATGGATGTGGATACTGGGTAAAAATTAAAATTACCTTCGGCCTTCATAGCCTAGGCCTTTCATATAATAATGTGGATATTTTTGTCCTTTTGCTTATTTTTCCAAAATGTCTTTGATAAGTAAATATAAATTCACAACAGGTTGTAAACTTCTCTTGGGTAATTAACAAAATAATGGGTGTTGTTTTTTCTCAGAGATGCCTTTTAATACATTTTGCATCTTTCTATTTTGTTATCATGCTTTCTTTGTTTAGCTTCCATTCTTCCCCATCAACATTTTCATATGGAAAGTCACTTTTTTTGTTGTTTTTTACAAAATAGTACTCCTGTTTCTCTTAACTCAGAAAACAGTTTGTACCAGTAGACAGCTATGCTAAGCATTAAAAGGAATGTTTTAGTTAACAGGCTGATGTCTATAACTTAGAAATACTCTTGAACAGTCTAAGTAGGTCTGAGTTTACCATTTAATGTTATTTGTTTAAACTATAGAGTTCTTAGACCACAGAACAAAGTTGTATATATCAGATATTTTGTGCATGTAAACAGCTTTCATTTGTAAATGATTGTACACACACATATGTATAACACACACACATACACACAGTCCACTTAGTATTAGGCATGGTGGTGAGTGTTGTATTATCTTTCATTATGAAAAAATACAGAAAACTTAAAAGGGTAGAGCCTTTGGGATCCTCAGCATTTTATGAGCAACTCTACTTTCCCCTTCACACACATTGAGAAAACAACTAGGGTTTGTGTTTTTAAAGGCATTCAGAAAAGAAAAGGAAAAATCCATGCTAAAAATCCTTAATTTACTTATTTCATTGGGAATAAACCTACATTGCAAAACTAACCATTTTACCACTGGAATACTTAAGTGTTCTTCCTAAAAATTTCTTAAAAAAATCCCTGCTGCCACCATTTTGTTTTTGAAGAGTCTGCCAGATTCTTGGCCCTCCAAATGAAGTCATTTATGGATTGACTGTGTATTTGCTTTCTTATTAAAGCTTTTCCTTTTGAAAACCTGTCTTGGTCCACAAGCTTCCAAACCATCTCTTGCAGGTGCTAGAATATATTACTGTTTAATTTTGAAAGTATACATCTTTTTCTAATTGGAAGATAATTGCTGCATGTGTCATCTATAACATACAGATGATAATGACTATGTTAAATATGCAGATAATGTTGTGAAAGAAAGTTAGTAACAGTTATAAACTCCAATAAAAGGAAGATTTTAAATCTAAGTTTTTCAGTCCTTAGGGTCTTAACTTCATTCTCCAAAATACACCAGAAATATATTATTGTTGTTTGTCTAGGAGGAAATACAAACAATATATTTATGTACATGTTCAAAATGATCTTCGCAAGGTAGCCATTGTGGCATTGTTTTCTAGTAGTATTCATCAGTTTTCAGCTGCCTTCACAGATGCAAAGTATACCCAAGCTAAGTAAAAGCCATCCATATTAAATACCACCTTTGCTATGTTAGTGGGAAAATTCGTTGCTTAGAAAATCAAGTAAAAATGGCAGTTATAAGATGTTTTTGATCATTTGATTCAACAAAAGAAACACCAGATGAACAAAAACATTAAAAGTGTCCTGGCTCACACCGTTAATCTCAGAACTTGGGAGACAGGCAGACAGATCTCTATGAGTTCAAGGCTAGCCTGTCTACACTGAATTCCAGGACAGTTAGCCTACAACAAGCGAAACCCTTTCTCAAAAAAAAGTTTTCATTTATCTTTTTCAGACCATAAAACTCACTAATGAAACCCATCCCCAGTCATCCCTGCTCTTCTACTTTTGCATCAGTATTTAGTGCTAAACCTGTGCCAGCTTTGACATCTAGCATCCTGTTTGCCAGCACTTACTATTGATATAAACATTTTTCTTGCTAATCTTATTAATAACTGGGGCTAGGAAATGGCTCCTAGATTGCTTACTGGGCAAGTATGAGAACCTGACTTCAATCCCCTGTACCTACATTTTAAAAGTGGACCTTTAATCCCACAGCTGGGAAGACAGTCAGAGGAGACTCAGAAACTTGATTCACCCAGTTCAGCTTAATCAACAAAGCCCAATTTTCATGAAGGATCCTACCTTAAAAACTTCAACCTCTGCACACACACACACACACACATAATACACCAAATAACTGTTGCTAAGTAATGGGCCATCCCTAATTCTTTTGATAATATTTTATTTATAAAAGAATAATTTAGTAAGAACTTTTATCAGTCTCCTAATATACAAAGTCTCTTCTGTGTATATTAAGGTGATTGTTTTGGATGCTGTTGGTGCTGTCTTCTTTAAGATTTTTCCTTTGTTCCTTATGTAGTACATTTCTTTTTAAGCTTAAAATCTGAAGGTTTTGTTCTAGTTCGTATCGAAATAGTCTCTTTTCTGTTTTGTGTTTCATTCGGTTAGTGTGACTGAAGGGGTGTGGGGTGTGTGTGTGTGTGTGTGTTGTGTGTTGTTGATGTGCACTCCCTGTACATTTCTTATTCTCTTCAATTTATAATCATTTATCACTAGCTTCTGAAGTTTCAAGTAAGCCTAAGCCTCACTCATTTACAAGTAGCAATTTTACCTTTGAAAAATAATACACAGATTCCTCCTGGTATTTTAGGAAATGCTTCTTAATTATCTAAGTAGACATACCGTTGACTGCTGAATGGAATTGATGTATTTTATGCATCCGCTTTTAATAGAATAAGTTTTATGATATTAGTGCTTCAGGCAGGTGGCCAGATGTTAGAGGTGTTATAATAGTGTCGTGTTCACACTTAAGGGGTGACTTTTATAATGAAAGTGTCTCTTGCTATGGGAGGCATAGAGAAGAGCTTCCTAAGAGAAAGCTTGGGTGTGTACCTAGAATCCAGCACTTGGTAGGAAAATGCAGAAGGATCTCTAGTTCAGGGTAGCCTAGCCTAGAAAAAGTGTGTAAATACAGAGGGAAGACAGGTGGATTCCAGGAGACTTCTCACAAAGCTGAGCTGAGAGTCTACAAAGAGAGCTCAGCAGTTGAAAGCACTTGTTGCTCTTGAAGAGGATCTGAATATTAAAGAATGAGCCAACCTTTAGCTTATTTAGATTTAAAGCGTATGATTTCCTGTTTGCCTATTTAAATATATAATTCTTAGGGTTCCTATTTTAACTTTTAGAAGGAAGGAACTATTACATAACAAATAACAGTGAAAAGAAAGGCAAGTGCTTTTCTTTCACCAATGTCTAATAATCTTACTAGTTGTCAGAGCTTGGAACATGATCTCATTTTAAACATGCTTATTCCAGGCAAAATTTTCTTGAAAGAAACTTTAGTCAGTATTTAATCTTTCTCCTTGGCTCTATCCAGGTCTGTAAATACCAAATGAAGACTAAGAGGCCAGTGATTGCACTAGGGTCATAGAGCCAGCCACTGTTGGGGTGTGTGTGGAGACTACATTTTCTTGTCTAGGACTCTGCCTACCTTGAACATTCTGTGCTAATTGTATGCTGAGTCACTTTGCTTGGATGCTTTGAATTCATGACATTTAAGTTCATGAATTTACATTTTTTTACTGCATCTCCAGTATTTCTGCCCTAAAAAAAATGGAAGGAAAGACTTGATGATGGTGGATGATGATGGTGGATTGCTTGTTGAACAACATCCTGTTTGCCTGGAATGCAGAGTTGTCTAACAGTTTTTGCATAAGAAGTTTCTCTTGTGATACTAATTTGTTTTTTTTTTGTTTTTTTTTTTCTCTTTGTAGTCTGCCATTTTCAATTTTCAGAGTCTGTTGACTGTAATCTTGCTGCTTATATGTACGTGTGCTTATATCCGATCCCTGGCACCCAGCATCCTGGACAGAAATAAAACTGGGTATGTTACAAATGATAATCAGTGAAGACAGTTCTCATCAACATCAATGTAAATTACTGTGAAAGTCATTAGGCAGTTCAATTCTATTTATAATAGTTTTCAGTAACTTCTTACATTTTCTTCATGTTTTAAAGCACCAAAATATATTTGCAGTATCTTACTAAATTACTGAATAAATCTCAAGAGTGATTTGGTGTGACCTAAAATTTCACCCACTGAATAAAAACAGAGGAAGGATTTATCTGACTGCTGGTAAAACATTAAATTGTTACAGGAATCTATTGTTATAGAAATGCCGTGTTAACCTTGGAGACAGTTGTCCCCATTTTTACCCTCTTCTCTGAGCTATTATGCATGATTTTTTGCATTTTATTCTAGTTTATTAGTAATGTAGAATTATATGTAAAGCCTGATAAATAAGAGTTCATCATTAAACAATAATCACTATTAAAATTATAATTGATACTTTTCCAGTGCTGTCATGAAATTATTCCTTCAAGGGAAGCTGCATGTGGACATGTCTGCCCCTCTCTCCTTGGGGAGTAGGAATGTATCCATAACATGCTACAGTGATCAAGGAGTTCTCAGGGCTACCAACCTTACAGTAGAGGTTGAGTAGTAGTATATTTCTCCTACATTAAAGGTCCCCGAAAGGCTTTCCTGGTTTTATATTTCAGAATATAAGCTAATACAGTCATCTGGGTATTGGAAAAATTCTATTTCATTATAGTAAGAATATATATACTACTTCTCTTTAACAGTAATTATTAGATTCTTTTCCTTTACATGTATTCTCTTAACTTATAAATTTGTAATTATATATACCAGGTTAGATGGGACCCCTAGATATCTGGAGTAATACATTTTTGATGACTTCCCTTTTTAAATGTATCTTCATTTTCTGATGATTGAAATGATCTAGAACAAGGCAGTACTGGAAAATTGCTTCTTATGTTTTTCCTAGTTTCCTAGGCCAATAGCACTGTCAGCATATGCATATACATTCAAGCCATAGAAATTAGTGGTTTTAGCAAATAACAAAGTTCCTTTAAAAAAAAAAAATTATTCAACCAGATAGTGTTTATTGTGACCCTTAGGTACCCAGACACAAACACACATGACTGCATAGATAACCACAGTTATGCCTCTTTGGTGGAGAATAAATGAATTCTGAGTAACATTGTCATTTGTTCCTTTAGTCCTAACATTACTAAGCATAGCACATGTTGCTGCTCTAAAGACTATCTAATCATTCTTTTATTCTGATGAAATCCTCCGAGCTATCTATGCTCATCTGTTAGTAAAGAGATAAAGCATCTCCTCCCAGTCACATAATAAGTAGGACTGAGGTAGAGCACGTTGGCCTTGTTAGTGACTTAGGTTGTTTTCAGAACTTGGGTTATTTGCCTGTTAGCTTTCTCTTCACACATAATGACTCATTATGTATTTCTTTGAGGGAAAATGTATTATAAGTATCCCTGAAATTTAAGTTCTGTGATTTTATTGAGCCAATCCTAATATAAAGAATACATAAAGCTGATTTTTCTTAACTAGTACTCCTATAAATATAGTTATAAAATATATAAACATAGTTACAGATATATATGTAATATCTCAGATAAAATAATATCTGTGCTGTTTGTGTAGCTTTTCTGTTGATGACTCATTTACCAAAGCTGTTGCTTTTTTTGCGTTCTACATAAATATGTCCATTTATATACGTGTATTTAATTCATAGTTTTTTATTCATGGAATTAAAAAAAGAGTATCTTCATTATAATTATCATTCCTGGAATATGTGTTTCAGTTGTCACACACTTGGTTTCACCTAAACTACCACTTTTTGTACATTAACAATGTAGCTGCTCACTTATGTACCTTTCCTCTTGAGTAGCACAAATAAGAACTGCCCTAGAATATACAGTATAGATAATGAACACAGCTATATTCTGCAAGATACAAATCTAGTATGTTACAAAAACTCATCAAAAACAACTATCTTCATTTATCATCTTCTCAAATGAATACTCCAATTGGCATGTAGTATTTCTGCCTTTGAAAGTGTTAAGGAGCTTGAAGTTAAATGAATTCATTGACTGACTCTTTCTATAAATTTTAGCTACTCTCACATTAATATACCCTAATTTTGACCTATGGTACACATATATTCCACTTAACAGTTGCTTCTGTTAGTGATGGTTCATAGTGTATCCTGTTCTGTTGTCATAAATAAGTGGTGCTCAGTGTCAGACACACACATTTCAGATGTGGAGCAAAGATCACAGCTTAAAATCTAGTATACAGAATGATGTTCTCTGTGATGTTAACAGAAATAATTGACTTTCTCAATACCAAGTAATTGTTTTTGTTCTTTCTTTATACTGTGCAGACTATTGGGAATATTTTGGAAGTGTGCTCGAATTGGTAAGTATCTAATCACCATCCATTTCTTCAACTATAAATTATTGGCCACTTTATTTATATTATACTCATGGCAATCAAATGTCTATTTCCAAGTGTAGGATTCTCAAGTCTGTATACTTTTGCAAGAGTTTACTGAATTCTAATTGGTTTTGTTTCTGCTACTTAAAACTAGATGTAACTGGAGACTACAATATTTTATTAACAAGGAGATGGAAAACATAGAAGAAACCCTACTAAAATTAGGCATCTGATCCCGTGCATTTCTGGCTTACAGCAGAGTCACACAGTATCTGTAATATGTGTCTATACCATGCTCTTCTGGATCATGTGTGCTATTCTGTTCATTTATACATCGGGATTTTGAAATGTTTGATGCATTTTTTAAATTTTTATTTTGCATAAGGGTGAAGGTGCACATCCCACAATTTAGGTGTAAAATTCAGAGTACAACTTGTAATAGTTACTTTTCTCCTTACAACACATGGTTCCTGAAGAAGTTTGTACAGAGACTTGTCTGGTACTCAGTCATGAATATTGGCTGCAAAACTTAAAATAACAGAAGAAATCTTGAAAGAGGAACCAAGAAGAGAAACAGATAGATTACCACCATCAGTGCTTAATGCTCATAGCATTAAGTGTAAACCAAACTGCCTAGGAGGCAGGGTACCCTGAAAAAGTAAATGTATCTAATCAAGAGTTTGCCAAGGACACGGTGGTTAAGAACCTGAGTACACTGCAGAGAGAGATGGCAGAAGAAGTTTCTGACTCCGCCATGGAAAGCCACTAACTCCTAAGAAACACTGAGGTGGTTTTGATTCATTTTTGTAGGAATTAGACATGTGAACAATTCTATGTAGTAGCCAACCCAAGTGCCCTTTTTTTGTTTGTGATTATGCCCTCAAATATGGTCTTTTTTTCTAACTATAAAAGTCTCTTTGTTGTATTTCTATCCCCTCCCCAGTGTTCCTCCTTACAAGTATCTGAGAGCATTTGTTGTGTTTTAACAAGATGATTTGGAAACATTGGTGCTGATAAACTTTGTTTTCTCAGGCACCTGCTCCTCTCTACTCCTGACACACAAAGCTTTTTTTTTCCTCCAGGAAGAATAGCTGTGATTGTAATGGGATGGAGCTAGTCATATCATCTTATTACAAATCACATGACAGCAACTGGTTCACATTCACTTGCTTCACTTGCACAAACTCCGACCAGACAAGAAATAACATTCTTACTCAAGTTCAACTAAAGACATTTAGCTCTACCACATGGCAATCTCTTTTAAGAAAATGAAAACCATGAAAATGAACCCCATCTGTAAATTATAGCATTCTAAGTCATAAGATGAGGAAGGAACTTCCTCAAGAATTAATACTGAGCAGATGGGAAACTCAGTACAAGGATAATTGCTCCCTTTGGGTGTTTACTGTGACGATGCTAAGAAGCGAGCATACCAGCCCTGAAAAGAGTAACAGGCTTTTATAACATGTACATAAGGTCTGTGGGTGGTGAGATGCTTCATGAGACTTTAGCCCTGATGATTACCGTCATGAACCAGTGTGTTCTGTTTTATAAGGATTTTTTTTTTTCATTTGAACTGATGTTACTCTAAAACCTTTTCATTATAGATCCTCCTTTAATAGAAGGCAGTCTATTAAATGTCTATTGAGGGGGGAGGAGGGCAAAGGTAAATAAAAATAAAACTTTTCAGAATACCAAATCTGTATTTTTTACTTTGTTTTGTTTTTGTATGGTTTAACTTGGAATTTTTGTTGGTTTTGGTTTGGTTTAGTTTGTTTTGGTTTAGATTTGAGGACAGGATCTCAATATTGTGGACACATTGACTGGGTGATTTTTCTGGAGGATGGGATTATAAGCAATGATCACATACCTGGCTAAATGTCTGCTTCTTCAATATATGTGATAGTTCAATATATGTGATTCTTGGCATTGACAGACACAAATATATAAATATGGTAATATATCAATGTGGGCTCAGTGGAGAAGCTTGTAACATAAAATGAGTTTGAGAATTGCGTTAATGAAGGAAGTCAAGGTTGACATTTCCAGGTTGACAAGCAAGGAAAGTGAACATCTAAGGCAAAATAAGGAACTTGGTTATAGAGGACATGAATTTAGACAGCACTGCAGTGAGGCTAAGTCAGAGCCATCTCTTGTAGGCTCACAAAGGACCCAGATGTTCCACAGCTGTTTCTAACTCTTCTTTCTTAATGCCTGGTACCCTGGAATTAGTACAGCTTACAGTTACTAAAGAAACAACAATTCCCTTACAGGGTCTGTAGACTGGCAGGATATTTTCACAAGCTGACATCAGATCTGGATCAGGGGAAGGAAAGCCTCCAAATACAGCCATTCTTAAACTAGTGTGGAATTGGCTCATTATAGAAGCTTTGAATTTAATTTCTACTTTTAACTTTTTAATTTATTGAAATACTGAGGTTTTAGAAACAGAATGGGAATAACACTCACAATTATTCAGACTTCAGAGAATTTCTAAATTTTTTAGGGATGCTCAACCAATGATACCTAGACAGATATTCCAAAATCTCTCAAATGGAAGTACTTCTCATCCCAAACATTATGGATAGGAACGTTTGAGTGTAAAAGACTCTAAACCATTTCTGTATCAAAAGGAGTTGTTTGGGGGAGAAGAGAAGGGGTAGCTAATGCCTATTTGTTTCAATGGGTAATGTTGGCTATGTTGGCTGTCTAGCTCGTTTTCACTTACGAGTGCTTTCTAAACTCTACAAGTGTCATGAACTCTACCACAAGAGTGTAGATGTAAAGAAAATATTGCTGAATGCTGTGCAATAGATTCCTGTGTATAGGTAGAAATTCCCTTCATCTCAGGAAGAGAACTAACTAGCCTTTGGCTCTGAGTTGCTGGAGAGCATGTCCATGCTCTAGGGGTACAACATTGGTGCTTTCAAGTGCACGTCTCATAATAACTTGGATGTAGCAGCTAGCCATGTCCAGCCAGCCCTTTTACATTGAGACAACGTTGACATCTACATAGTTCACACTTGCAAACTACATAGTAGAGTTAGAATAATAATATCTCATGTGCCAGCAAATGGTTCAGCAGGAAGAGGCACTAGCCTGATAACCTGAGTTCAGTATCCAAAATTCATATGAAGTCAGAAAAAAAACCCAGTCCAGAGTTGTCCTCTAACCTCCACATGTGCACTGCTACGTGATCACTCACACAGACACAGCACATGATAAGAATGGGTTTGGGTTTGTTTCAGATCCCTTGAGTTTATTATTGCCTTGTGTTGGGCTGCAGTTTTAACGAACCTAGATTTTTGTTGTCTCGGAGTCCTTGTTTTCCCTCTTTTATAGTAGTAACCTTATCATATGCATATTAGTCATTCATTCAACCAAGAGGAATGTCTTCTTTTCTTCAACAGGTGAACGCAAGAGTCCTTATGTCGCCATATGCTGTATAGTGATGGCCTTCAGCATCCTCTTCATACAGTAGCTTTGGAAACTACCAGCATGTGATTGCCATCAGACTGTAAACAAGGACTTGCCTCCAGAAAATAATGGGAAGAATGGTTAAGCCATTTTTCTCTGAAGAGGGAATGAGATAAATTTCAAGATGCTGTTCTCTATTTTTATGCTATTGGACCAATGAGCTGTATGAATAATTACGATGTAACAGTTTAATACACAGGAATGTGATTGTAGCCACCAACCTCGGTTCTCTCACTCCAGTATTACACTCTGCAAATGTCATTCTGTTCTGTCAGGACTGCTTTTCCTAAGGTTCTCGAGGAACGAAGTAGAAACCCAGTGGCAAATTCCACAGGCTCCTTTGACTAAGGCTTCAAAATAATGTCTTCACAGAATGAGACCTAGCGGCTTGCCTATTTTTATTGAGAAAAAAAAATGTTCTATTTTTGTTGGTGTTACTGTTCTTATGGATTGCATTCATATTTAAACACTTTCAATTGCTAACCAGAGTACCTCTATTCTTGGCAAATTCTTTAGTTTATTACAGGTGTTTAAAATATTGTAAACAAAACTCTGTATTTCTTTAATTAGCATAAGAGTTGGGCTTCTAGTCACAAAACTATAGCTGCCATCCTATGAACGAAGAGTATCTTAGAATGAAAAGCAGCAAGTAGAATGATGAGCAAGTAAGCGTCATGCATTTTTTTTTGTTCTCTATAGTGTTAAGTCTTCCAAATAGAGGATCCATTGTAATTACCGAAATGTGTAAATTGTGGTATTTGTAATGCAGCACTTTAAACCTAGTTTATGTTCTGTCAGCTTGAACTGGAATCTCTATTGTAACTTTGTAGGTGATAAACACATATCTGCTAGACTGGGTACTATGCTCTAAGTATATTTCAGCTTTTGACACAGAATTTAGACTTGAATGAAGCATACATGTCAAAGGATACTTACTAGTTTGTGTCAAACATTTCTTCAGATTCAGCTGAAAATTAGTTACTATTTCAAAGCAAAGAGGAATTAAACTCTAGCTGAAAACACTTCTATACATAGCATTTATTAATTACTGAGTTTGACTGCTCTTTTAAAACTTAAAAAGAAAAAAAGAACTTAGAAGTGAAGTTTCTCTAAAAACAAAGCATTGAATTTGAAGCCTTGTTTTAAAGCAGTATATCACTGTGTAGCCCAAATAGCCACCAGAGCTAGCTAGACCACCAGCTTTGAAATAGTGTTCTAAGCTGTATGGATTACAGTCTAGTCTAACATCTAGGAAAGCATACTTGGTGGTTTTTAGTGGTTGCTTGTTTTCAAAAAGATCTTTGGAATGTCTATAGCTAGTTAAAACTGATCTATTTTACTTTGAATGGGAAATCAGGTTATAATTATTCTACTCTGAACTTCACCTTGGGCTTTGTATTAGATCAAGATTTTCACTGTGTCCCAAAAGTAGGACTCCCTTGTCAGTATATTTGTGCACAGTAAGTAGTCACCTTTCAGAGTTTGATTTCTAGGTGGCCATCTATTCATCAACTGGATTTCCCAGAAATGTTCTCAAATGTTTTCCTAAGTTAACACACATCTCATATAAAAATGGAGAGAATAAAGAATCTAACCTAATATGTTCTCTTTAGTTTGACATTTTAGACTATATAGGTGGAAATCAGAGGAAGACATAGTTAACTTGAAACATCCATGGTTACATAAAACTTTTATGTATGTAGATGTTGACCAGTCTGGACAGGTATTTCTAGCCCCTGCCATCCTGATCTTTTAAATTACAGGCTCTTTGGGGTTGTAGGAAAGCTACAAAAATAAAGAATCTTATAAAGAAAGGCAATTGGCATTTTTGATGTGCAAACAGTGACTCCTGTTTTCTAAGCCACAGGGTCCTGTGTGAGCTGTGAAGCCCATAGAATATTTATTAGCTCTGTGTTAGTAGAGTGTGGAGGAGCAGTAAACGGACTCTAGGCAGCTGGCTTCTGCACAGACTCAAACACACAGCTTAGGGGCCGAGGAGCACTAAGACCCAGTTCTGGCAGTGTCCAGATGTTCTCCCTAGCTACCTTGTTGACTCTAGAATCTTGAATCCGTGTCCCCAGATTTGTTTTATGTTGCTATTTGGTTCCTGAGTAGCTTCATCTGTGTCATTGACAGTGTGGGGAGACATGTCTTTCTTCCAGGGAGTCTTATAAGATGATCAAAAGGCCACATGTCAAATTAGTCTTAATAGTCTTAAAAAGTTTAAATTCCAATCTTGTATCTTGCTGATACCTTTTCTAACTATGCTAGAAACTACCATAGATGTTTCAATTCAAAGTGTTTCCTGCTGGAGTTATTAGTAAGAAGATTTATAAATTTATAATAAGTTTGTTCATCTTCTTAATAAAATTAGTCTTGTACCATAGAGTGACACAGATTTCCATAAATTAACTTCTACAAGTTTACAAAATCAAATCTTTGCCTCCATTTGTAAAAATTATTTAACACTTGTAAATAATACTTTTTCCAGGAAACATTTGCACAATTGGTATGGCATGTGACCATTGAAAATAGATGAGTAGTTTCTCTGTATTCATGATGTAATGAAAGATGAAATTAATGTCTATGAAGTGTAATGTGCTAACACTTATAATAGAGATAATCCCAGATTTCTAGGGAAAAAATGAAGAGTGAATATTAATTTTGGGTAGAACTTCTCAGACAAGATCATGGATTAAACTTAACTTGATGTATTTTTAAAAACATAGATCTATGTTAGGGATTGTCCCTTTGTTTGTTGTGGCACTTGTGAAGTATGACGTGGCCATAAAGGTAGACAGATCTTATATCCTGGAAAGTCATGTATTTTACCTACCTCAAAATTGAAGTTGAGATTTTCCCTTCCTGCCTCACAAATCCTTCAGGAGGATAATAAAATCTGCCTTGGTTTATGAGCGAGCAAAGTTGACAAAGGAATACACTAGTAGATTCTCCTGAGACTTTTGTAAACATTGTAGAGGCAACTGGCCAGCAAGGCTGTGCTTTCAGAAACTTGTAAAATCCCATATTCTAGCTGCTAAAAGCAGCCCAGCTGTTAAAACAAACACCCATCCCAAGAGTGCACTGTTTACATTTCCTGGACATACAGAAAATATTTCTACTTCTCAAGAACTCAAGCTCCACAAAAGCCTTTGAGAAGTTACTTCATCCTTGCAGTCTGAAAACTTGAATGAAAAGTTCTTAGGGGCTGCGCTTCTCTTCCTTTGGTATCATTTAGTAATAATAAATGTTCTCAAAATGGTGCTAGCAGTCACCCTTGTTACAGGGAGTCATGACTAACTTCTGAGAAATAACTTCATATCATTTCTACTTTGCCCTAAACTAGTTCCTAAATAATCTGAAAGGCCGTTTCAGTACCTTTTGAAGAAGAACTATATATTCATGTTTAAAAGAGTAGGTAATCTTCCTAGTCTCTGGTTAGTTCATATGTCTGCTATGTAATAAAAAAATAAACTGTCAAAAGCCTTCTAGTTTTGTCATATCACATGGTAAGAGAACAGTACATAGAGCTTAGAGGTGGCCATTACGATGAGCTTATCTCCATCTGTAAATTTTGACAAGATAAATTTCGAGGTGATACTTTTATTGTTTTATTATTTATTTTAACACTACCCACTCAGTCTCATTGCTGCTTCTTTACAAACCCTAAATTTCTAAAGTAATGGCTTGTGTGTTACTGTCACCATGATACCAGACAGGAGCGAAGAGGGGAGGTTTGTGGGTATTGTTTTCCCTCTAGGCATATTGGAGTTTCCCTGAAATTATTTGGCAGGAAACTCAAAGTCATAATGGACCAGGGAGCTGAGAAGGAGCCAGAAGCTGCAGAATAAGCCAAACTCTTAACTTTGAAAGGTCCTCCTCTAGAGACCTACTTCTGAGCAGGCCCTACCTCCAAAATCTCTACATCCCCAGCCATAGGAATTACGTATCCCAAAAGCCAAAATAATGACTTGGCTGGTCTGCTTTGGACTGATCTTGAATTGCCATGGAGGTAGTTGAATTCCAATTCTCCATTTAAATAGCAGTTATTGATTACTAAGAATTTCAAGTGTAATATCATCTGAGGCTGTAGATATCAATTCTTATCTTTAAAAAAAACCTAGAAATACAACTCATCTAATTAACACTATTAAAAGAATATTATTATAGAGGGATATTTGTTTTTTGCTTTAAAAAGCATACTCTTTGAAATCTACCCTTGCAAACCTTTTTATACTTGTTCCTAAAAAGATGTTTTACCTAAGCAGTGAGTAGCATGATTTTGGCTTCAACTGGACTTTAAATTCAGAATACAAGGTGAGTAGGATAGCAGTATTGTGGTCAGTTGGTATATTGTGTGCCTTCCTTACTATGCTGTAGTGACTTCCAGTTGACTTAAAAATGATTACTGTATTTCTTTCAAAAGATCTCAAAATGGCATTGGAATAGATCATTAAGCTTAACATGCAGGAAAGGAAACCAGTTCAGAGGGTCTATGTACATGGCTTACCAAAATGATATTGGGAGTAGGGATAAGAAAAAAGTAAAGATGTAAGTATCAGAAGGTAGAGTGAAGTATTTTCACGTGCTATGGGGCATGAGAACACTCAAAGGCAGGGTAATAGCCGGATACTACTGTTACAGTTTTATTTGACAAGGAAAGTGGCCTGAAGCAAATGTGTAGAGTTTGAGCATTTATTGCTAAGTGCCCAAACCTGGACTTTGTCAGTCTCTTCCAACATACTAAACTACTCACCATAGGCTAAATACTGTGAAAGTGGTGTGCAGAGATTAAACTGTTTAAAAGAAATAAATGTTTAAGGCATAAAAGGGTTGGAGAAGGCTGGCACCGTAGCAAGATTTCTGTGTACTATCCAAATGTTGAAACTGATCTGCAGGCCCACAGTGATCTGGAAAGACTGGAAGTTGGAATTTTTTCTTTTTTCTTCTTTTTTTTTTAGGAGACAGGGTTTCTCTGTGTAGCCCTGGCTGTCCTGGAACTCACTCTGTAGACCAGGCTGGCCTGGAACTCAGAAATCCGCCTGCCTCTGCCTCCCAAGTGCTGGGATTAAAGGCGTGTGCCACTACCGCCCGGCTGGAAGTTGGAAATTTTAAAGTTAAAGAAATACTGAGAATTCATCAGTTAGCACTTTGAAAGGATACTTTTAAAGCATAGTTTTCCTTATGATTCCTTGATAGAAATCTTGTTTTTTTTTAACTAAATTTTACAAGTAAGGCCTATACTACACCTTTGAAGATATATAATGATAACCTGTAAAGCAAGTTGTTAAGTTTACAATATGAAATTAAAGTTGCACATCACAGAATAATAAAGCTAGGGTAAGTTTTATGAATCCTTGGATTTATGAGGAAACATTCAGATCTTTTAGTGGGCTGTTGTTCTTGCCTTCTCATAAATCAACACACAAAGTCTGGTCATGGTTCTAAACAAGTGTAGAAGAATTCTTTTCAGTATTTCAATCACAACTTATCTTTTCAGAAATCCACTTTAATGTTTCAGCAGGTAACAGAAAAAAAGTGACAATACTGCAATGAACCTTCAGTCCCTAAGTGGTTAGTACGACCTGTCACACAGACCACATATAACGGTAGTATTCAGGATAATATTCAGGACCTTCGAAGAATGAAAATTGACACCTCATTAACAATGCAGGAGTTAGGGTCCTCTATATTTCCTATTCCATTCATAGGTGAACTGCATTTGATAACTTGCATATGACAGATATGCCAGGCACTACTAAGATCAAAATAGTCAATGTAGAATAAACGAAACACTGCTTGAGGAACCTAGGTTTTAGTTGAGACCAAGACCAGGAGAGTGAGAAGACAGAAAGCATGCACAACCCCTAATGAAGACCAAAGAGAATCTGAATGTACATGGGGTATTCACGTAAGTCTAGTCGAAGAATTTGATGGACAGGCTAAGACATCCTGCAGATAAAAACTGTAACCAAAGAAATGGTATATTCAAAAGACCTTAAGAATTGAGGTAACAGAGAAATAGAAAACTAGTAAAGAGAATTAAACGTAATGAGTTATGCAAAGAATGGTGTAAATTGGAGATTTAAAAAAGAATCATAACGCTTTCAGCCATAGAAAAGGCTGGCTTGGTCATGCAAAAGATTTAATTGTCGGGATTTGTATGGTAACCACTGTCTAATGTCGGAGCTATAAATACTTAAGGATGAACTGAAACCAGTTTTTGTTCTTATTCTGGCCTTCATACCACAGATGTTCTTAGGAAAGAAGCCAGCACACTTTATATTAGGGTTGACCAGATCTGGCCCATCAGTCAGCTAAAAGGACCAAAAGGAAGATAGAATTATTGCAGGGCTAAGTGTTTCCTCGTGCAAATTACAGTAACTGCAGATCTCTGGTATGGTGTACGAGCTGCTTCATCTTGCTGCATACATTTCACACCTCTGTGGTCCATGCTAGCCTGAGCTTTAGGGAGAAGGCAATTGTAGAAGCATAGTGCTTAACCAAGTTGACAGAGTCCTGACAGTGCCCCTTTTATCTCATCTTTTAGTATCAAACTCTTGTCTTCCTTCTGGTATCACCAGTCTGAAATTCTATCTGTTGTGGTCCCTCTGCATCTCCCATCCAGGTGTGTGGATTCATCCTCACAAGCAGTTAGACAGTCCCACATGCTGAGTTCATGTCTATTGTGATACAAGCCTCCTTCTGGAACTCCAGAACTCTGAGAAGAACATTCTGCCCTCCAAAAGCACACAGAGTTACAGCGGAGGAGCTAGCATGCTGCTATCATTATTTAAACGAAGAAAAACACTGTAGACAAGATGAAAGAGCTAATAAAAATGTGTTCTTATTCCGGATTCTAAAACTTTAGCAGCTGGGCTTTCCCATGTGGAATAATGTTGCATAAATAACCCAGCCAGGAAACAGAGGGGCTATGAAAAAGTCTAACAGAATGATAGATGGGCTTGGACCTGCTGCTCATCACACCCGGTGGAGTTACAAGGAAGTGGTCACTGGAAGATACTGGTGAACTGATGCTGGCATGCGCCATCAGCAGCTGCAGAATCTGTTACCTGGGTCATGTGTCACCCATTCCCCAGTAACTTTATTTTGAAGTGTTCTTCAGAACACTCCATCTGTCCCCTGGGGACCTTTTCTGCTCCATCCAGATTTGTTTTTTCATCATGGAAATCAGAAAAATGATGACTCTCAGAAAATAAGTGTTACCCTTAAAACTAAGCTTAACTTGTATATAATTTTAAAAGAGTAAATACTCTGTGTATTCTACTCTTATCCACATAACCCAGCCAAACTGATGACACATTTTTTACTTGCATTCTTTCAACAAAGCAAATGCCAAGAGGTGCATAGGAATGAGGAATAGGCATTCAGCCTAAAAAGGTAAGTGCAGTCCTGTCCATGTGCATGAGGCAACATGGCAGCAGGGAACTACAGTTCAAGTGGTAGGTAGAATTTGGAAAAAAATCTCATCACAGATTTGGGTAAGGTTTGGATGACAAGGTCACAGAATCCTTCCCAGCCTTGAACACTGACAAGAGCTAGATTTATAATACATGTTGCTATTTACTGGTCTCTACTTCTATTTCTCAAAGTTTCTTAATTATGCACAAAGGGCTCTTGGAGAAAGAATCGTTTTTGGTTTTATTTGTTCCTCCAAGATAAAATCTTGGGAATACCATTGTAGCTGGAATGTCTACATTTGTAAACTCTGTTTTCTCTTCCTCAGCGCTGCATGGGGTTCAGTTTGATCTTTTAGAAGTCACAGGAGACTGTGACTACAGCAGAGTTCACTTCAGTAGGGAAAGTGGATGGGCTTCTTTTATTTTTTTTTATTGGATATTTTATTTATTTACATTTTAGATGCTATCCCCTTTCCCCATTTCCCCTCCCTAGAACCCCTCTATCCAATACCCCCTCCTCCTTCTTGCTTTTATACCATTTTAATTACATGCAAGTATTAAGGTCAGTTTTAAGTTGAGTGACTAGTAACACAATAGATGCAATTAGTCAAGGAAAAAGCTAGACAAAAATCACAAATAGTCAAAGAACAAGCAAGGCAACAAACAGAATTCCATGAACACTCCCTCGATCACTGTTTCTAAGGTCATATCAAGGTTGACCGAAATATCTGAGCCTACTTCCCTGTCCTAGCCCAAAGTCATTTTCATATCTGAAACCTACTTCCTTGTTCTAGCCTAAACTTTAGACTCCTGTCTGAAATTACTTCTTTGTCCTAACCTAATCTCAAAGAGTAACCATAAGAATGAGCTCTCTTGTCAGCTATACTCTGCAAAGAGGGTATCCACAACAGACGGGAAGAAGGTTAGGGGGCAACAGAAAGAGTACTGTTAGGATTTCAACGTTTTAATATTTTCTATATTACTTTCTCTGCCTTCCATTATTTGTATTTCCTGTGATCCAAGGACATATACTACCATTGCTATCCCTGTGATTGCTCTAGAATAACATGAATTACTAAATAAAAGATGATTCCTGCTTTCCTCAGAATCTCAAACCCCTATTTAAAGGGTTCAATAGGCTCCCTTTAGAATCACATGGTGCAACTTCTGTAACATGACTTTTTTCACCTTAAAAAAAATCAAATATTTGCTTTACAGAGGATGTACACTAAGAGAAAAGGATTTCTAGTAACAGTACCATGTACTATTAATTATGCAAAGACATCTGTAAATATTTTTAAAAAACTATTTTTACCAAATGAAATGAAATTGGGCATACTGGCCTGAGCTTTATCCTCCCTTCCAGCTAGCAATATCATAAACATTTATGTACAACTTACAGAAATTTGCTATTATACCATGTAAATTAATTTCAGATCATTCCACTAAAGATTGTAATTTATTTAAGCAACAATTTGTTATTAAACATAGATTGTTTCCACTCTGGAAATGGCATACTTAAAAGATAGCCTGACTCAAATCATATCAATGTCTTCAAAAGTAATTTCACACATGTACTTTAAAGATGATGATACTCCATTGCCACTTAGATCTGCCTGGGTAGGATCCAGGATGAGCTGTATATATCAGCAAGACTGTTAACACCTCCTGGGTTGTTTTGAGGTTAGTTAGAAAACAGTTCACCCTACATATACCTTGTAGTCACAAATTATAGAAACTTGCTTAACATTTATATTTCATAAACTAATAAATAGAGGACAATGCACTTTACCTAATTCCCTCACCTCATCATGAAGTATGTACTATGTACTACAGGCATTAGAAGGACTCAATAGCTAGAACACCATATTTGAACCCACTTCTACTAAACATTACAGGACATTGGACAAAGTTAGGTTTACTTGGTTTGTGAAGCTCTTAGGAGGAAGCGGATGGTTGCCAGGGTGAAGAAAAGATACCAGAAATTTAGAGACTGATGGGGATAGAATAACAGACACTAGAGCTTCATGGGTGAACAGAGGTGGAGTTTGATGGCATATTTATTCTGAACAACAACAGCCTGAATGCCAGTTAACACTCATGTCTTAAAGGCCTTTATTTCTAGTTTGTTACACAATCAGCTCGCAGTGGGGCTGAAACTCCATTTAAATAATACTGAAGGGATCTATTTACTTCATTGAAGTTACTAATTCTTTAGAGATTCATTCATTTATTTTATGTATGTGAGTACACCGACACTCTCTTCAGAAACAGCAGAAGAGGAAACCGGATCTCATTACTCTCATTATGGGTGGCTGTAAGCCACCATGTGATTGCTGGGAATTGTCCTCAGGAACTCTGAAAGAGCAGTAAATGCTCTTAAACCGCTTAGTCATCTCTCCAGCCCTGAAGTTACTAATTTTTTAATCTATGAGGTGCAGTATTTATATAACCATCAAATATGAAGTAAAGTTTTGATAGAAAAGAATATTAGTTGGCTATATTGATTGATTGATTATGGACTGTGACTTTCAGAGTAAAACTTCATGTATATGAGACTGTGCAGCCCACCACACACTTACACTCAAAATAACTGCAAAAAGGTATTTTTGCATGTTAATGATTTTCCCCAGGAGTGGGGAAAGTAGCAGTGAATTTATTTCTTTAATGTTTATGATACATGATTTTGCAGAAAAACCATGGTAAGATTAATGGCAAGTAAGTCTTTGAATTCCATGCTCTATTTTTTATATGCTTGATATTTTCTGATCACCAGATTCTTGCTTGCCTTTTTGATCTTTTTATTATTACTATTTGGTTTTGTGTGTGCATGTGTGTGTGTGTGTGTGTGTGTGTGTATGTGTGTGTGTGTGAGAGAGAGAGAGAGACAGAGAGACAGAGAGACAGAGAGACAGAGAGAGACAGACAGAGAGAGAGAGAGAGAGTGAGTCTGTGTTTGAGTGAGTGAATGTGTGGATGTTCATTCAAGCCCAAATGGGGCTAAAGTAACACGCAGTTGCACGCAGTTGTGAGCTGCCTGAAGCCATGGATGGTGGGAACTGAAATCATACCCTTGTAAGAGCAGCCAGCACTCTTAGCCAGCAATAATCACTTTTGACGACTGAGTCATATCTCCAGCCCTCTTTTCTTTTCTTTTTAAGAAGATATGAAAGCTCTTGTTATCTTCTCTCTAAATCTTTGTCCTGTCCTATTTTTTCCCTCTACTCCTCAACACTTACTCCTGCAACTCAGTGTATCATCTTAACGGAAAGACTTTTAAGGGTGGCCAACCTGTATTTGCTTTTGGAAATCCAGAATGAACAGTATTTACTAAACTTCTATGTGTCATGTAAATTCTTAGTGCTTTGGAGAAACACAAGTGGTCTGAATTTACCCTCTAATGCCTTGACTTCAAGCATTTTCAACCATTGGGGAAAGAAAATCATTTACATTTAGAACTGACAAGAAACAGACTGAGTTGTCTCTAAAATACATGCATAAAGAATAGTCTGCCAAGGACTTTGTATAAAGGCAAAAGATAATAAACTTAAAATGTATATACTAGTCAAGAAAGGTTTTACACATATAGCAGTATGATCCACTTTCTAGAACTAAGTGTCTTGTACTAAATACAAAATTAATGCCAACTAAATGAGATTATTTTTTGAATGGCAAAAGTTAATTATATCTATCTAGAATAAAATGAAAGTCATTTCTCTGCAATTACATGGTGTAAAACTTGCAAATTTATAAGTTTCTCTGATTTTTCTGGTTTATGGCAAACATCTCCCCATGTTTTTTCCATACCTTATAAAATACTGGCAAATCTGGTATTTATTATGCTGTTCAATTCTGTACACTCTTAGACTTGAAACCTGGAGCATGTCCAAGATTCAGACCCCCAAAAAAAGAGGAACTAGTAAAAGAGAAAAAAAAGAAAGACTATATGGATGATTTGTAGTAATTAAGTTTGATTTTCAGGATCAATTTTTTTCTATAATTCTGTTACTGAAAGTTAGTAGATGTCTTACTGAAGAATTGTGGTCTAGAGAGTGTGTACCTATCAGATGAAATATTTATTTGCCTTAATAATTTATTAAGCTTTCTTTAATTGAGAGTTCCTGGCACTTCAGAAGGATGTCTAGTATCCTCAGTTAGAAAATAAGCAAAAATGCCAAGATGACATAATTCATTCATTTCCAGATTGTGATAAACATAATGTCTAATTTAAATTGTTTCTGTCATTTAATTTAATAGTGTCTAATTTAAATTATTTCTGTCCATTTTTCTCAACTACTCCTTTTCTCAGATGTTCTGTGAAGAACTGACAGTTCTCAACAACATAAAATGGAAACCCTGCCTGCAGCATGTAGAAATTGCCCTTACACCCTGGCATGGAACTGTGGGCCTCTGAATTAAGATCATAGTTCATAGATGATAGTGGAGAAAGATCTCTGCTTTCTCCACTTTCAGCCAGTTTTTTTCCAGTCTGGTCATTCCAAATGGAACACAAACTGATTCGGATAACTCTTACTTGAAAATAACATACACTGACTCGCGCCCAAATAAAGCAGAAAATATTTGAAACACTGTCCGTTGAAAATTATATTAAAAACTGAATAGTAAAAACCTCATCCACACAAGTATACTGACACTCTGGACCAACGCTGGACTCTGTCACCAGCGCTCTATTACTTTTTCTGAATATGAAACATCCGTGGATGGAATAAATGCTACTCCAGCTCTGTTCCTCTGCATCAAGCAGTGTAGAATTAAAGTTCCAGAATCAGGAACATCTGTCAGTTCTCACTCTAATCAAGTTACATGCCAATGTGACTCCAAAGTTGGTGAATTATAATGTAATTTACTCATCTCCATATTTAACAACCTGGGAATTAGCTATTCTGGTCTGTGAGTTTATGTTCTTACTTCCAAACTCAGGGTGGATTCCGTCTAACTCTTTCTCATTTTATAGAATGACAACCTGACCTGTGTTGAACATCCATAACATCACATCTTTTAACATTCCATTGTCAAGAAGCAAGTCATAGGGAGACATGGAGTAATACGTAAGAGTCATTCCTGGTGAAAAGAGCTGCAAAGCCATACAGCTAACATCCTAGACCTGAGGGGCGGGGTGAAACATGGGACCGTTACTTTAATTTATTCCAATGGCAACAGTGGAATTCACATCTTATGATGGTGTCCTGCCTTCTTAACAGCGAGGAGAGAAGATTGGTCCACTTTCTATTTTCTTCTTCTTGGTAGAAGACGGAGCTGTTAATCTCTTCCTTTCCTTTAATGGGTTTGGGTGGAAAGTATATGGTATATACCTTAAAATGTAAACTAAATTAGAAAAGGTATTTGAAAAGTTAGGCTATAGAGTAGAAAATGCAAAATTCCATGCTTTCTAGAATAAATTATGAGATATTCATACTTGTAAGACACATTCCCTAGCTCTTCAGAGAACCTTGAATCAATATGCTATTGTGTTGTCCTACTACCCCAGATTTACTAAAAACAAAACGGATGTGAAGTGAATATAAAAGGGGCATTATGAAGCTATACAGTTCACTGCATGAGTACAGGAAGCAGCAAGAAAACTCCCTCAAAACGTATGGGCATTTCCGGCCAACTTACATTTTTGTGCTTGTAAAAATTTTGAAATTCATATTGATTCCTCCTCTGTAAGAACAAATGTGGTGTCCATTCAATGTTGCTTGACTCAACCTCTAGTCTCGTGACTTCTATAATCTCTCTAATGGGACTACAGACATGGCCATGTCCAGAATCAAAATGAATGATATGAGTTATTGAAGAAGGGAATAGACAGGCAAGAAATGTGGCCTGATTAATACGTAAGCAATTACTACACATATTTAAGAGGAGCATTTTGGACTAGGGCAGAGCTATGGTCTATGAGAGGAAGATTGTGCTGTTGCTTTCTTCATATAGACCAAGTATAAGACCTACATGCCTCATGGGAATAGATACTTTAAATTCACCTGCCAAAATAAATGAGTTATTAGTTTATAGTAGTCACAAGAGATATTAACTTTTCAGCACCTGGAGATGAGGAATCCTACTTCCTATGGGAAAGTAAGCCCAACGCACTACCACTGCCCTGTAAAACACCTACTTTGTTACAGGAGTTAATTTCTATATTATTCTTTGAAAGATGATCTCAAGCTTAAAGATAGATTATTTTCTATTGTGCTACTCTAGAGAGGGGAGCATCAAAAAGGCTGACCTTCATAAATAAGTTGCAGTTGCTATTGCCATTGGTGACCATATGTTTTGTTGATTTCCCCAGATAATAGTATCCAATATGACTGTTGAAAGATATCAAGCTTTTATTATTAATTTTATGCAGTCCCTAAGGATCACCTTAAACAACTTCTATCTTCCTAGCAAGTCCATGCATGAGGTACTGATCTTAGAGGCAAGGAAACATCTGGTTTGGCCTGTCTATCAAAATGCAGATGTGCTGAATTCTGCTTTGGCAAATAAGAGCATTTTGGTTTAATTAAATTCAACAGCAAAAGAAATGGAATTATAGTTCTGTACTCAACTCTGGCACTTTCATAGACATCATATGTGTTTACATGACTTTAATTTGAGTGGTATACATTTTCTGTATTAAACCCTTTTATAGTACCAACCTATACAAGTATTCTTATTTCTCTAATAAAAAACCTAACATGGGTCAGAGTTTAAAGGAATGAATGACAGTTAACCAACAAAGGTAATAAGATCTTGCCTTTTGATTGTTTAAAATCCAGTTTGGCGATACAATGAGAGTTAGGATAAGTAGAATTAAAATGTATCAATGGAAAACTCTGGTAAGCGAATATGAAACCTCACAAAAATGTTTTTCCTGTATATTTCCTTCTTTTAATTCTCTTACTTTTTTTGAATTAGCTGAAATCTTTTCCTTTTGTCTGAAACTGTAATGTTAAACATGCTTTCTCTGGGGTAACACAGGCTGAAGATGTAGAAGCATCACAGAAACACTTGCATTACACAGACTTCTTCTATATTAACCCAAGAATCTAAAAACGGCCTCATGGTCAAGCATTCTCCATTAACATCCTCCTAAACGAGAACCTACGCTGAGTGTTTGCTGTCTTCTTGCTAGGGCAGGAGAAATAGCTAAAGTCAAACCACAGCTTAGTGACGTCTTAAATACTAGCAAATTCCATAATGTTGCCTCCTATTATATCGAACTGTATTTCAAAAGTTATAATAATGTTTTTTATTTGGCAGACACTTTGTGCATTTTCAAGTTTGTAGAAAGACAGTTACTAGAAGATTCATCAAAGTATCCAGATGTTTCGAGATAAGTCAGAGGTCATCTTCCTATGAGGAGAAACAACATATGAAGAAAAAAATCAAAGGATGATTATAATTTCTGCCATCTTGCCTTGAGAATCTGTTTCCTCCCAAATAGTCTTTTGATAAAAGCAGACTGGCAGAAACCATTTTGTCCTGCCACAGAAGTTTTCTTAAATTAGTGGTAAATAAGATCATAGAAATAGTTGAAGTACCTTCCTTTTATCCATGATTCCTGGGTATAATCCCTAATTAGTGAATCTCATGAGAGAAAATATGAGGGAAAATATTTATGTAGTTTGTTTTGTTGTTGTTGTTGTTGTTGATTGCTTAACTCAAAGAATTTTTGAAAGAAATATAATTACTTAGCATTTGACATCCGTGATGCTGGAAACTGTATTCAAGATTTCCCACTTGCTATTGCCTACTCGTGAAAATTAGCAAATTAGATTGGTTCAATTATTCTTCTGTTTACAAAAGAGCCAAGTCCTACTAAATAAGCTTAGTAAGTTGCATAAGTTGCCCATAGTCAGAAAATTAGTGCAGCAGAGCCCAGGCTCTGTGTGGTCAGCCCTACATTGTGTTCTTCACTCTAATTCCAGTCTCCAGATTGCCATGTTTGACTATTTTTCAAATAATAATCTTCAAAGCTAAATAAAATTCCTTGAGGTTACAGAAGACAGAAGACAGTAAAATGTTGGACTCTTCATTGAGTAGTAATTCTTTGAATTCTGTATAGCCCTGCAGCCTTAACTCATTTTGTGCTGCTATAACAGAATACCTGAGATTAAATGGCTTGTTTGTTTGTCTCTTTTGTTTTTCTTTTACTGAAAATAGATTTCTTTCATATAATATATCCTGATTATGGTTTCCTCTCCCTGTACTCCTTTCACTTCTTCCCTACCTCTCCTCCTATCCAGATTCATGCCCTTTCTGTCTCTCATTAGAGAAAAACAGATTTCTAAGGGATAACAATATGATAAATATAGACATAAAATATAAATCAAAACTAAACATATAGGAATAAGACAAAACAAACAAGCAGAAGGAAAAGATCCCAAGAAAAGGCATAAAAACCAAATATTTATGGAGATATGTACTCCTTTGCACTCTCAAAAATCCCATAAAATCACAAACTGGAAGCCATAATAATATGCAAAATACCAGTAAGTGAGGAGAGAGAGGGAGAGAGAGAAAGAGAGAGAGAGAGAGAGAGAGAGAGAGAGAGAGAGAGAGAGAGAGAGAGATCTGATATGACATTATGGGATAAGGAAACTCCAAGGATGCCACTGAGTTCATCTGTTGGCCATTTATAACTCCACCCAGAGAGAGAGAAAAAGTCACTGTCTCTTTATTTCCAAATTCAACTCCCCAGTTTCTTCCCAATCTTTGTAGCAGACTACCTGTTGTGGCCACTCCTAACAACTAGCCTTATTCTCAGGGGACTAAGCAGAAACTGGTGAGGCAACCCAATTTGCCCCTTCTTGTAGACCCCCTCAGCAACCTCCCCAGACTATCCCCATACCTAAGTGTCAGCTCCCAAACCTAGAAAGACATTCTAGTCAGAACCCCAGTGGCCAAACCTAGTAAGATCTCAGAAGAGTTTCCTACCAGGCAATACACAACTACCACACCCTTCTAAGAACCAGAGAAAGCAACAGAAAGCAAAGAAGAAGACATCTACCCAAAACAGACAAGACCAGATATTGACATTTAGAGGGTAATAAACACAGATTCCTGGATACCAGAATGAAAAACATAATAATAACAGCCAGGATAATGTTTCCACTGAAACTCGGCAAACCTAATACAATGAGTCCTAAGGAATATAACATAAATGAAGCATACCACAAAGACCTTAAAATAGCCTTTATGAATATGATAGAGGTCCTTAAAGAGGAAATGAATCAATTCCTTAAAGAAAACAAACTGTAGAAGGAAATGAATAGAACAGTTGATGACCTGAAAGTTGAAATGAAATCAATGAAAAAAAACACCTGAAGGAAATCTGGAAATGAAAAATTTAGGAATTCATAAGCAAGCCTCATGAACAGAATAAAAGAGATGAAAGAGAAAATCTCAGGCACTGAAGACACAATAGGGGAAATGGATCCCTGAGGGAAAGAAAATACAAAAGAAGAGAGGAGGAGGAGGAGGAGAGAGGAGGAGGAGGAGGAGGAGGAGGAGGAGGAGGAGGAGGAGGAGAAGGGGGAGGAGAGGAAAGAAGACCCTTGTTCAAAGAAAATGTTAAAAAAAAAATCAAGAAACTATGGAACACTATGAAAAGACAAAAATCTATGCATAATAGAAATAGAAGAAGGAGAAGAAACCAAGGCCAATGGCCCAGAAAAATACCGTCACCAAAACCACAGAAGTAAAATTCTTAACATAAATAAGGAGGTGTTTATCAAGATACAAGAAGCATACAGAAAACCAAATAGAGTGGACCAGAAAAGAAATTCCACTTCGCACATAATAATCCTATCATTAAATATACAAAACAAAGAAAAATATTTAATATGCAAGGAGGAAAGAGTAAGTAACATAAAGACAGAGCGACTTGAATAACATCTGGCTTCCCAATGGAGACTCTTTAAAAGTCAAAAGGGCCTACACACTGTAAGAGACCATAGGTGTCCCAGAATACTGTACACAGCAAAACATCAATCAAAACAGACAGATGAAAAAGGACATTCCATAATAAATCCAAATTTAAGCAGCATCTATCTACAACTCCAACCCTATGAAGGTTCTAGAATGAAAATCCAACCTGAAGACGGTAAGCACATGCAAGAAACACAAGAAATGATATTTTTATCATGCCATTAATGACTGCAGTGAGCTCAGATTTTTGCCCTTGATTATACAGTCCAGAGCAAGGAAGGTTTCTTCTTAAATTCTTCATGAGTAAGCATCATTCTCATACACGGTCAAGTACTCAAGTACCAATGACTACAGCATGGAAAATTCAGTACTCAGGCTGGCCTGACTGTGTCAAGGCACAAGGCTACTACTAATCAGTAGAAACAAGTAGGGTCATCAAAGGAATATGAGTGTACATTTGCCAGAAGAGAGAGTACATTAATACTAATTTTAAAAAGTTAACCTATTGCTCTAACCAACAGCAAAGCAGATGCCCTAATAGATGCTGAAGCTGTAGGGAATGAGCTAGCATATCGGAATCAGTGCGCTCTAGGAATAGCTGTGCTCAGCAGTGATTCCATCACCTTGTTGACATTTAGTATGAGCAAGCTATAGGTTCTGGTTTGATCAGGAGGAAAGGTAAGTGTGTATGGCTCCAATTGAGCAAGCACACAATGCACAAAAGTCTGGAGGAAGGGAGAGTGTCAAATATGGCTCTATAGACCTATGAGCCAAAAATAGTTTTCACTATTTAAAAGTTTAAAACACAAAAATATCATGCCTTAAAAATAAGAAATGTCAGTGTGCATAAATAATGTGGCAATGACAATACAGCCATGCTTGTTTTCCAACGTTAGTATACTGTCTGTGGCTGTGTATGTAGTATTTACTATGTGACAGAGACTTTTGCCAACTCTTGTGACAGAGTACTAGGGCTCAAATAGACATTCTTAACTCACAGAACCATTATAACCTGGAAACTTTTAGAAGTGCTAAGTGTTTCTGATAAGAAACTTTGGATATTCTGACTGAATATTAAAGATCCATAGTATAGAAAGATGCTACAAAGAAATATTCAAGGGTAATATTGTGCCTTTTTATTCAATAGTGCACGCTTTTGTATCTAGCAATAAAAATAACTGTAGTAATAACCAGATACTTGAAGTGTACTAAATGTGTTCCTAATATGTTATTTTTGTTTATGATATTATTAAAATATCACAGTAGCTTATGAAGTAGATAATATTATCATCATGATTTCACAGATAAAAAACAAATGCATCACAACCTTGAGTCACTGGTCACAGTGGTAGTAACTGCTGACTCCAGGTTGAAAACAAGATAGTTTGACACTAAGGTCAGAATTGTCCTATTCAAGTCTATAGTCGAGATGCATAAAAATGCTTTGAAAGGAAGGAAGGAAAGAAGGGAGGAAGGAAAGGAGGGAGGGAGGGATGGAAGAGAAGGAAAGAAAGAAAGAAAGAAAGAAAGAAAGAAAGAAAGAAAGAAGAAGAAAGAAGAAGAAGAAGAAGAGGAAGAAGGAAGAGAAAGAAAGAAGAAAGAGAAAGCCACACATGATTTCCATTAGTGTTGAAATCAGGGAGACAGTTATATAAAGAAGCTCTTTTAAGTCGTTTCCTCTCTTCTCTGCTTTCAGTGTTAGCATACTCGTGGCCTCTTCCACGAGAAGAGCTGCAAAAACATTTGAGGAGACCACCATCCCTGTGGGCAGCAGCTCAGCGTCCAATTTCATATTTTTAATACTTTCAGTAAGTTTAAAATGTTTAACTCTTCTTTTCAGACTATAAGTAAAAGTTGGGGCCCCTTATCACTCTCATTTGAACATCACGAATCTGAACATCCAAGATTTTAAACATTCCAAACTTCAAAAACTTAAAAGTACCAATATGAAGCTACAAGTAGAAACGTATTCACCTGACCTCATGTGAGGACCAGTCAGAAGCTTGCCCATAAAATCATTGCATAAGATCAACTTTAGGCTTTATGAAGAGGGTATACATGAGGCAGAGCACACTCCATATGTAGACGTGGTAGCATGTGTATACAACAACACCAAAATGAAAATCGCAGAATTCTGAAACCTTCTGATTGCAAGCCTTTTGGATGAGGGATACTCACCTTGGAGTTACATGTTTCAGTATTAAAAACAGCAATATGATGTTTTCTACATAATTTTAAGGGTAGTTTACGTTTCCCACAACAGGGCAGCCTTCCATTTTCTTCTTCTGTTTGAGAATGCTTAGCAGAACGGGTGTACAAAGAACACTCCAGATTGGGGAGGTGCTGCAGACAGACGGAGTAAGGTCATGCTGGGACATGTATAGTCATGGAGGAAAACCAAAACACGCTCAGTACAGGGACACCAATGAAGCAAAAGACACCAAAGCCAGAGATCTGACCTGTTCCTATTAGAAAAACAAAACCACGTTGAGCTGTGGGAGACACTTGAAAAGTACGATCTGAATCTTGAACAATGTTTTCCATATGGTGCATATGTCACTATAGGCTTCCCAGATTGGCAGCCCACTACACAGTGAAATGCACATTTCCGATTTCAGTCCATAAACACTAGAAATTGTTTCCCTGCATACCTTAAGATTGTACTGGAAAGAGCATAAAAGCAGCAAATGACCGTTAATGTATTTTACATATATAAGAGAAATTTATTAAAAATTACTGTTGATTTAAAGACTAACAATTTTCAGAGGTATTTCTTGAATCACATTATTGAATCGATTGGTAAGTATGTTGTGACTCACTTGCCAGGTGTACTTTATGGAGCCTACTTTTATGATTTCAAATAATATACTGTGCATAGGAGGTATTGCCTTATTGTTTGTATGTTTCCCTTGATATTTGAAGGGCTGTGGACCAGAAGAGCCACTTACACCTTATGGAACACATTGGATTTTTATTCAGCTTTTTTTTCCCTTAACAGCAAGATAAAAATGAAAAGCAACACAAAATAATTTTCAGTTAATTCTTTCACTATAATAAAGTAATTGGCCTGGGAAATCAGGAACAAGTTAGACAAAATTCTGCTCTGTGTTACCAAGTTTCTGATTCTATTAATTAAATACAGTGAGCTGGCAAACTGTGGAAATTGTCTCGCAGCACCAGCTGACTGACTTATAGAAAGAGCATCAATAGACAGATTTGTCTGCTACCATAGAAAGAAGTAGATTCATGTCACATGATCAAAAGTTACATATTATTATAGAAATTTTTTTAAAGAGAAGTATACTACACTCAGTTAAGGATTTTACACTTTTTTAGGTGATAAATCTCCTAGAGCAGCATGGCTCAGCCTGTCAGTTGTGACCCACCAAAAAGGCATAGCTATTTACGATTCATAGCAATAGAAAAATTACAGTTATGAAACAGCATCAAGAATAATTTTATGGTTGAATTATTATGAAAAAATAATTTTATGGTTATAATTTTAACACTACATGTGTTAAAGGGTCACGGCATTAGGAAGGTTAAGAACCACTGTTATCCTATAGAGCCTAGGACTCTTCTTCCTGTGCGTACTATGTAACTGAGTGATTACACAATCACCTATTCACAGGTCAAGAGCTAGATTGAAAACTTCCAACCGTATGTGGCTTTTAAGTGTTCTTCTGATTCAAAAACCCTAATTCATGATTCCATTTTTTTACTCATGTGACATAGTCATCAGTAGTTCAGAGAGATAGGCTATCCCATAAATTCCATGGAATTCTGGAGGACTAAGTGGCTTTGTTGAGAACCATGGAAATGCATACCTTAAGGCCACAATACTGATCATTTGGGAGACTGTTTCATTACTGTGCATGTATGGTTTACATAGGAAGAATGGCAGCTGGGTACTTTCTTTTGCTAATTTCTTAGTGCTGATTCTCTTAATTTATGAAAGAATATTTTGTATTTCATTACTCTTCCTTTGTGGGTATTCTGGAAGGGGGGCAATAAGAAATGATAGAAGGAAAGTATAAAGACTTAGGAAAATAAATAGCATAATTACATTTGACCACAAAATATATTACGGCTTGTCTTTTCTCAGTCCTGCTTCATTCTAATTACTAATAATGGAAGTTTTGGGTTTTGTAAAGTAGAGTAGAATTGAAAGCTCTGAACATTAAAGCTGTGATTGGGATCCATACGTGAAGAAATAAGAGTCCTTTTCCTTTTAGTAGCTGACAGACATCCCATAATGAGCACATTTTGTAGCCAGAGAGAAAGAAAATGAAGATTAAAGAAAAGCTATTCATGACTATGGGAGAAGGGAGAGAAACCGCACTTACACAGCAAATCCCGTTAAGCTTCCTAAGCGACAGAAGGAAAAAAATCCATAATTTAAAGGTCACATTGGCTTGTTTGAAGTAGTGTGGCTTTCAGAAAACTAAATAACCTGTATGGGAATATACGAATGTCTGCTAGCAACCACTTTTACACTGTAACAAAGGAATTATCCTTAAAATGTGATGACATTGGTCACCACTGATACTAGCTACAAGTACTCTCCAGGTGAAGAGGTCCCTTTTTCACAGGCTAAAGCATTTCTTAGGACTTCTAAGAGATTAAAACCATAGGATAATTTTAGGTTTTCTTTATAGAATATGTATGTAGATTTCCCAGGCACTCAAACACTTATATTTTTTGTTTGTTTTATACATGCAAGGAATGTATTTTGATCAAATCCACCCATTCCCTCCCTCCAAGTAATTTCTGAAAACATTTTATTTAATATGCCATAAAAGTAAGTGCCCACTAAATAACCATTTGAGACTTAATGTCTTTAATTAAAAAACAGTTTAGTTATGAGAAAATTTTTACTCTGAGGCTAAAATAGATTTTGTGACTTAAACTGCAACTGTCAACTTGTTCCCGAGATTGTGACAGAAAGGACGGCATCCCATCACGCTGTTATTTACAGTTAACTTTAACCCCTTAGGCTGACAACAAACACACAACCCATATTGCCATAATCAGAGGCCAAGAAGACTGTTGGAAAAGGAACTGTGACCATTTCCAATAGAAGACGAAGCACAGCAACAACCGTAAAGAGTGACATTTGATATTAACGACACAAATATAAACACTGGGGTGTCACTGTACATGGAGCAAGGCAACCTGTGCTGCCTGCCATACTGTTGTGGCAGCCATACCATAAACCTGCCCCATCTAAAACAGCTATTGATTCCTCTGTGTTTAGAATTCCCAGAGTTCTTTTGGTTCCAGGAACCACCCTGAAATCTCACAGGAAATGGTGACTTGCTTGCTTATTTACTTTTTACTTCATTTATTTTTGAGATTATAATTTCACAATTTCCTCCTTTCCTTTCTTCTCTACAAAGCCTTCCATATGCCCTTCTTTTCTCCCTTTCAACTTTTTCTTGTTGTTAAATACTATATGCATATGTATATGATGCATATGTATATATTTTTAAATATATAAACACAACCTGGTCATCTATATAATATTCTTTGTATGATTGTTTTCAGGGATGATCATTTGGAATTGTGTGACTAATTTGTGTACTCTTCCCTGGGAAAGACTATTTCTCCAGTTCTATGTCTATGGTTCTTTGTGTAGGGTTGAGATCTCCTGAGAATTCCTTTGTCCCCCTTAGCATGTCTGTTGCCTGTATTCAGCTCATATTGGTGAGCCTTTATGAGTGTAGCTTCTGGCATCACTAGCAGACACAGTCTCACATAAACACCCCATTCCTCTGTCTCCTGCAATATTTCCACCTCCTTTCCCACAATGGATCCTTGAGTCTTGAGTGAGTTGTTTTGTAGATCTTCCAATTGATATTGAATGCCACAACTCTGCATTTTGATTGATCTTGGTTATATTTAATAATCTCTGTCTGCTACAAAAACAAGTTTCTTTGATGAGGGATGAGGATTACATATATCTGTGAGAATAAAAACAAATATTTAGAATGTAGTTAGGAATTATGCTAGTTTAGTAAAGTGCCCTTTGTAGGTTCTCCTCCAAGATCCATGACTTCATTAGCCTTGGGTACTTGGCCAGGTTTTTAGTTGTTGAACAGGTCTTAAGTTCAATTAGAGAACTGTTGGATACTCCTGAGATACACATGTCATTGGTGACACTACCACATTTATCAGGCATTGTTGTGGCCATTGGCACCATAGCTGGGCAGGACTGTTGGCTGCTTCCCTCCTTTGGAAGCTTGCATGATACTTTCTGGTGCCATAAAAACTGATCATCAGGGAGAAGGTATTGAGGTAGATCTAGCTCAGAGTCTTTTGGCTTTGTGTCTGAAGTAAATGGTATGATCAACAATAGCGAATTACCTTCCATCTCCAGGGGAAACAAGAAGAAGAGCAAGAGCCTGCAATGTTTTGGGAACTCTCTTGGACAACCCTAACCAAAGTTGTTTTCTTATTTTTTATTATTAGAAAATACATTGAATGCTAGAGTCTATATACTTAAAATTGAACTTTATTCAGAAGCCATCCTAGAAGCAAGTATTCTCAATCATGTTGTGCTTATCATGATACATTCATTTTAAATCTTCCATCACTTGATAAATCATTTCCTGTATCTGCTTGGATGCCAGTGGCTCTATTCTTAAACAATGTTAATGGTGCAGAATAGTTCCTAGTAATATCTTGCTAGGAGAGCTATGTGTCTGTATTGTCCCAGCCCTTACGACTCCTGCTTTCTCTGTTATGTGGCTGGGTGCCCAGGGAATGAATTCACTAGCTACTGCCTGGTAGAGGAAGAGAATCAAACGCTGGCACTTGGCAGCAGCCTCCCCTCCTGCAGCTGTTGAATGCTAAATTAATTATTTCTGATGTGTTTCTTCAGCTGTGCGAGACAGGGCTGGCCTAGCACAGCAAGAGCCTTTCTAGTCCTTAACACTGCACTTGAATGTCAGAGCTATAATAAAGGGGACAAAGTGAAGTGACTTTTTCCCAGGACAGAAATTGATGCTGAAATGCACTCGACATATTTCCTGCTGTTCGTGTGCATGAAGGCATATGTACAGATGCTCATTGTGAGCCTTACGTGGGAGCTTTGGAAGCGTAATAGATTTTGCACAGGTGTATGAGTTGAGCAAACAGAGCCTTCGAGGAAAAGCAGCACTATTCAGATGGAACCATAGCAAGAGCCTCTGTCCGTGTGAGCAGTAATGGATGGGCTCGGTGGGAGACTGCACAGTAAAAAGATGGAAGTGACTTTTCTGCCTTCTGCTAAGAGAAACAATCAAGGCCAATGCATCTGAAATTCACTAACTTGGCATTAGATGCCCTGTAACAATTCAGTACTGTACGCTTGGTAGGCGTGGCCACTAAGCACAGCAATTTTGAGAGAGGCAGAGAAGGCTCACAGAAAGCACCTACAATATTAACATTCCCCTTAGCTCTGAGTGACTGACTGTGTGGCTACAGACAATGTGGCCTTTCTGTTTCTCTTATCTCATTTGGGTTCTAATCATGTAAATGTATGGACTGCTGACCCTGGATATATCCTACAATTTAGAATGAACCTCCTGCAATTTCACTATTGTATGCATAATCAACGTATGAATCATAATGTAATAGATTTATGCAGCCTCATGCGCATACATTCTACACTGAAGTCTACTTATTAGAGGGAAGCAAATTTCACACTGAGCCTTTCTCTACAGTCTTCTTAGATTAAAACACAGAAATATGACCTATTTCTGGTTTGCGGATTTCTTTCTAGAAGATATGTGACTAGATGTTGACAGAAAGCAATTGATGGGCTTCGCTTTTCCTGATAAGCCTTAGAAAATGTAAGAATTTATGTCAATGTGTATTGCTGTGTAAACAGAGCAGTCTATGTGCTTTCCTCGTTTTCCTCTTATGAAGGTAGAGTTAAAAAAAAAAAACAAGTCTTTGTTAAAAATTAAAAAAAAAAAAAAGCCCCCATTTCCCTCTGGAACCAGCTGGAAGCCATTGCTCTTTGCTCCTTCTTCAGCATTATGTTTACTGCTCACAAAGGAAGACCTTCATTCATTATTCTTGTGGGCTGCCTGATGATAGCCTTTGTAGTCTAAACAACTAATTCATTAGCATTTCATCTTTTCCTGCTAGTTGCTCTGTTGTAATCTGAATACTAATTTCACTTAATCTTCAATCACTTAAAAAGTAGGTTCCATAGCCAGATACGTGGCATAGACATGGTGTATACACGGTGAAAGCATGTGGGAGACAGAGGTAGGAGGATAGTCAAAATTTGAAGAAAGCCTTGTCTGAAAAGCAAGTTCCAAGGCAGTTGGAAATATATATAGATCCTTCCGTTAGAAAGCAGAGAAAAAGGAAGAGAGGAAGAGGAGGAGGAAGAAAGGGAGAAGGAGAGAAAAAAAGGAAGCACGGATCTGGATAGAATTTAAAAGAAGTATCAGCTTCAAGATAAACACATTTCCTCCTACCATACATGCACACTTAGAAGGGCTCTAGATTGTGGCACATGCTGCACTATGTGTTTTAATTTTCTCTCTTTAAAAGGAATTCTTCAACATTCATTTTTTAAGTTTGATCTGTAAAGAAATAAGGCGAATATCAACAATGCTTCTTGTTTGTACCAGAGGTCTTTCCTGATAATAAAGATTATTTCAGAGAAATTACCTTAATGTAATGCAACTTCAGCATCATGTGTAGCAAGGGTCCTGCAATTGCTAGAAGACAATCTGTGTGCTTTGGGAAGACTCATCAAGTGTTTTAAGCTGAGATACATTTAATTCACCACTGACTAGAAAAAAATGTAATGTGAGTTGCATAACTAATTTACATGGTACATGGCTGTCTTTGGCCATACAATACAATAGATAGTGTATACAAAGCATCTCAACATATGAGCAGCATATAAATAACATGTATGTAGTTTTGTCTTCATGCTGGTTCATATTTTCTACTTACAGCATACGTTTAATTCAGTGAAATTAAGGTTCATTAGTCACATGCGACTAATAGCTACACTATTGACAAACCCAGGCTTGATGCGTTGCTTTGAACTGGATGTGCAATGGATCTTGAGGTATCCAAAGGAGCTGAATGATTCCCAAACTACAAGTATCACCTTAGCAAGAGATTTCCTAGATGCACAGAGTCATGTAATAATCTATTCTTTTACATTTGGATTTATTCTAATACAGTTTATTTTAAAAATAGATGCACATTTATAGAAAAATTCGGACAGTATAGAATTTCATACATTTGTGCCTGCTTAATAAATTAATATGATGTCACAATTAATGAACCATTGCTGATACATTGTTATTAAATAAACTTCATGCCTATTTCACAGTAAGCTGTTTTTCCTAATGCCCCCTTTCCTGTCACAGGATCCCATCCAAGACACATCACATTTAGTCTTAGGGCCCCTCTCCTGCTGCTTGTTGCAATATCTAGTATTTTTCTGTTTCTAATAACTTTAGCAGGTTGAAGTTTTTGTAGCATTCTTAGTCACACTTGTTTAATTATGTTTTTATAGTTATTTGTGGGGCTTTGGGGTTGAGAAGGAAGCCCACAGACAGGATCTCCCATTTGCGACACATAGTAGCAGTAGTGGATATTCTTGGTGAGATAACCCTTCCTGCTTAGTTCTACTAATATTTGTCAGGTTTCCAAATTCTGAAACACTCCTTCTTTGGTTTATTCTTTGGAAGGAAGTTTCTATACACAGGACAAACTCCTTATATACAGGACAAACTCCTTGAGGGTAGGACAACTACATAAATAACTTATTTATGAAAAGGAAGTTTTTTTATAGTTTATTCTCAATTTATTTTTTAATGAAAAACATTTTTTCATAAAGTATATTCTGATGACAGTTCCTCCTCCCTCATCTACCCCATATCCTTCCCACCTCCTATAGTTACAGCTTTACGCTTTCTTGTTTTCTATCTTTAGAAAACAAATAGGCATGTAAAACCAGAAAACAATCCAGAACAAAAACAAAATAAACAAAAAAAAATCCCATGAGGAACAAATACACATGTACATAAAAACACAAAATCATAAATCATAATATATAAGCAAAGGGACAGTAAGGTTAAAACAAACAAACAAAAAAGCCAAAGCATTTTAGATTAAAAAAAAAAAAAAGCTTTACCACTGAGTTTCTATATACTGGACATTTACATCTGGACATGAGCCATGGGGCCTGCCCTACGTGTGATTTGTGTACCCAGTGAAATTCCATTGGAATTTCACAAAGGCTAAGTTTTCCTTTGTGAGCAGTTGACCCTTGGAGATAGCGTCTGGTTAGGGATGGAGGCTCATGTCCACTTCTCCTCTCATGTTCGAATCCCTCTGGCTTGGACATGTGCAGATCCTGTGTATACTGATGCAGTCTCTGTGCGTTCATAAGTGATGTGTCCTGTCCCATCTGGTAAATACTGTTTTCGTGGTATCCTTCATCCCTTCTGGCTCTTACAACCTTTCTGCCTCCTCTTCTGTGCAGCTTTGCAAGCCCTGATGGGAGTGGGTGGATGAAGACAGCCCATTTACAACTGGGTTTTCCAATCTTAGCACATTATTCAGCTGTAGGTCTCTGAATGATTTCTCATCTATCTTCTGCAGGAGGAAGCATCTCTCATCTGTGCGACACTGATCTTAGGATATGACAGAGTGTCATTAAGAGTCATTTTATTGGTATGTGCCAATCAGAACAATAGTACTTGTTTTTCTCTATGTCCATGGCCTACATAGGCTCAAGTTCTTGACCACCTGAGCAGAGTCAGGCATGGTTCTATTTCACGGAGTGGGCCTTAAATCTGTTTAGATAGTGGTTGGTTACTCGCCCTTTTGTGCCATTGTTTCACCAGCATATTAAGCATGTAGGTCACCATTGTAGATGGAAGAATCATAGCAGAGTTAGTGATTGCTTTTCTCCTCTGGTAGTGTGCTGAGTACCTTGTAGTACCATGAACATAGGCAGTAGGGGTAGAGGCTCTAGTCAAGTATCAGCATGACTTCTTGATGTTCAATTATACATACATGCATGTATAATTTGTTCAATGATACTGTTTATATCTGTTTAGGTTCATTACTCTGTTTAATACTTTAGATTATACGCTAATCATACTTTCTGTTGCTTCCCCATTGCCATTGGACATGCAGTTTGCTTGTTTTCTCTTTGTCATATCTCTATCACTCGGGTCCTTCCAGGCAACTTTTGCTTTATTCTTGATAACTCCTTTGTTTTTCTGCAATTGTAAGATTTTCCAGGCTCATTTTTGCATGATTCCTGACCTGAACTCAAAATCAGGAATGATAGTTCTTTTATTGTTTTATTTATGATGAATAGTGTGTGTATGTGTGTGTGTGTGTGTGTGTGTGTGTGTGTGTGTGTGTGTTAAAAACTAACAAAACAAAGATTTGGGCACTATTTATTCTTTTTGATTTTTAACAAACTCTTTGGTGAAACTGAGCGGTATGTACTATCTTGAACATCTTACCCATGGCAGATGTTCCTATGGTTTAAGAAAAGGAAATCTCTAGCAACGTTATTCTCATCGTAGTAATCCAGGCAAATAAAAAAAACAAAAAACAAAAAAAGTGTACCCATTAGCAAGCTAAGTCTTCCTTTAATCTTTTTTTCTTCTGTTAGTCAAGTATGAAGGAGAACAAGACAATGTAGGATATTATGTTATAGTATATTATTTTATGTGACACTTGAAAAAGCTTCCCAATTAAAATAGAAAATATTTTGGCCCAAAGTAAGATGGAAGACTATTACTGTTGCTGGAAAAGATTTCGAAATAGTGCTTGTCTTCAGTATGTTACAAGGTCTTTAAAGACCATGTTTAAAGACTTTCATAAATGTACAGTCTCACATACACCATACAAATATTTCTTAAACTATTGGTGAGAATTGTAATTAATTTCCAAATGTCATTGCTAAACATTATTATAAGCATTCAGCCTGAGGATATTCAAATTATTCAAAAAAATGAGTACTACAGAAAATTGGTCTGTTTTTATCAGAGGCTTACGTGGAATAATACATATTCTGGTTACTCAATTGCAAATCGTTTAAGAGGCTCCTCTCTTGCCTCAGTCCCACAAAGTCACTAATAAACACACTTTTGTCAAAGAAACCAAGATTATTATTGCTTAAGACAAAGCTAGACTAAGTCAAGCAAGGATTTCCCTTAGAAGATCCACTGCAATTGATCTTAGGATGGTAAAAGGCATTCTTTCCAAGTATGGACACATGAATACAAAACAGTTCTGGAGTATGTTTGATTTCTCGCTTCTCATTCAGTCGGGCAGTGACCTCATGGGATCCTGGCCCCAGTTCAGTAGGTAATGTCACTCCCTTCCTCTGGCCACCCAACATTTCTGCAGACTGCTCTCTGTACTGCTGTAGTTACTTCTGTCTAGGCCATGCCTTAGCCTTTGGGTCTTGAACATCACCTTTCAAATATTCTCAGTAACTGGAGATTTTGTCTGGTTTCGGTCTGAGGAAGAGTAAACTACAAATTTATGGTATGGTCCATACTCCATAATTTAGACCAATATCTTTTCTAGACTTCTGTTGAATCTTTGGAACAAAAACTAAAAAGAATATGAACTGTTTAAGTACACTTGCTTAAAGTAATTAAAGGTAAGGTTGTGTAGGGATTTCAATACCGGAATCTTACTAAACAATAGTTACAAGAAACTGTACCTGAACTCGCAATTATTCATATTGATTAAACATATTTAAATTAGTGTAATTACCCCATTTACCATAGTGTCATTATTCTAAAGTTTTATTAACACCATGGATTTTTGACAAAAATATTAGAAAATCAAACTTCAGTTATTAATCCATGAATTTCCATGGCCTAGAATTCACTTCTTGCTAAGCTTGCTGTTTCCTGTAAATAGGTCAGTTTTTAGAAAGCAATCCTTTATACTGGAGTAAAATATATCTCAACATCTACGAGACTCAGATGACGAATTGTATGCAGAAATATTTTGAAATAATAAAGTTCTCGGTAAGCATAAAATATATGAATATCAGTTTTATCACTCAGTGTATGAAAATGTATCAGGTCTGCATTCTCTTGAAAGGGTTATTGGCCAGCTAAACATAAGAATAAGAGAAGGAAGATAAGATGACCAAAGTTCTGGAGTTTTCTACTTTAACAGTAAACCACAAGCCATTCTTTTAATCTTAACTAACCAGAGCATGGGAAGCAAGTGGCAAAACTGAGAACTAGAGAATATAAACAAATCTGGAGCCAGGACTCAATAACAGTCAGACCAGAAACAAAAGAAAACGGAAGGAGGTGATGTGGCTGAATCACCCCTGCCATTGGGGCACCTCTGCCTTACGGCACCTCTGCCATTACGGCACACCCACTCTTCAAGACTGGGAGTATAGAGGCAGCGGTTTCACGTCATAATTCTCTCTGAGCAAAGACAAAACTGTCAGAAAGAACGTCATAAAAAGCTTCCAGTTCCGAGTTCAACATACAAGAAATAATAAAGTCAGAGCTAGTTTGGAAGTGAGTCCTAGACGAAAACCTGAGAAGTGTTCCAGGCTTACTCTCAAAGGTTGATTTTGGGGTCATTCTTGTTGCCAGGTTGGATACGTTCAGCTTCCAACCTGTGCTTTAGACACAGTTTTAAAGGTAGCGATCAAAGTAGGCAGGATCAGGGAGGAACCAGACCTCAAGTTTATGGATGTGGACTAGGAAAGTGGCTACGACTCCATGCCCACTGTCCACTTGTGGTCTGAAGTCCCAAGAGCCAATGTGTGGCACATCATAGGCTGCGAAGAGACAACTTGGCCTTGAGTGGATCAGAATACTCGTGTACAGTGAGAAGATCTTGGGTTCATTAAACTTCTTGGCACTTCTCACAGATGGGGGAAATTGCTCCGATATATAGCGAACATATAAAATCTAGTAACTTCTATTTCCTTTAGAGTTGAAATTGAACCTATATTTCACTTGGAACATAAATTCAGAGTTCACAGTAAGATCTAAGTTACAGTATCATATCCTATACCATAATATTTATTTCCAATGACCTTAAGTGCTCTGACACAAATAGACTCAGCATACTTGCTTAATCCTGTTGTGATCCACTTTCACAGCAAACTTAACCTTAATTTAAAAAAAAACTGTCTAGATTGTTTAAAACATATTTATGTACACTGTTCAATGTAATTATTAAAGTGGAAATATACAAAGTAATCTTGTCCTAAACAAACAACTGTGTAGATAATTTTTCTTGAAGAAAAATTATTATATTAATAATAAAAAACAGTAAAATTCCTACCTTGAATATCTAGCCAATGTTAAGTTATGCCCTGGTAATTTAATCCGGCACTTACTTCCTGGAATATTATGAAAACCACACTTCAGGTTGAAATATAGAAAATATTCTGACATTAAATGAATTCTCTGTATAAAATAACTGACTCAAGGTAAAATTTGTGATTGACATTTTAGGATAAAAATAAAATCGACTCTTCCTATGTAATGCTTCAGAACTTCTATAATGATCTCCACGTCTCTTCTCTTCTTCCCCTCCTTTCTTTTTTCAGCAATAGTAAGAAGGAACAGCATGAAGCTCATTTCAAGCCATCTAATAGGATCAGATGATTTCAAGCCATACACTAGGGTCAGTTTGACACTTGCCTATAGCTGCTGCTTAAGCGGTCTCTGTTAAGACAAATGTATTCTTTTCTCATGTTAGAAACCATAATGGTTACCCACAATTTAACTATCAAAAATACTTCTCTGTGGAAGATGATAGAATGAAAAAACCCTTTCATCATACCCACCTACTTGCAGAACATTTTTTTTTTTCATTTCAAAGAAACCTCCCACGAAGCGTGTCCTGAGCCCCTGATGTGTCTGAAGCACAGTCATTGACCCCAGGGACTCTGCATTGGAGGGAAACCCCTGAAAGGTCACAAGTTCAGCCACCCCCACAAACACTCTCACTTCTTGGCCCCTTCTGTGTTATGTCATTTCCCTTTGCACCCCATGGAAAGAGACATTTAAATTGCAACACAGAACAGCTGCCATTTGACCTCTTGAGAATTGGTGTTTGAAAGAGGGCTCTGCATGCCTGCTTCACTCCAGAAAATTATTATAGATGATGTGGTTGAGTCATGTGGCACATGGTAAAAAATAAATAAATAAACAACCCTCATGTTGACACATGACTTAAAGCTAACACTGAAGGCTTTATGTTAGTGGAATAAAATATTGATTTCTAAGAAATGTCGCTTGCCTTGTTTTCTTTAGCAAGGAAAATCAACTCTTATTTTTCTATTACACTGAAAGTCAAGTGGATGAACCTTGTGATATCTCAAAACCTAAACATTCAAAAATTGCTTTCCATTTTGCAAGAATAAACAAAAAATTTGATGTATGAAAACCTAGGAGTTCTTCTTATCCTTTCTTCTCTCTTTGACTGCTGAATTACTGACCTGGAGCTCTTTACTTGGTGGTCTGATGACTCATTTCATTTATAATAAGAGAGGATAGTAAAGAGACTTGTACTTGAATGCTTAGATATACAGGCAATTAAAAGCCTGGTGGGTGGGCTCCTTGCCTATAAGGCTGGGCTGCTCATCCGGCAGGTAACACTGGATCCGTTCTGTGGTGCCTACTAGCGATCTAGGAATGAAGTGCATAGAGACTGACAAAACACTCAGAAGATCACATGGCCTCTTAGATATCAAGTTTTATACTCTCTGAAGCCTTTGAAAACTGTTATTTTTCTCTTTTAAACATAAATTCAGCTGTATGGCTAACAGAACAACTGAGAGGTTAATGTTTGCTTACCATGAATGAAGTTTTGAGTTCCATCTGAGTTTCAAAACCAACAATAGCAAGAACAGAATTCAAATATAAACTTGACTTGGAAAAAGAATCTTATATTAGCAGACTTGATCATAGTGTGGGGACTGTGGCAGATATTAGACTAGAATACTCAACATTTAGTTTTTTAAGCCAGGTTCCCTGTTCTCTCTCTCTCTCTCTCTCTCTCTCTCTCTCTCTCTCTCTCTCTCTCTCTCTTCTCTCTCTCTCCCTCTCTCTTTGTCTTCCTCTCCTCCTCCCACCTTCCCATTCCTTCCCTCCCTCCCATCCCCTCACCCCATCTTCTAATATGGTAGGCATCCCTAACAATCTGGCTAAATATCAAATACACCTTGTCTCTGGCTCATCTTTGCCACTGTAACCACATTAGTAGAAGGCACCATATCTTCACAATGGGGTGTGAATGGTCTTTATACTTTCTGCATCAGTGATTGCTTTATATTTTAATTTTTATTTATTTTAATTGTATGTGCATAGTTGTTTTGCCTAGTACATGTGTGTCTGTGTGAGATTGTTGTAGCCTCTGGAACTGGAGTTAACAGTTGTGAGCTGCCACATTGGTGCTAGGAATTGAACCCCGGTCCTCTGGAAGAGCAGCCAGTACTCTTAACTACTGAGCCATCTCTCCAGGTCCAGTCTTCATGCTTTCTATAGTCTTTCTTGACACTCTCTATCTTCTGCCTTTAGAAAACTCTTTAGAAAATGCAAACCTAACCGAAGCTCTGCTTAAAACCTTCAGTGGCTCTCTGTCACCTCAAGGTCAAGTTCAGGTTTTTATTGTGTTAATATATTTGGATTTACCATCACTTCATATAAGCCAGAAGCTGAAAAGGAGCCACATCCAGATAGCTCTTCTTTGCCTTCTGTATCTGCAATTCCTTTTCATTATCTTATGGCTGCAAATCATTCCTTTCACTAGAAACTTTCTCTACTAAGCCCCACCCCTGCCCATGGTACTTCCTCTTTCACTCTGATCAGATGATATTGTCCACAGACATGTGTACACAGATATTTTGCCTGAACATCCATTGATTTACTGCATGCCATTTCTGTGAGGTAGTGACTTCTTCAGTCACTGTGAAACACATTGAAAGTATTTATTGAATGAACTGTGCAAAGCAAATATTTTCAGGGGGTTGTTTACTTATGTTTGGGATCAGTATTATTTCTGATTATCTACTTTCTGTTAGGTTGTTTTGATGAAGGGAAAAAGGTAAGACAATCAAGGAAGGATAAAAAACTTGTACTCAAGGCAATGAAAAACAGAAATATCACTGAAATAAAAATGAAAGTATGTGCAAAGCAGACTACTGTAGGAGTGAAGTGGAAAGCTGAGTGATTCCGATTGACCTGAATATTTCCTTAATTTTGGCTGACAGTTACTCTCACCTCCCACCACCTACATTTTTGGTCTTCTGTGGGACCGTGAAAGGATAGCTTGGTTTTCTGGTGGAGCACTGGCTAGAGATGGCCGGAGACCCTGCAAGGGATGGCATACATTTCACCACACTCCCAGACTCTAGACTCCTGACAACTGCCAAAGACCTTCATTAACCCTCCTTTCAGTCACATAAGGCAATACCCTTACAGCCCCTCCCAAAGAGAGGTTTGTGTCACCTAGCACAGGTGTGACTATAGGCCTCAGGGCCTCAAGAGATCTACACACTAATGAGATACCTAAAGGCCAGAGGGCATAGCCAATTAAGCATTCCTTCCCAAACTCTCCTCCCTCCTCACTCCCAATTTAACTCAGGTCTGCCCTGAGGTCTGGGTGGTACAGCTCATCCACTTTCCACCAAGACAATAAACTTTTTAAAACCTTGGACTTCCTTGTGTGTTTGGGGCCTGCTGTGGGAAACTATGGAGAAGGCCTTTGACTACCAAATCACTTAATCTCCACCAGAAGACTTCTCTATGTTCCTACCGCAAGGGCCGCCAACCCAAGCAAGCTAGCCAAGCCTTGATCCAACAAAGCGAGTCCCAGTAACCAAGAGTCTCTACCCCATGGGGCTCCACTAGAGCTCCCTCTTGCCCCTCTTGGCTGTGGGCCAGTTCAGCCCGCAAGCCCCCAGTCTCAACTCTTCTGCGGCTCCCAGTGGTGCCTGGGAGCCCAGTAGTCTGAGACCAGTTGATCCTTACAAGACTTCTTGTTCAGGGGTCCGCATCTAAGAGCTCTGCCCCCTGCGGGACTTCAGGCTGAGACCTCTCCACGCCCAGGCGGAGCCCCAAAGGCTTCTCACAGCCCAGTGTCCTCCCAGTGCTGCTTGGAAGGAACTCAGTCAAATTCCCATGCTTCTGCCTCCCTGAGCCGTGGCAGACATGTGGATCCACAACTCAGCTGAATAGGACCCATGCCCACGTGTGACCCACAGCCTCGCAGTCTTCTGTTTACTACCAGCAATCCTGAGAAAATTATTCAGACTCTCTGTTACTCAAATGTCTCACTTGTTAAGAAGAAGAATGTCTGTCCAGGTCATAGGTTCCTTTTGATTGACCAAAATAAGAGACATAGCATAGTATTTGTCTGATCATGACATTTCTGTGAATGAAGGTACAGAAAAAAACCCTCTTATTTTTTGTGACTATCATTTATTGACTAATATGACTCATTTAAAAATTGTTTATAAACAAACTCATTGCTGAAACACCTTATAAAAATAATTAAAATGTAAAACAAGTTAACACATGTATGCAATCCTAGGTGTGATCTTACCCACCACCACATTATCACCCCAGATTCAGCCCTCCTGGCACAAGTCTCTTACTTTTATGACTGGTCATTTTTGTGACCCATCACAGTTAACCAAGACTGTCAGTGTCACTGTGCATTAGGAGTTCCTTTTAAAACTTTAAAAAATATTTCATAATTTTCTACATTTATATGGTTTTAGTCATTTTAAAGCCCCCATTTCCCTCTTTTATCTCTTTCCTCTCCTACTGGAAAGCTTCTTTGGGGTGTAGTCTCTTTGTATGGGGCCTATAGAGTGTAATACTGCCTTCTCCTAGTGTCAGTGGGCATGCTTCCTGGAATAAAGACAACTCATCAGTGGCTACACCCTGAAGAAAATGACACAGCCACACAACTATATACTATAAATTGTCCCTCAGACAATAATTGGGACACATGGACCCTTATGCTATTTTGCAAGGAAATAGTAATGGGCCCAATCTTGTGAAAATCTTGACAGGTAACCACAGCAAAAGGGAGCTCATGAGTGAAATGGTCATGCCATGCCCAGAAAACACCTATCTGCTATGTATCTTCACATCCTATGAGTCTTAAAATTATCCACTAATAGCTCCAGTTGTAGTTGAGCTTTGTGCAGGTGAAAGATAAATAGTGTCATTCTTTTACATGTATATATCCAGTTGTCCTAGCACTGTGTTGTCTCTGATATGTATTTTTGATTCTTTGTAAAAAAACAACAAAAAAAACAAAAACAAAACAAAAACACCCCCCCCCCAAAAAAAAAACCCAAACCCAAAAAAGCCAGAGGTGACTGAAGGTGTGGGAACTTATATTTTGGTCTTTTAATCTATCCCATTGACCTGTGTATTTACTTTTGTGACAGTGACATGCCATTTTCATGCCTATGGATCTGTAGTATAACTTGAAAACAGATATGATACTTCTAGCAGTGTTCTTGTTGCTCAGGGTCATTATGTATCTAGGGTGTGTTTGTGTTTCCATGCAATTTAAAAATTAAATTTTTCTTAATTCTTTGAGACTGTTACCCAATGTGCTTCACTCGTCTTCACTCCTCCCTCACAACTGCTTCCAGATCTACAATCGCATTAAGCTCAGCCAGCCGTTGTTTTCCTCCTGTGCCTCTCTGCTTCTCACTGTTTCTTTCCTCTTTAAATCCATCACATCCAGTTTGTGTTGACCTTTTGGGTCTGGGACATGGCCTAGAGTGAGGTTTCACTGATGAAAACTGACTCCCCCTCCCCCAGAAGCTATCAAATACCAATAGCTCTTCAGCTAAGAATGGGAGAGACTTCATGTCCACCTCCGTATCTCCATGCCAAGATTGTATGTAGCTTCAGTTTGCATAAGTCCTCTTGCTTGCTGTCACAACCCCTATATGTTTACATCTGTAACTGCCCTGTTGTGTCCTGAAAACATGCTTTACTTGAAGTCATTTACCATCTCTTGTTCTTACGGTTTTTTCCGTTACCTCTTCTAAGAAGATACTGAGCCTTGAGGAAAAGGGTATAATAATATTGGGGTTCCATTTAGGGTAGAACACTTAGAAGTCTCTTATTCTCTGCATGTTGACTAGTTGTGGGTCTCTGCTCGTTGCCATATAGTCAAGAAGCAACTTCTCTGATAAAAGTTTAGATATACTAGTATAGTGTTAACTGTGCTGGATATGGGCTCATCCCTTTCCTGGAGCCAGCCTAAAATCCAATCAGACAGGGTTGATCACACCCATAACATTGTACCACTACTAATGTGGTGCGTATTTTGCCAGGCAGGTTGTTATTATAGTACATAGGGTTCACAGCTGGGTCAGATCTCTTCTCTCTTCTACTGACATAAATAGTACTTTTAAACACTGTGAAAGTATCCAGCAGGGATTCAGCTTCCCAGCCAATATCCACTTGATTTTTTTTTTTTAGTTTTTGTATTTTTTATTGGATATTTTATTTACTTTTCAGATGTTATCCCCTTACCCCATTTCTCCCCCCCCCACCCAGGAACCCCCAATTCCATCCCCCCTCTTCCTGCTTCTATGAGATGTGCCCCCACCTCTCCTCCCACTCCCACCTCCCCACCCTTGAATTCCTCCACACTCAGTGTCCAGCCTTCATGGGACCAAGGACTTCCTCTCCCAACTATGCTGGACAAGGCCATCCTCCCCTACATATACAGCTGGAGTCATGGGTCCCTCCCTATGTGCTCACAGACTGGTGGTTTAGACCCTGGGATTCTGGTTGGTTGGTATTGTTGCTCTCCTCATGGGACTGAGGGAAACATGAAACCCTTTCAGCTCCTTCAGTCTTCTCTCTAACTTCTCTATTGGGAACCCCTTGATCAGTTCAATGGTTAGCTGTGAGCATCTGCCTCTGAATATGCCAGACTCTTGCAGACCTCTAAGGAGACAGTTATATCAGGCTCCTGTCAGCATGCACTTCTTGACATCCACATCAGCATCTACCTTTGGTGATTGCACATGAGATAGATACTCAGGTGGAATGGTCTCCAGACGGCCCCTCATTCAGTTTCTGTCCACACTTTGTCTCTATATTTGCTCCCTTGAGTATTTTGTTACTCCTTTAAGAAGGACCGAAAGCATCCACACTTGGTCTTCCTTCTTCATGAGCTTCATGTGGTCTGTGAGTTGAATCTTGGGTATTTCAAGCTTCTGCCTAAAATCCAATAATCAGTGAGTGAATACCATGTGTGTTCTTTTGTGATTGGGTTACTTCACTCAGGATGATATTTTCTAGTTCCATCCATTTACATAAGAATTTCTCAAATTCATTGTTTTTAATAGCTGAATAATATTCCATTGTGTGAATGTACCACATTTTTTAGTATCCATTCCTCTGTGAAGGGCATCTGGGTTCTTTCCAGCTTCTGGCTATTGTAAATAAAGCTGCAGTGAACATAGTGGAGCATATGTCCTTGTTATATGTTAGAGCATCTTCTGGGTATATACTCTGAAGTGATATAGCTGGGTCCTCAGGTAATGATATGTCCAATTTTCTGAAGAAATGCCAGACTGATTTCCGGAGTGGTTGTACCATCTTGCAATCTTACCAACAATGGAAGTGTTCTCTTTCTCCACATCCTCACCAACATCTACTATCACCTGAGTTTTTGTCTTAACCATTCTGACTGGTGTGAGGTGGAATCTCAGTGTTGTTTTGATTTGCATTTCCCTGATGACTAAGGATATTGAACATTTCTTTAGGTGCTTCTCGCCATTCAAGTTTCCTTAGTTGAGAATTCTTTGTTTAGAACTGTACCACATTTTTTAATAGGGCTATTTGGTTTGTCTGGAGTCTACTTTCTTGAGTTCTTTGTATATATTGGATATTAGCCCTCTATCAGATGTAGGATTGGTAAAGATCTTTTCTCAGTGTGTTGGTTGTAGTTTGTCCTATTGACAGTGTCCTTTGCCTTACTGAAGCTTTGGAATTTTGATGGGAAATTGCATTGAACCCACTTAATTTTTAAGATATTGGTTTCTTTTCTATTTCTCTAAGAAATTGACTTGGCATTTTTATTGGTATTTTATTAAAGTTAGAAATTATTTTTGTACAATGGTGATTTTTTTTCCAAAATTGATCTTATCAAATGATGAGAATAGGAGGTCTTTTCAGTGTTCTAGTGTCTTCTTCAGGTTTTTCAGTTTTTCCAAGTTTTCATTATAGAAGTCTTTTACTTTCTTGGCTAGATTTATTCCAACACATGAGATTATTACAAATGAGATTATGTCTCTATTTCTCTTTTCTTATTGCTCTAGCTAGAGTGTCAAGTACTATATATTGTATGGGAATGGGGATCCTGAGCTCTCTCATCTTGTTTCTCATCTTATAGAAATACTTTGAGGTTTTCTCCATTTAGCATCATGGTGGCCTTAAGTTTGTCACACATTGCCTTCATTAAGTTAAAATATGTTCTTTCCATTTCTAGTTTCTCCAGGGACTTTATCTCGATGGATATTGGATTTTGTCAAAGGTCTTCTCTGTATCTCTCAAGTAGTTACACCATTTATGCCCTTGAAACCATTTATATGAGGAATTATTTGTATTGATCTCTGTGTGTGAATTATCTCAGGGCTGGAATGATGCCAGATTCATTATGATGAATTACCTTCTGATGTGTTTTTGAGTTCAGTTTGCACACAGCTTATTTGGAATATTTTTATCTGTGTTTATCAGGAAGATTGATCTAAAACTTTATTTCTCTGATACTTGTTTGCCTGGATTTGGAATCAGTATCATACTGAGTTTATAATAGAACATTACTAGTTTTTTTTTTTTTCTTTAAGATGTTAGCATTCTCTCGTTCGGCTCTGCCGTGAGCAGGGGCTGAAATGGAGCAGAGCAAGGAATGATTTGTTTCTAAGTGTGGGTGGTTTATCTAGTGCCTGTGGAGTTAACTGTTTCCTCACAGCAGACTGACACCCACATGTGGTCTGTGGTACTGGGGAATCTAACTCCGAGGTGCTGTTCTTTTATGGGCTGAATTCACAGATTATGTTTTTCTGCAACACTGGAGAATGCTGTATCTTTGACAAGGTAGGCAGGTACATTTTTTTAATTTTTCATCTTTTTTTGAGAGACAATCTTTACTGAGTTTACACCTCAAGCTGGAGTCTGCGTCCAGCTAGTTAGAGACAATGCTCCCTGAGCAGGATAATAAAAGATGGTGGAAGCTTACAATAAAAAAAAATAATAAATTTTTAGCATGTCAAATAAAAAATTTAGAACTGAAACAGAAAAATTTTATTTTTACCAGAATTTGAAAGCTTTTACTGATTTACAACTCAAAATGAAATTCAGCTATATTCACGAATACTTAAAATTATACAATAATTTGTAAATTCAAAAAAAAAAAATTAGATTACTAACATTTCATAAAAAATTAGCTTAAATCCAATTTATATTGATTCACTAAGCTTGTTATTCAAGTATCATAAAAATGATTATCCATTATTTTTAAACATTAAGAAAATAGCTGCTATAAAGTTCTACTTGACTGTAGACAAATAAATCAATGAATTAAATATATGTTTTTAAACATATTTAGATAAATTACTTGTCTAGATTATATGCTCTTTTCTTTTAGGAGACAAATAAACAAAGTGTATTAGAAATGTTTCTTATTGCTCCTCCCTGAATTAGCTTTTATAGTGTGAGAACGTACTATGCAAGCTTTCAAGAGAGAGAAACAGCCAATAGTCCTACCCAGCTATGATATCTATGGACCACAGCTATTACCCCAGAATGACAAGATAATTCTAAGAGTACAATAGTGGCACTCATATCCTGACAATAATCAACAGTTCTTTGATTGATTTAAGGCTCCTCAACAGGAAAGAAATCATGTCTGCCACTTTAAAACTAGCAAAATACTCAGGGCAAGTGAGATCATGGGTCACAGAGGAGAAGCTATTACTACCACTTTACCAAAGCATCATACTTCCTATTTACATTCTAAATACATATCCTTATCCTCACAGGTATGTGTAGTTAGCTCTCACCTCTCATCACAGAAACTTTTTTTTTGTAACTGAAGACCATTAAATAAAATCATAATTGCTCAGTTATTTCAGAGAACAATCAATTATGAGGTATTCAGTTATAGCTAGTACATCTATAACACAACTCCTACACCTAAGGCTCATGGAAGAGGAGGTGTAAAGACTGTACAAGTCAGAAGGCCAGGAAATCTACTGTGAGATTGTATCTCCTGTGAATTGTCACGCATGACACATCAGTGATATGGCTGCCTAAACAAGACCTGAACAAGCCCAATTTCAACAGACATGTAAGTGTGTAAGAGAAAGAAAATCTCTCATAGCCCCCATCACTAAAGAATGGAGAGGGGGAGAGTGAGGGAGGAGTGAAGAAGGGAGGGAAAGAGGAGGAAGGAAGGAGGGAGGGAAAGAGAGTAAAGGAAAGAAGAAGAGAGAAGGAGAGAGAGAGAGAGAGAGAGAGAGAGAGAGAGAGAGAGAGAGAGAGAGAGGGAAGGAAGGAGGAGGGGGAGAGAAAAAGGAAGAGGAAGAAAGCTATGAAATGCTAAAGAAATACAATGGAAGAAATATTATTTCCTAGATCTCTGCCCCCTTATTATTTATCTGATACCCTTTGGTCAGCCCTGAAATTACATAATTACATGTAACAATAAACAGGCTAAAGCCAGTTACATTTATATATTTAAGCATAAATATGAAACAATAATAGCTAAAGAAAATGAGGCCATGAATTTAAGTGGAAACAAGGAAATACATGTGGAAGGGATTGTAAAGAATAAGGAAGATGGGGAAATAATGTAATCATATTTTAATTGAAAAAGTAAAGAATAAATGCTTTCAATATAAAAGTCAATAAAAATCACCAGTAATTTACTAACAATAGTTTGAATAAAGCCAATATAAAAGAACTCAGGCTGGGTTACCTCATTTCATTTAAGTGATTGAGAAATGTTTCTTGGCTATGTAGTCAATATATGAATAATGCTCATTAAATTGTTGAAGGCATTTGAAATATTAAAATAGCTAACATTTATTCCTCTATAATTTTGTCTTACTATTCACCTTGATTAACCAGCTACATAAAATTTCATATTCTTCTTCTGAGGAAATCATATTAATAAGGACTATATTTAAAATTCTTTATATAAAGTGGTATGAATAGCTACTTTTATAAATGAAGTTTCTGTGTATTTTAAAATAGGATATGATGTCATAAAAGTCATAAGAACTGTCTGGAAATGTGAGAAATTTTAAACAAGAGATTACTTGTTTTATTAAGTTAATTAAAATGCACATCAGTCTTTCTCCATTCCTTTGTGAATGGCAGGACATTGTGCAATTTTCTGTATATTTCATCTGGCAAATGTTAAACTGTGAGTACAGAACTAAATTAATTTGTTGTGTCAACAGTTTTGAGTAACGTTAGAAAGCTTAAATTGTAATTGGAAATGTGACACTTAACATTCTGTCTTTTAGAGTGTTACTGAATTACTTCTTTTATGCATCAAGTAAAACATGAAATGATAATAAAAGTTTTAGGTCTCTTAATCAAACCATTTGAATTATCATAAATAAAAGGCAATTAGATGTCAAGGCAATAAAGCCCAAGGAATGAAAAGGACCAGATAAGTAGTTAAAAGAATCCCCATGTGTCAAATTGCACAAATAAACACGGCTTAGAAGTGGGGATAAATTTTCTCTCACATAACATGTTATCTTGTTTTAATGTGATTAAAATTCAACTTAGTGTCTGATGTTGACTTCTTCTCTAAATATTTGCATCTTATCGAGGTTGTGAACTACTTTGGAAATGAGAGCACACTCCAGAGACGAACTCTCAAGGGCCATATCAGTTTGTTCAATCTGCTTGGAGCTAATGAGAGACTCTATGAGTTTGCCTAGATTCATTCTTGTGACTGCCTTAGGGCTTGACACTGGAGAGAAAGGACAGCTGAAATCACAGAGGCAAAGACACAGAGAGGGGACCACTGGGGAACCCTTCTGAGTGGTGTACTTTAAAATGCTTTGGCTTTACTTATAGGTCATATCTTTTCCTCTTCCCCTCCTCCTCCTCCTCCTCTCCTCCTCCTCCTCCTCCTCCTCTCCTCTTCTTCTCTTCTTCGCTTCTCCTCCTCCTCCTTCCTCTTTTTCTTCTTCTTCTTTTTTTTTTTTTGCATGCCTGTGTGCTACTCTTTGTGCAAATAACCTGAAAAGTATTTCTTTTACTGTTTTCATGTACATTTAGCTTTAAATATCTTAAGCGGTAAACGTGTTTTTATAGAAGACAATAAGAACGTTTCTTACAATAAACATCACCTACAAAACACAGTCAGTACATTTTGCTTTTTAATTGCTTTATTTTAGTTTGGGAACATTGTATGTCATTGCTTTCATGTATTTTCATAGGAATTTTTCACATTATACAGTACAATTTATTATGGCTGAAAGAAATGTACTTTAACATAGATGTTACACAAATCATGGTACAATGTGCATGCCTGAGTGTTATTCCCTGTGCTAATAACCAGAAGAGGTTTCTTTTACTGTTCCTATATTCATTTAGCTTTAAATACCTTAGGCAGTAAACATGTGTTTATAGGAAGACAAAAATAACGTTTCTTACAATAAACGGAACCTACAAAATGCATTCAGTATGTTCTCCTTTTTAATTGCTTTATTTTAGTTCTTGAATTTTTATGTCATTACTTTCATGTATTCTTACAGTAAATTTCACATTACACAGTACAATTCATTATAGCTGAAAGAAAAGTACTTTAACATAGACACCACACAAATTACAGCAATGTGTATGCCTGTGTGTTATTCTTTTCCTTCTGAGGGCGCAAACATTTTCGTGTTCATCCTAGTGGTTTGATATTTGAAACTATGTTGTTCATTCAGTCAACATTGCCTGTCACCTGGGCTGCCAGTGCAGCAGCAGACAAAAACAGTGAGGCTCTTGCCCTGCTGGGAACCTCGATTTTAGCTTTGATTAGACAGTAAGTAGACGTCTCTTCCCCAAATAATTTCTCTTTTAATATTCTCTTTCTTCTTTCTTCTGCTGCAGGTCACACAGGCTGTTTAAGTCTACCTTTCACGTTACGTTTGTATACAATGAACATCCATTAATACATTCTTTTTACTTCAGAAAATGCCAGTTCAGTGGATCTAACACAATGGGTTTCAACCTGTGGGTCATGACCCTACTGAAACAAATATCACATATCCTGTGTATCAAATATTTACATTACAATTCATAGTAGCAAATTACAACTTGAAGTAACTTTTTATCTTCTAATTTTATGGTTGGGGTCACCACAACATGAGGACCTATATTAAAGGATCACAGCAACCTTCCTAGGTTGAGAACCACTGTTCTATCATCTTTAACAACTGAGCACTGGAAGGAGGCATTATTTCTGTCCTCACGCATAGTATAGTCTAGTAAAAGACACAATGTATGTATACGCACTCATGTGACTTAAATGTGACTCCTGTTAGGCTCATGTATTTGAACTTTTGGTCCTTAATATGGTGGAACCCACTGAGAAGGTTCTTGAACTTTGAAGAAGTAGAAACTCACTAACGGAAGTGACTCATGGAGGGCAAGCCTTGTGGTTTTATAGCCCAGTCTCACTTTCTGTTTACTCTCTGTTTCCTAACTGTGGATGTAAGACGGCCAGATGCTCTGTCCATTATGTCAGTACCTGTCACTGTAACTGTAGTAAGGTTAATCGGCTCTTAACTCCCTGGTGGGTGTATAAGTGCACGCACACACACACAGCCTTAATTTTTAATATGCCCTAAGCAGCTCAATGACTGGGCCACTCCCAAACTTCCACGTTGCTAACACCTCCCCTATGATACTCCTGAATTATTACTTACTAAAAATCTATATTCCTTCTTTCCCAGATTGAAGGAGGGGCCCCTAGAGCTGCATTTCCTGGATTTTGCATGACAGTATGTTTTCTCTCCTGCAGCTCTCAGGTCTGATCCTCTTGCTTCCCCAGCATGGCGATTCTAAAAACTTTCTTCTACCCATGGTTCCCTTGAATCTAAAGTTCTGCCTCTGCCTCTACCCAACCATTAGCCGACAGCAACTTTTTTACCAATTAGAGCTTACATGGGGGCAGGGAACTGTGGCGTTTTACATGTAGACATGCGAATTTCCGTGTAATTTGGGAGCCCAATTAACATAAGCAATAAACCAAATCCACAATATGTCACCATGAACTGGATCCTTAAACTGTAATCTAAAATACACCTTTTCTACCCTGAGTTGTTTCTTGTCAGATACATGGTCAAAACAGTGAGAAAAGTAATTCATACACACACCACTATCTTGAGGGTACACCGTAGAATTCTAGAAAGTCATAAAAGGGAAATCAATTCCAATCCCTTGAATCGGGAAAGGTTCCATGCATAAAGAAGTGATAACACTAGGGTTTATGAGTATTGAGGTTGTAAGAACGTAGCAGAGGGAGAAAAGCTATCTCAGCAAAACACTAGAAAAGACAAGATAACAGGAAGAACAAGCATCCAATCTGGTTTACATTATTTTAGCTTTTGTCAGGGAAGGCTAAGGAGGGAGTAGAGGATTGAAAAGAAACAGAAGAGATCTTCAAAGCAACAAACGGATGTGCTGTGTCTGTGAGCACCACAGACTCCTCATCTACTTGGAAGCTTCTTTATGGTCAGTAATGGATTCTGTTCTGAAATGTAGAGAATTCTTTAACTGCCCCATCTCACACTGCTGATCCTCTAAGTTCCAACTATTGAAAAACGTACGTTAGACATGATAGATGTTAGGGCTCAACCACAGAAAAAGCTTGTGCTTTAATAAGACATGTCCTTAGTTTGAAATGGAATCTCTGAAAAAACTTTCAGAATTTCATGTCTGATTATGAAACGTTTGAGCTTTTTATCAAGTTTAGCAAGGTTCATTTCCATGGAACCTGCGGAGGCATCATTCAGAACCAGTTTAGCTAAAGACCTGAAAACATGCATTCACAGGGACAGAGAAACATGCCTCGACCTTCATAGCTTAAGCTGGAAACCATATGAAAGGTGACAGACTGACAGTCTCAGCTGTGAGCCTGGACACCTCACTGCCTTCCAGCTTGCCTCCCTCAGGAGGTTTATTATATTTGATACTGAGTTTATTGTAGGTGTGCCATCTGCCTATACAAAAATAAGGGAGCTTAAAGAACTAGGTGGACCAAAGCTGTTGTCCTACCCTCACTTCCCACAAAATTGACAACAGATACAATCACCTTACATCTCCATGTATGTACGGAAGAGGAAAACTTGAGTTGCTAGGCCTCCCAATATTGAATTTTTCCAGGTGGCATTAAATTTTGATCATAAAATAATAAAACAAAGATGCCAAAAGAATGCAATGTATTTTGAAATCTCTTCTTATCAGGTCTGCTACCTTGTAAAGCTTTTACCACAGTTCATTGTTCTGAGTGATTTTTAGCTAGTAAAAGATAAAAAAGACTGTGACTGTGTGTGCACTTCTACTATACTGGCCTGGTTAAATATACCTTAAGAAAAATTTAAAATTTCTTCCACTGAGATTTTTTCTCTTTTATCATGAGAAAAGATATAAACCATGTAGAAAAGATCAAGGCTAACAAGCGCTCTCTGGGAAGGGATGTGGAGAAGTAGTGTAATGTGTTGGTTCCTGGCTCAGCGACATCAGCTGGAGAGTCATCTGCCACAGGATTCAGTGTGTATTCATCACAGGAACTTAAAACATGTTTGAATTTCGTGTCTTTCATAGTTCTGTAAAAAGTTTCTTAAGACTGAAAGTGGTGCTGATTTTTTTTAAAAGCACCCCTTTAACAGGAAAATAAAATATCAAATGAGAGGAGTGTTTTAATGTTATAAAATAAACTTGAAAATTGAGCAACCAAATGAATTTACTGTTAAAAGTCTGAATTTCATACTGAACGCCAGCATCCATTTCTTCCTCATTTTCACAGCCAGTACAAAGGAATACAATAATCCCCACCACACCCCCTGCACCAAACTGCTGTAATCGAGAAACTGCAGATACTTTGTCTCCATAAGGAAAGGGAACACCATTCCCTATATATTTTCAAAATCTAAGATGTTAGTCTCAGAAAATTAGAGAACAAAACTTTTAAAACTCTTTCCCAAATGACTTGCCTTGTTTAAACCATTTGGTTAAAGATGAAAATATTAAAAAAAAAAAAAAAAAAGAAAAGAAAAAAAAGAAAAGGAGGGGAGGGGAGAGGGAGAAAAGGCCACCTTTCAAAGAAAGGTGAAATCATTGATTTTTCTTGAAGTGTTCCACAAGAAAGCAGCAAGATCTAGTGATATGTGCACCCCAGGGCTAGCAGCTGGAGGGCAAAAACCGCCTTCTATCCATGACTGACAAATAATACATAATGAAGCAGGAGAAGCAATTCAAGGTTTCAACATCTCTCTCTCTCTCTCTCTCTCTCTCTCTCTCTCTCTCTCTCTCTCTCTCTCTCTCTCTCTCTCTCTTCTCTTCAGGGCATCTGTGTGCTGCTGTTCCCACTTGCCAACCTTTGAGGTGCTGCCAGGCAAAGGGACTAGGGTGACAATTGTTATCTCCTACTGCAATCCCCCAAAGCGCTAGTAAATACATACGACTTATTTTTTTTCAAATAGCATCCAGCTGCAAGCAATCTCCCACTTCTCCTTGGAATGACATGCTGGGGGTGGGGCTCTGGAAATGGACTGCACAGTTATAACAAGCTCCATCGAGTAAAGCTGAGATCTAAGATCCCGAGAGTGGCATATGCAACTGGAGAATCAGTTGGTGGCTGATACACAGGCAGTTGGGAAAAGGGAGGGAAAGGGGGCCATAGAAATGATTAAATTTGAGCTCTGTTCACACGTTAATTCTCAAAAGTTGTGCCATTCTGTGTGTATTAAAAGTAATTTTTTGCATTTCATGAAAGTGAGATGTTTAATGTAAGTAATTTACAGTACAAGTAAGACAAGAAAAATGAACAACCTCAAAAAATCTAGAGGTAGGTCTTGTTAACATCTTTGGGTCTTTTTGTTGTTGTTGTTGCTGCTGCTGCTGCTGTTGGTTTTTTGTTTATTGTTCCAAAAGTTATTGCATCTCTCAGAGACTGTGTCTACATACAGGGCACATCCGTGTGCCCTGTGTGTAGTTCATCAGACTACATAGTGCTCTGTAATGTTCTCTCCACCCAATCCCTTCATCCCCAATCATATTCTTTCTTTACAAGTTTTCTGTCACAAGAAATGGAAATTCTGTTTTTCTGATGTCTCAGGGAAGAATCTTAGTTCTGGATCTGAACTGTGGAGGTAGCTCAGTTGTTAAGTTGCCACTGAAACAGGAAGGCCTGTTATCTACACATGTAGAAGCTAGGCTTGGTAATGGCTACCTCCAACCCCAGAACTTATGGGATGGAGAAAGATCCATGGATCCCAACAGCTAGCTAATCTAGTCAAGCTGATAAACTGTGGATTCAATGAGAGACTGTATCTCAAAAAATCAATATGGAGAGCTATCAAGGAAGAGGCCCAACATTTACTCTCTTTACATGGGTACACACACACAAAGACACACAGACACACACACATCACGTACCAGACAAACACCTGTGCCCACCCTAGTATAAATACACCTACATAAGCATGTGTATTCAACACACACACACACACACACACACACACATATCTTGGATTCATTCTTTACTTCTCTTTCTCACATTCTATTAGTAGTGTGTCAGTGATGCATAGTGACTTTGTTTTAAGTACTTATGCAGAATCCACATAGTTTCCATTTCTTTCTTTTCTTTCTTTCTTTCTTTCTTTCTTTCTTTCTTTCTTTCTTTCAGGCAGAATTCCATTATGTATCTCACAATGACTTAAAAAATGTGCTATCATAGCCAGTTTTGTAATAGCTTCCTACCTATCCAATATCACCCCAACGCAAAAGCTTCAAGTATTGACTTGATAATCCATTATTTTATCCTAAGGCCTATATAATAACCAATTTGTATCCTATTTTATTCAGAATTAAGACCCAGAGGTTATAAAATACTAAAAAATGTAAAGATCTTCATAATAAGTTGTTATTGGTATTTGACTAGAACAGTTTTCTGCTATGAAAAATGTCCTTCAGATCGCCAAATCTTTACTATTTCTGCTTACCTCAATGCCAATAAGGCTTCATAATCATTGGATATTCAAAAACTACTTTCACACGTCTTCATGTTCACGTATCTGTACAACCTCTGATAACGAACTATTCTGGATCTCTATCCACAGTCTTCCTCGTCTCTGCTTTATACTCTGCAATAATCATGCTGCTTATCGGGTAGGCTAAATTTTTTTTGTCAAGAGTTTCTTTATCATTGCAGCTATCTTCAATATTGAAATTGATCTTGGCACTTAGTAGGTGTTAAGTAAATAAAAAATCACAAGATATTTCAGAATAAAATGTCTCACTAATTACATATCAAAAGAATTTACAGTTAAAGGTTATTAATATTTTTGCCAGTAAATTTCTGAAACCCCAGTAAAGTTATATATACTTGGGTAGTGAAATATGTATTTGTGTATGTGTATTTCTATGAATACATGCAAGCATATATTCATGCTTTCATATATATATATATATATATATATATATATATATATATATATATCTCACATCCTGTGAATCTCATGCATGTATGTATCTATTAGATTACTTTGGATTGGGTTAAGAAATTAAAGTGTCATTTTTTGTTTGTTTGCTTTTTGACAGTATTGAAGTCAACATAAGCAAACTGACAGTAACATTGGCCAAACAGTGACAAGCTAATGACTATACTCAAAAGGACAAGCTTTAGTCTGAAAATGTGGAGGAAAGATGATTGGAGCCTGAAGCTGCATCTTTTAGTAGTTTCTTCATTAGTGGTTTGGGAGAATTAGTTAATGAATTACATGTCAAATGTATCAAAGGGGAGATTAAAAAGGGGGAGACCTAGAATCAAGTCCAAGTAATGGTTTTGGTAAGTGAAAAAACACAATGAGAGTTCACCATGACCAATATAAAGGTAAAATGACCAATTTAGAAGAAATGTTAGAAAATATGAACTTAGTGTTCCAGCTGAATTCATATTCACAGTATGATTCATCAAGAATTTAGAGCTACTGAAATGATAATTAAGCTTTGAAACTGCATACATAAAGTTGTCTTAACTGAGATATGGTTTAGGTTTCTCTGAACCAGAGTGCCTACACTGTTGTTGTGGATTACCTTGATGCTGTTTGTATTTTGATGTTAACCTTGCTCTCCCCACACAAGGACTGATCACATACTCAGGTGATTCCATGTGAACCTGCTCACCATTTTAACTGGTAAAATAAAGGCTAGAGCCTGTGATTTGGCAGTGGAAGAAAAATGTGGGACTGGAAGATATAGAGAAGGGAGAGAGGAAGGAGGAAGAGAGATGATGGGAGGGCGGGACCAGAGAGAGGAAGATGGAGGAAGAGGAGGTAGAAGATGGAACAGAACCACGTGTCCTGGAGGAGCTCAAGTGGCAACGGATCTCATAGCTGGGAATAGAGTAGTGTAGTGGTAGATCTGCCCAATCTATGTGAGCAGCCTATAGATATTGTAACTGAGTTGTGTCTTCTTTACTTGGGCATATTCTGGTTGGAGTTTCACAGATGCAAATCTGGCTGGTATTAAATATTAAGGCTCTCTGGTGTTTTCCATTTGCAGCTACTCAGGTAGCTGAGAAAGAACACAGCTGGGGCCAAATTTGGCCAAACATTGGAATGGGAAGATTGGACAATGGACTGAGCTGCAGGGTGGAGATAACCACAGTGGAGTGCAGGCTGGCTAGAGAGTGATCTCAGAGCTCTGGAGAGGCAAAGCCGGTATTTGTGGGAGAAGCCTTGGCTAGCAGGCAGGTGGCTGCTGGTTGCAGAGCCTAGCCAAATCATGCATGGGCTTTAAAAAATTATATGCAACACACTATTATCCAGTTTTGGGTGCCAACATGTTGATGTATTTTAACCAATATAAAAGACCAGAAAAGTGGGGCATTACAAATCAGAAACCAGACCTGTTTTCTCTAAAGATTGTAAGACTCAGTTAACAGGATAACAGATTTCAAAGAAAAACTAATTTTCTCGCAACAAATATATTGTCAAATGCACACAAACACACAGGTAGTGTTAGGGAGTGGGGAAGATAAATGGACAAATGTCATTCTTCTGACTTCCCATGTTCTCCACAGTACTAAGTACCCTCCCGGGATGATCACAATGACAACCAGTCATGCTTTCATCCAGAGATTTCCTACATGTTTATAAATTTGGTTGTGGAATTGCTTCATCTTTGATACCTCTTTCATCTCAATTTGGGCAACTTTGATTCTCACAGGATGTGAAGCTGCACCATGTTTCAAGCTGACAGGACAAGACCAGCCCATGAAGGTCTCAAATGAGGAGCACTTCTATAATCCACTTGGGGTCTGTTGAGGTTTCCAGGTCACCCAGAAAGTCTCTTGCTTTCTCTTTGTGGTAATCTGACCCAGGATTTCAAACATACTAACGTTTCAGCTACTAAGGACACTTTTATACTTTTTGAGTTTAATCTAAACATCTGAAAGATTTTGGGTGGTCTCTGGACACTTATTCAAAGTGCTTTAGAGTTAAAAAAAAAATAGCTGAGTATACATAAGTGACAAGAGAGCTTATGTTAGTTATTTTATACTGAGAGCTTTTTATGAATATTATGAATGCCTTTGTTGGTCTCTACAATCTTCTCCTATTGATGTCCTCTTACTAGAATGGAGTCTGGGCAATTTGCTTAAGGTTCCAATATGTGTTATACACTTTGGTAATTGTATCCATATTGGTTCTCATTCCCAAGACTCACTTTATAATCCATGATTAAGAAGGAACCTTCAGTCTGCAAAGTTCTTACTCTGTGAGGACACACACTGTAGTATCTGGGCAACTCTAATATTTGACTGCATATTCTCAATTCCTAACCCTATATTTCACTGGATTTTTTTTGAGTTAGGCACATTACTCTTTAATAATTTTAATTCCTTGTCTATAAACTACTAGAATTTTAGGTTGTAATGGGATCCAATGATATGTTAGGAAATATCTGACAAAGGTATTTTGTCTATTACTATGTTGTAATCCATAACTTACTGGTTTATTCAATGATTTAATTATTTATTATGTCTTAGTTTTGAGTATAGCCTCAGAAACATAACATATATGACACTCTTCAAGTGAAAAGATCAGGCACTATAATGTTTTCTGAGCTCCAGTACCTGTTCTGTAAGTACAAAACTAATCAATTCATATAAACACTTAACCACTTTTCATCCTTAAATTATGTCTAGAAAAATATTTAATTGCTGCTTTGGGTCACCTATTCGGCAACAGTTTTAGAATAGTACTATAAATCAAAACAAAACAAAAAGAAAAACCTAAGAAAAATAATTTACTTTTGTGATAAATTCATTAGTATTCCAAAGACCATTTCTAAAAATCCCATGTTTTCATCTTCCCTTCATTAGAGCTCCAAAAAACCCACCCTGTTTCACATTTTAAAAATTACTGTACTCATTAGCAATAGTATATAAATCTTCTTGGAAGTAATCTTATTTCCAAGGGAGTCCTGTTTGTTTGCTTGTTTGTCTGTAAATTACGGCCAGGACATTGTTTGAAGTCAATCTGTGGATTATACTAGTCTTTAGCACTACCTGAATCTTAATGCTGCAGACTCCTACAAGCCTAATTTCTGGTAAGTTCTCCATGGAATTGGGGTTGTGGGAGTCTGCAGCATTAAGATTCCTACATTTCCAGAAGGAACCTAAGTTTTTGTTGTTGTTATTGTTGTTTTTTTTCCGGGCTGTGAGACAGACTCATGGCAGAGGCGGGACTCGAACTCGGGAAAGATGGCCGCCTCGGACTCCCAAGAGTGCTGATGACAGCAGTGCGCCACCTCTGGCTGGCTTAAGTTTTTCTTTTCAATGCTAGTTTGTATGCTATCTTCTGATTTATGTTTTGTATTATGCACTATTACATGTTCATAAACACACTCTTAGAGAAACATGTTCTCAACCATGTCTTGTGATGTGGTCTCTTGATGAAATACAGGAATTTCATATCTTAAGTCAGTTTATTTACCATTTAAAACAATTGTGCTCTTTTTTCCAAGGGTTTATGAGAGAACAGCTGTTTCATTTTCAGGTTCTTATTAACTTAGTTGATATCCCTTAAAAGAAATCTTGTATATATGGGAGGAAATAGAGAATACTGATGATTAACTATGAAGTAGTTTGTATTTTCACTTTTTCCTTCCATTGGAATACCAATTCCATCTCTGTCTTTCTGCTATTGTCCTGTTGAGAAGGACTTAGAAAAACCTGACCATGGGAAGCTCTATTTGTGGCTTCCGACAACCTCAAGTCCACACAGTGCAGCTGCACTCTCATTTGTAAAAGAGCATTTGGGTGGCAGCTGCTGGTGGCTTTGTTAACCTCTGAGGCTTTTTTGGAGAGAGTCCTAAAACCTTCCTCTTCTTCTCCTGGCCAAGACCATTTGAGACAGTGGGAATGATAAGCTCTCATTCCATCTTACTCCATTCTGAGGGTTGGGATGGAGAAAGGGCTAAGACAAGACAAGAAACATGGAATGAGTTGAGGAAACCTTCCCTGAAGCTTCACTTTTCTCGTGTTCTTCAGATATAAGCCAATAATCTCCTTAGTGTTTAAGCTATTTGGGTTTCTTTTTACTATTTGTGACTAAGAGCATCTAAAAATATTCTGAATTTTCATCACAGATATTAATATCATTTTCATGAAAGTTTGAGTGTCTTTGAATCCTTTGGAATTACAATTGAGTGACCTTTACATTTGTTAGTAATGTATTTCAAATCTACATTTTGGGAAAATTAACAAATAAATTCATGAGGAAACAAGAAAATAAACATATGTTCATTACTAATTTTAATTGTTTCATCAAATAAAATCTTGGTTTAGTTGGTTACTATATTCAAGAAAAGAAATTCAACCAACCCATAAATGAACAAGACTCCTCTAATCTCTAGAAACCAATCTTAAATTTAACCAACTAATTTTTAAGACATAGTACTTATAAATTCATATTGACTGTGATTTGAAAGCTCAGGTTTTCTAGAGTGTTGATCAACGTCCCTGTTACCCAATGCAAAATATTTCCTTAAAGCAGTGGTTTCCTATCCTATCTATAATTATCAAGATATGTTATTTGTTGTGAAGAAAACCAATAGTGAAACTAAGTAAAGCTTTCAGTGTATGTAAAATATAGTCAGTATAACAGCAAGACCCCAGAAATAAGTAACAGAGAATCATATAGCTGTTAAAGGCATATTTTTTCAATTCAAAGAGACACTTCTTGCCCATCCAAATTCGAGGCCCTTCATGATAATGGGAAGAAGTTGAACAAAATATCTTGGAGGAAAGGTGTTGCAGTGTATGTTATACACACTGTACGAATATTAGTCTTCCTGCCTTCAAGAATGTGATATGCCTATTTTCAGTTGCTGGCTGGGTTTCATTGGAAAAAGAAAACAGTATAAAGTGACATAGTGTTAATGATGATTTATAAATCCCTTATCATGGCCAAGAATTCTACCTTTGGTTTGCACTTGCATTTGCATTTCTCAGCTCTTCATTTTGCAAATGAAAAAAAAAAAAAAAAAAAAACCTGATCCTGACAGGAGCTTGTTTATAGAAGCTCAGTAAGCTGGTGACGGGCATAACAGGTAGGGAAGCAAACTCTGCTTGTCTCTAGAGCACTTAACAATGGTGTCATGTCATCTGAATTATTGAGTGTTAAATTTTGTTATATGGGGCTGCAGCAAGGATTCAGAGTTCATGAACTTCTCACAGCTCTATATAAATATCTCTTGGCTGCTAAAATAATTATAGCCTCAGAGTTAGAGAAATTGAAGGAGCACACCCCGTGCAAGCCAAACAAACCTGGATTGTCAACCAACGAACTACCAGTTCCTGACAGTGTGACCCTGCATACATTGATTCCAAGCCACTGTTCCTATATCAGGACAGAAAGAATGCAAACTGGATTGTCAGTGTGATAGGTTTGGCACGAAAGTACATACTATACAGCACACAGAGAAGAACTGCACTGCTATTTCTCATCCCTTCTGCCTTTCTACACCTGAAAAGACTAAAGCAAGAGATGACCCTTCTGTCTTAATCCTACATAAGGAGGTAAGGTTTGCTCCCCATTGACTGAAATATATTCCATGCCTTGTGCTTATTTCTGGAGAATTAATAAAGTAATATTTGAATTTGATTTTAGAACTGTCCTCAGCAGAATAGGCTAAAGACCGACAACGTGCCTCTTATATAGAATTCCTCTCACTCTCTCCTCCCTAAGCCTTTTTCTCTGCCTCCCCTTCTACTGCCCAATCATTAGCTCTAGCTTTTATTTTACAAGTTATAATTGGACAGAAGGTTCACAAGACGTCACCTGTGTACAGATTCAATCATCCTCTGCAGCCTCTCCCTGGAAAGTGAAACTAGGATCAAAATACAAGGCTGGGGCTATCCACTGGGAACTAGGATCAAAATACAAGGCTGGGGCTATCCACAACAGTGAAGCTTTTCTAAAAAAAAAAAAAAAAAGAATCACATTAGGAAGGATATTATGTCTCATCAACTAGCTGAGGAGATACTGGCAGTTAATGGGTTGCTAGGAGAGGAAAAGTTGGTTTTGTGAAGGGTCACTGGTAAGTGGCTCATGCTCCATTGAGTAATCCCATGTACAAACTCATGCAAACTCTTATAAAATCAGTGTGTTGTTAAAGAGGACGTGAAAATGGAAGGCTGTTGGGAGGAATGAGTTTAGAGGTGGAGAGGGGTTAAGAGAGAGTGGTGGGAAGTGAATATGATCAAAATCCATTAAGTGGATGTATGAAATTATCAAAAACTGAAAGAAGAAATTAAGGAAAGACATTCCCCACTATTAGTATTATTTAGTCACCTGTAGTTCTTTGAGTAGAGTTGAGGCCTCATGTGTTTTTCCCATTCGATTTGGCATGTCTTCTGTCATTGTTCTTGCTCAGCACATGTTTCGGGAGTCATGTTGAGACTTTCTGTAGACTGTGATATTCCTAGGAGAGTCAACTCTCTGTTTCTTTTGCTCATATAATCTTTCCTTCCTCTCTTTTATATTCTTCACTGAACCTTTAATTCAGGAGTTCTATTGTAGATTATCTTCCCAGGTAAGACCCTGTTGGTTTTCCAATAGCAAATGATTGGCCCTGAAAACATACATGCAGGCAACAATATAAGGACTGAATAGGTCATACCTATGCATTTAAGTGTGTGCGTGCGTGCGTGCGTGCGTGCGTGCGTGTGTGTGTGTGTGTGTGTGTGTGTTGTGTAATACAATTATGTACAAAGAAACCATGATTTTAATTAGTCATTAGGCTATTTATTTACTTTACATTCTGATGGCAGCTTCACCTCCCTCCTTTCCTCCCAGATTCTTCCTCTCACGGCCCCTCCTGCCCATCTACCCCTTCTCTCTTCTCCTCAGAAAAGGAGAGGCCTCCCAAGGATATCAACCCACCTTGTCATATTAAGTGGCAGTAAGATAGGCTCACTTTCTTCTATCGGGGCTAGACTAGGCAGCCCAGTAAGAGGAAAGGATCCAAAGGCAGGCAGGAGAGTCAGAGACAGTCCTTGCTTCTGCTGTTAGGAGTACCACATGAAGACCCAGCTGTACATCTATCTATTACATATTGCTTAAGGCTTAGGTCTATCTCATGAATACTATCTGGTTGAGGCCATGAACTTTAAAGAGTGCAAGGAATGATATATAGGAGGGTTTGGGAAAGAAAATGGAAAGGAGAAATGATATAATTAAAATCTCAAAAACAAAAACAAAAAAGGATACATTTTTTATAGTCATCTCCCAAATGTTTATGTATTTCTTCAATTCTTACCATCACAATATTAATCATTGTCTGAATTTTTTCAAGAACTCTGCTTTAGGATGAAACTTTGAGTGGGGCATACCGTGACACTGACATGGCTGAATCTAATTTCTGACTTGTCCTGTGCTTTTATGCTGGAACCCTTGTACCCACCATGAGATCTGTAGAAAACTAGTTTTGAAATAAGTCTAAGAGCCATTAATTCTGCCTCACTATTGTTACGCAGCTATTAGTAAGGTCTTTTGCATGTGAAGGAAAATAATTGTTTTTCAAATATTCATATTAATTCCAAAGTTCTGTATATTTAAGGATGGTCTGTATACTTTTAAAAGACCCATAACTCCTGTGTGCATTGAAATATTTCTTTAAAACAAAACAGAAGTTACATTAGCAAACCTTTTTCCTTTTCGTTATTCTGCCAGCTTAACCATGTGAACTGAAACACAGATAAAGAAATATATCTGGTTTCCATTTCTATACTTAACATCAGATGTTGCTTTCAAGATTTGCCCTGCCCCAGCTTGCATGAAACCATGTCAGCCCAAGGGGGAACATTATAATAGACTAAAGATTCAAATTTTGTATTTCATAATGAATCCATGATTATAGGAACATCTCCAGTAATGGTCCATGGTGACCAAGGAGTCTATCTCAGTAACAGTCTAACACATGTAATGCCCACATGTTTTTTAACCTGTTAGCTAGATGAGAGATGGAACCAGTGTTTCATGATAAGTTCTCCACATGCACAGCAATGCAGAAAAGACTCTACAAGGAGTTTGATGCCACAGAAGCCTTCTGATATCTGTATCTTTGCCTTAAGAGTTCCTGCTGGCCATAAAAGTGAATCAAATATTAGAGCTGATAATGAGAGTGCTCTACCAACTCACGCAATTGAAAAATATTTGCCTTATAAATGATTTCCAGCTTGTATCCTAAAGGTCTTCTTCAGACTCTGTAGTTAAAGGGAAATATTAATAGTGGTAACTCCAAGTAGGCCATTCATCATCCAAAAGGAATTACCAAATATTAAATGGGACAAACCTGCAGTTTAAAAATGTCACTCGCTCCTTTCTGGGTATACATATTCATTCTTTTATTAATATTTCAGGTAGTGATCCTGTTTAATCTAAGTACAAAAGGAGGAGAGAATTCTGCAGAGCAGTGTGTCTAAACTAAAGGAGCAGCTAGTAACTTACTAGTTCAACAGTGTGCATTGCCTAATGTATGCCTGGCTGTTGTGTGATAGACTTTCTCTATGGAGACACAATATATAAGCATCTACTCACCCCACACACAGATCCCATGACAGACCGAAACACATAGAGCACTGAAGTTCAATTTGGAGCATCAGTGAATTCTATCAGAAACATGGGTGAGTAGTTACTTACAGGAAGAGAATCACTCAAAGTCCACACTAACATGGGTGACACTCACAAAGCTGGGAACTTGGAACTCACTACAGAGCCTGCAGGACACTCAACAGCTTGGAGAGTGTCTTTTCCAGGTACTCACTTGGCCTGAGCCTCTTCCATGAAACTCAGCTAATATTTTATTCCTCATGGAAGTTCTAGTCTCCGCTGCTTTCAGGCTGCTTGGCTGGTGTTTGTTTCTCCCGTGTGACTGAGTTTATCTGAGAATCTTCTTGGCAGCTTGACTGGTCTGAAAGTAAATACGTGTATAAATATATTTATTTATAAAGGAATCAAACATGGGAAAACTGGAATGTTACATAGTAAAACAGCACTAGACAACTTACATTGCTGTCCATTCATTGGCAGTGCTTATACGTCACCTATAATATGCTGAGTTCTGGAGATTCAATGATAAAGGCCAGGAGCACAGGCACAGACTCCCTGCTCTCCGTGACAATGCCTCAGGCAAGTGTTCCTCTTGGACATCCAGAGTGACTTGCCAGTCACATCTACCCTCTAGCTTTTGTCCTAGCACCCACACTCCTCCCAAGAGCACTTTTGTCCCTTTGCTCCCTGTGGCCTCAAATATCACTGTGTCAACCCTGCTCTTCCTTTCCTGCTTTCTCACAATTCTTTTGGGCATTCATCTATTTTGCCATTTATTTGGCTGGCCTTTCCTTTTCTAGTCACAGTACTTGAGTCTGGAGCATACTTCCTTATTGTCTCCATCGGCGATTTTCAATCTCCTGTCTGTTTTCAGTAGTTTATTACACTATTTTAATATTTCAAATTGGTTATTAGATTTTTCTTCCAAAAGAAGAATACGAGCCACATCCCTATCATATTCAGGATCATTTCCTGGTTTCCTAGTTCCTGTTTAATAAAGCAAAATTTTGTCAGCTTGTCACCTGTGCCTTTTGTAATAGTTCCATATCACACTATCTATTCTATTTATGTACAAGGTACAATAGAGCAGGTCTATCACAGAAATGCTACCTGGGAGTATTTCTAGAATCTCTGCTTGAGATTTTCTAACTTTGTCTTGCATAAATATTTTTACAGAAAAGGCTTTTGGTGTGTAGATTGTTTTCTGAAGATCGTTGCCACGAAGCAACAGTGAAACAGGAGTTTAATCTCTCTGTTTATTTTTCATTCTGAACTACGAGGGTCAAAAGAATAGAATTGACAAGACAGAATCCTTCTGGGTTGGTGGAGAAAGGCCAGAAATGGTATGGAAAGTTAGAACTATTGAAAGTAATAAAAGGATAGGAAGGCTGGCAGTCACCATACATTAATAATTTTGGTTCCAATAACACTCATTTGCCAGCTGTAGTCAACACTTTGCCTTCCCTCACCTTATTACCATTTGGTTTCCACTCGTCATTCCCCAGTGCATAAAAAAACCCATCCAGAGAGTCGGCCCACTATCCTTTCATAAGAACATCAATACTTGTGCCAATAGATGCCTACCAAGAATGAGTCCTGCCCCCTAGCTACCAGATGAGTGTGATCGAGGTTTATGCTCAACTGTGCTCCAGTCTCGTACATCCATGCCTCTTTCTGAAATGACATCATTCTATATCTGCTGTTACAGCCCTGTCATTCAAACTCCTTATCAAACACCAGCCACTTTCTGATGCTTTACACGTTCCTTAATAAAGGGATGATCGTAGTCCATGGGAAAGAAGCATTCCTGATTACGTTGGATCGCATGCATAATTCAAGACTGATTTTCCCATGTGAATCCAAAGGGGTGGAAAGTGCTTCCATCTGTCAGGTAAAATAACACCACCACATGGAAGCTGTGTAAAGGGAATGTATAACTCATCTCATCTTCGTGCATTAAAGACATGATCCCTGACAAACGTTAAACGTCCTGAAATGCATATCATTTGAAATGTCTGTTCCGGGCACATAAAAAGATGCCACTAAAACCTCAATTTCCATAACCATAAGTAATAATATACATAATATAAGTCTGAGTGGTAAGTGTATAGAATATGAAAATATTCACTAAGCGTGGTTATAATAAAACTTTTCATTTAGGGAAATAACAATGACAACTTCCTTTGCTCACATTTTTCCATAGGTGAGACTTAATATTCTCACTAATCTGCTAACACTTCTTTTCCTATGTGTTCCCTGTCACTTGCTTTAAAATTAACATAAAAAGGAAAAAATGTATTTATTAGGTCACATTCATGCTGTAGTAAATTGTGATCCTCCTATAACTTTACTGATGACTGTAGGAGATTGGGAACCTACTGTGGAATGATGAATTTTTGTTCCTTAATATACATTTTTGGGCTTCATTTTACAAAATGCTGTGCAAAACTTGATACCAAAACCTTCAACTTCAAGCATCCCTGAATTTGTTTCCTGAAGACTGTCACCATCTCACCTGAAAAGAATTCTGGGGAATTTCTTTTTCTATTAAAAACCATCCCAGAACAGATTAACTATCAGGCTTTAAATCACGCTGATGTGTTAATAGGCATTATACATTGTGTTATGAAGATGCATTTTCGTTTGGGGAGCTTTTAATAAGAAGAGATTGTGTCTCTTGGGCTTGATTATAGGCTTCCTATCCCAGGCCAGAAAATGAAGACAGAGTGCTTTTTATAAAATAAAATGCAATGCCAATGGAGAAAGTTAATGATAATTCAGTTTTAAATACATGTTGCAGATTTGTTGCTAGGCAAAGGGTCCTTATTCTAGAGATTGTCAATTGCCAAGACTAGGTAGTTGAGCTTCCTGGGTGTTTTTAAAGCATTAGGAAAATTCATGGCAAATGCTTTTGCAAGAATGAGCCAAGCTCAGCATATATCATTCACTGCCTTAGCTTGTTATCAAATAACAAAGAATATAACCAATCTGCCCCTCAATATATTTGCAGGGAAGCATCAAAGAGACACGTTCTTTTCTTGAGGGGGAGGGCAGAGGTCAATGTTAGGAACATTTAAAATCTACTGTCTTTGGACTACTTTCTGATTCTTTTCTCTGTGTTATTCTTTTTTGAAAATAAACTTATTGAAAAGATGGGAAAATCCATGTGTATCTTAATAAATATGAATTTTTATTTGTTCAATGTCTTTCTTTAGGATAAAGTTTATCAAGGTAAAAACGATAAAAGGACCTACCTAGTTTTAGCAATTGACAATCTCTAGAATAAGGACCCTTCATATAGCAACAAACTGCAACGTGTATTTAAAACTGAATTATCATTAGCTTTCCCCATTGGCATTACATTTTGTTTTATAAAAAGCACTATGTCTTCATTATAATCATGAAGACATGAAACAAATAAAATGCTTTTTTAAAACTATAACCAAAGGACCTAATACAATTTTAGCAAGAGTATGTACATAGCTAAAGAAGTACACAGACATATGATGGAAGAAAAAGAGGCCTCCTGACAGCCATGGGAGTGAGACATTTGTAGAGGCTGCCGATGAGATGCGATGATATCTGCTGACCTGGCCCTCCAGCTATGGTCTCCAAACACTGAACCCTGCAGGACCGCTTCACAGCTGAGAACGTCTGAGTGTCCATGGGGAGCAGCCATGTTTGCTGAGGAATGGTTCTGAGCCAGCACAAGTCACAGCTATTTACCTGTATGCATTCATCCTGCTTGTACTTTTTTTTTTTCTGGCTTTAAAAAAGCCGGAACAAGTCTCACCATAAAAACATACAGCAATTGCATCCTGAAGGCAGGGGATGAAGAAAAGTTACCCTCCATGGTCTCCTAATTTCCTTACATAATAAGGAAACTGTCTAAGATACTCAGAGGGGGGATCCCCCTTCTCAGAGGAGAGGGAGGGGTAATGGGGAGGATCTGCATGAGTGGGTACTAGGAAGAAGGCAGACTGATATTGGGATGTAAAGTGAATAAATAAATAAATTTAAAAAAAAAAGAAATTCAACATTCTAAACTTTGTTTTCTGCTGACATTCTGGTGACATTTATAATTTTCTATATGAATACATTCCTATGACTTTAGACACCTTGTTCTTTTGCTTAGAATGACAAATCTATCCCATAATACTTCTATCTGCAGCATGGGGGTCTTTTAAGAAGAGCTAAGTAGTGTTCTCCACAGTAAAATCTTAAACTCCTACAGAGTTATCAACCACCGAGCTTGGTTTTAAAAAAACTCAAATTCTGAAAAATTGTAACAATGAACTACCAAAGGAATAATTTAATATCTTCCTGTATCCTGTTTACATGTTTAAATGTAGATGTACTTGTTCATTTCCTAAAATTTATTTCCAAGACAAGGCCTCATACTGTAGTCCAGACTGGCCTAGAACTAACTCTATAACCCTGGCTGACTTCACATTCATGAAAGTCCTTCTGCCTCATCCTTTTAATTGCTGGGATTACAGGTGTGTGCCTACACACCTACCTGATGTATTTGTGCTTTACCTTGTCTCATGTCATTCATGCCTTCTCTTAGGAAGGAAAGGAGCTCACCTCAAGTGGGAGTGGTTTAGCACACTATGCCATGTTTGTTAATCATTGTTAATTTCTCTGAGGTCACCAAAGCAGTTACTGGGCAGCTGTGGGGCACTAAGAATGGAGAATCTTAAAGATTTCCATATTACTAAGAAGGGCTGTTTGGGGCTGAAAGAAACAGAGAAGACAGCAATGGCTGGAGCCAGTAAGTGCTTTACTTTTCTTACCTAACAAGCAGGATGGACAACAAGTTGAGGCCAAGGCAGATATGACTGCTCCACTGTTCCATCATTCCTGAGAGCATTTCCAAACAAAGTTCCTAGATTCTCAAGATTAAGTTGTATTACGTTTGAATCCTTGACACAGTAAGGAGAAAAAGAAACCATCTGTGTCTGTGACAGCACAAGCTCTCACCAGGGAACCTTTGCACATCACTCCTAAGACAGAGCTAAATAAAATCAATGGGAATAGGCCCTTGGCTCCAATGCTGGTGATGTGCAGATCTGGGGTGGGGGAGATCAAATGAAAGCAATGGTAACTACAAAGCGTGCAGGGCAAGTTAGTGTGTAGCCCATACTCAATGCCAAGTGTACAACCCGGAAGCTGAGAGTCATCTGTGCAGACGTATGTGCCTGTATTTCCATCAGTTCTTCCATGAACATCTCCAGCCACCCGCTGCTTTGTAGCTTCTCATTTTCCTGTAGAAACATTTACAACTTGTAACTACATTGCCATAGGCTATTGTATTTTCCTCTTTGGGCAAAATAAATTTAGGGAAGCTTAGAATTCAGGTGTTATGTGACTGAGTCATTCATTCCAGTTTTATCTTTTTTATTAGTACATATTAATTATACATCATAATGGGTTCCATGGCCATTTCATGCAAGTCTATAATGTATTTTAATCACATTCACTTCTCTTTATCCTCTCCTGTCCCTGTCCCTTTCCTGTTAGTTCCATCTAGACCCCTCTGGTCTCATGCATTTTTTTTTCCTGTTTCTTTTGAAGCTTCTCATTTCATGTAATGGTGAGAAAATAAAGGGATATTTTTGGAAGTGAGAGAGAACTCAGAATGTTTGGTTGAATTTCTTCTGTCCCGCATAATATGTTCTGATTTTTTTTCTTCCTTTTCCAAGTCAAGTAAATCAGCTCCACAAATAGGGATTTCTGCAGCAAACCTACTTGACCAAATGTAGGTGGCAGCCCAATGACGGAAGCATCTCCAGCTTCTGAGGCAGCAATTACTGAATTCAAAAGGACTCTGCATGTCCCAATGATTCCTGACTACAACCTTGCCTGTATTTCTTCACAAAAAGGTCACTTAATCCGCACCTTTAACTCTCTCTTGATATATATGTATGTATTTGCAAGTACCTTTATTCCTAAAATCCTAACCCACTACCCCAAAGGTAGAAATTTTCTTCTGGGGAAGGGGAGAAAAGACCTGGAGCCATTATGCTTTGTGGCAAATTTCAAGTGAGTGTACAGGACTAAAGATATTCCAACATAGTTATTAGCTAGCATGCCTTTAACTCGTTTAAATACCTTTGACATTTAATTACCCATACATGTCTCTTAGAGGTGTAAGTTGGACGAAGCAGGGCATTTGGGTCAAGCTGACCAGTACTACAGCCCTGGTGGGACATGTAAATGAACCACTCTGATTTTGAAATCTCTATTTAAAGAGGTACCGTAAAAATTAAAGCTTATACAGAGAAAGTGTCTAGCTATAGGTTCTGGCACATTAGTAAATACAATTATTTTTAGTTTATTTATTTGCTGATGTGTGTAAACGCATGGATGTGTGCATGCATGAGTAGGTGCATATATAGGATAGTTGGGAGCATGTGTGTGTATGCATCCTCACCTGTATATGCATCTTCATGTGTATGTTGGAGTGTGTGCATATGCACATGAATAAATGTATGGTTGTAAGTCTGAGGTCAATCTTGATTAAGCCAGTGAACCCAGGAGATGGGCTGTTCCAGCTTCCCTGGTACTGGGATTACAAACACACGCTACCATGCTACAATTTTTTTTTTTTAATGTGGATGAGGGCCTGACCTCAAGCCCATAGTTCACTGACTGAAGGATCTTTGTGACCTCTGAATAGAATGGTTTTTATAGGTTCAACCATTGCGTTTTCTAAGCTGCACTTAGTGCAGACCATTAGCTCCGTGTCAGAGAAGAGGAAGAGAGAGAGCTCACTGTAGAGTTCTACTCTAGTTCCCCAGCCTGTCTGCACTTCTTCAGCTGCCTCGATCTCTGTGGCCCTGCGAATCTTAGAATTCCTTTCTTAATGTCTCAAACCGAGGGCAAGAGAGAGATGATTTTTCAATATGAGTGCTTTATCCCTAGCACACTAGAAAAGATACAGGCCAGCATTCACTAACATCGTCAATACTCTGGGGGAAAAATCATGCTGAGTATTAATTATGAAGAGTTAGAAAATAGAATACGTTTTGATGTAAATACTATGAATTTAAAGAGGGAGGAAGTGCATAGCAGAAAGGAAACTGTATTTTGGCAAGCTCAGAAACATGGAAACATTATTCTTTCATGGTTTTCCATGCATTTGAATCTCTGGACAGTTTCTCAATTACAGCTTGTTAACTGCCGGCTTCAAAGCAACTCTGCAGCTCAGTTCACCGTCGTCAGGCAATCAGTCAGTCAATAATGTATGAATTCCCAAGAAAGGAAGCGTTCTGAGTGAGAGGCCCATTTTCATTTTCCTCAGCAAGATGCTTGATCCTGAGAAACCTGTCATTCCATCAGGAGGCCCTGCTAATGGCCTTTCCTTTTGAATCCTCTGCAGTGTGTTACTAGAGTTCTGAAGAGGCCTGAGTTGAGTCCCTCCCATCTGCCAACCAACATCACAGCTTTTCCTGCCTGTACCAGATGAAACCCTTTTAGTCCGGAAGCTTTCCCAGATTAATACCAGACCCTTAATCTCATACCACTCCCGGCCCACTGCTTCTCAACTTTATTTTATAAATATGTGTATTGTTTGGGCTGAACTGAACCAAATTGTATTCTCCCCAAATTTGGGGATAACACTCAATTATAAGATCATAGGGTATTCAAGTTCAAAGGGTTTTTTGAGGTTTAGCTCAATCACCTTATTTTTCAGATTAAAATAAATCAAAACACAAACCCAGTAAAGGAAAAATATCCTCGTTCTGTAGAATCTGAGACAGGAAAAGAGAACCTGGGCTAGCATCTGGCTCAGCTAACAGCTAGCTGTGTGGACTCCAGCTGCTCGCTGGCCCTCTCTGTGCCTTGGTTTAAGTTAGTCTGTAAATGGCAACATTGCAGACATTCTCCAGAATGAATATAAAGGGCTTGGTAAATTTAAATCACTGTTGCCTGCCATAAAGTCACACCTGACAATATGCCAGAACCAGAACCCCAAATGCTCGGAGTCCAAATGCAGTGTCTCTTCTCTCAACGTGGGCGATTGGGAAGTTACTTAAATAAACTGCTGCTTATCTTTAGCATATCCTCAAGTGTGCCAGCCCTCTGAGAACAATCTAAGCATCCTTCAGGGGTGGCTGCCTCCCAGACAGATTAGAATTCTTTTAAGACAGGTATGTAGGAGGGATTTTGTTATTGTTTCTTGCCCCGGGGAAAAGATTCCATCAGTAAAGCAGCAATAAAAATGTTACTTCTATTAAGGGGAAATGATTACCACTCTTTAGTTAGGCAATACTTTCCCACCCATTTCTAAATCTGGCCTCACAGGAACTATGCCACACAGATGGGGAACCAGAAACCGAAATGAAGGGGAAAAAAAAAAAGAAAAAGGGGGGAGAAAAGGAAAGAAATAGAAATAAATTGACATGGTGAATAGATGTGGTTGAAATTCTTCATCTGGTTTTTCTCAGCTGCTTGTGGAAGTTATGCAGATTTGAATAGAGTTGAAAATCCAAGCAAAATATTATGAATCTGAAGCCACCAGTATCAATCTTGAGGAAAACCGAACCAAGGTAAACTAAAGCGTCAGGTGTTACATGTCTTTTCGGAGAGCGAAATTCTAGCAGGAAGATACACTCGACTTGCAAGAAAAGACTATGCCCTTCTAACTAATTATCACCTTTGTGTTTACGTTTCATGAGTCAGTGAGCTGGAATGATTAAAGCACATGTTGCTTAGAGACTCAGACAGGAAGGAGTACGCCAGAGCTGCAAGATGATGCTAAATGTGCCCATCCTGGCTGCCCCTGTGGAATCCAGCCTTCTCGTGGATTTAAGGTTTTTGAAGGAAGCGTAAGTACTTACACAGCCTGTCAATGGCCCACCACAGATTTGTGGGGATGACTTGAAAAGGGTAATTCCACATGGAAAGTAAATCAGTATACAAATGACACACATGATCGTTCTCAGCGCAGAATCTTAGCCATGCAGGTCAAGGTATCCGCGGTGTCTTGTTCGAGCCCGTAGAAATAAGACACTTCCCATCAGAACAATATGTGAGATAGGACATATGATTTATCTTCTCTGAGAAATGAATAAAAGGAAATGCCAGGAGGTGAGATTGAGCAGAATGAAGAAGTCTTTTGTATAAACTCCAGGATGAAAAATTAAAACATGCCCATGTTACAAGGCCTAACCCTACGGAATCTCCAAGGCTGAATCAACAGGTACTTTTGATTTGAATTTTAACAAAGAACTGATTAACTTGTAACATGATGGGATTTGACTATAATCCCAGCAGTGCAGAGGACTGGGAGTTCAAATCCAGTCTAAATGACATAGTAAATTCTAGGCCAGCCTGGACATCATGTAGACCAGATCTCAAGCAACCAAACCTAACACACACAAATAACCCTCAGTGACATTGCAACTATATTTTCACAGACTATATTTTGAAAGCATCTGCATGGTGGTGGCTGAAGAGGTGACTTGGCAGTTAAGAACATTGCTACTTGGGTTCAGTTCTCAGTACCTACATAGTGGCTCACAACTACTCATAACTCCAGTTCCAAGGGTTCTAATGCCTTCTTCTGTACTCTACATATACTGTACATACAAACAAGCAAATACCCCACAGACAAAATTAAAAAATGAAAGATTTGTTTAAAAGCTTTTATGTGGCTATAAAACCATGGCTTCTCAGACTCATGAGGACCACTGAGCCTCTTCTAGATATGTAAATAAGAAAGATCCAAACTAAGAAATTTTAATTGTAATATATAATTATAATGAATATTTATAACTTATAGCATGAAACATCTTCATATATAAAAGATTATTTTAAAGATTTGCCTTAATTGAAACTATGAATAAACCATCATGTGGATGACTTAAAGTTCTTGGGTCTAATTTAAAGATGTAAATATTCATTTAGAAGGTATTTGGTCCTTTAAAGACATAGCTTTAAATCTCCTGTGTTCCTCATCCTGTGTACATGGATCATTTATATAAAGCAAGTTTTAACCTCAAATCTCAGGTGAGAGTAAGGACTGAGTAAATGAGGCAGGAGGTGTGTGCTACTAATGGGTGTTTAACAGAAAAGCCTTGGGGACAAAGGGTTTGGGTAGCAGCAGCTCTTTGGTGCCAGTTTCTTCTCCTTCCAAGACAGGAAGGATGCAGGAAGGGAATCTCTGCACCATGAGCATAGACACACTTTCCTTTCTTGAGGTAAACAGACAGCACACACAGATAAAGTTCTTTCCAAAGTAGTTAAAAATCCATAGATAATTAAAGTTGCTTTTGGCTCCATCAGTGTTGCTCATAGCAGGACTGGGGATGACAGAGGGTCTCTGCTTGAATGCAGGAACCCTTCATTCATGTCCAGGGGCAAGCAGGTAGTCTTGAGGGTGCCGTAGACCATAAGTTCGAGCCGGGATTGATACCAGTTCTTTTCAGCATACATGTTCAGGCAGTACCTGTTCAAAGTTGTGTTCATGCAGACCAGGTATTGGTATACATTATGAAAATTGGTAATGACAGAGAAGCAATTATTGCCATGAGTACCACAGTGACTACCATGGAAAATGGAGGACTGTCTCAACTATTATCAAATTACTTAGCTAGACAGTTATGGTCTTGAAACAGAGAGTAGTAGATTGAAAATTTTCTATACCATATCATAATAAATAGCACTTAAACTGTTCTCAAAATATATTCATCACCACCACCGGTGTGTGTGTGTGTGTGTGTGTGTGTGTGTGTGTGTGTGGATGTGGGGGGGGGTGTCGTTGTGCCTGCCAGTGGATGCCAAAAGTTGATTGATGTAAGCAATCTTCCTCAGTTGTTCTCCACCTTACTTTTAGGGATAGGATCTCTCACTGAGCCCAATGGTTGCTGATTTCATTTGACTGCCTGGTTATCCAGCCTAAGCCACAGGTTCTCCCTGTCTTCACATCCTCAATTCTGGGATTGCAGGCATGCGTCACCTTACCCAGGTCTTTTACATGGATACTGGATGTTCTCATCCTTGCTTGGCAAGCACTATGCTGACATAACCATGTCCTCTGTCCTATGTTGGCATTTCTTATTTCTTAATGTTCACTTCAAGATGGGGATCTGAAAATACTTTTCAGCATTTCAGTTTGTAATATTCAGGGATCATTATGACAGCAAGTCATTCTATATTTTAAAGGAAGAAACTTAACTCAGATTAGTTACTACATAGAAATGCAGAGAAAGAAAACAGGAAATGATGAGACAGTCTGTCCTTTCATCATGCCCCAAGGGAAAAAAGAAGGTCTGTTGTTTGGTTTTGGATGCAGGACAAGGGACTCAGGTGCATATTTTACATATCAAAGTAGCCTGACCAACCAGCAAGTTCTCCAGGCATCCCTCAAGTTACTACCTGGCATATTACTCCTCTTCTTCTTCCTCTTCTTCTTCTTCTTCTTCTTCTTCTTCTTCTTCTTCTTCTTCTCTTCTTCTTCTTCTTCTTCTTCTTCTTCTTCTTCTCTTCTTCTTCTTCTTCTTCTTCTTCTCCTCCTCCTCCTCCTCCTCCTCCTCCTCCTTCTCCTCCTCTTCCTTCCTCTTTCTCTTCCTTTCCCTCTTCTTTCTTCCTTCTCCTTCTTCCCCTTCCTCTTCCTCTTTTTCTTCTTTCTCTCTTTCTTTCTTCCTCCCCTACACCACTCCCTTTCCCCATTGGGGACTTCTCTGGCCTTTGTCCTTGAGGTCCACCTAAGAGCAGCTTCTCAACAAACCTGCCTTTAATATAATTTATCTAGTTTGCCTAAATTGGCTCATTTCTTCAGTGGTGGAGAAATAACCTATCATCTATCTCCTCTATAGGGAGCAGAAAAAACCATTTAATATCTAAATATCACCATCTTACTAAAGGAAAAATCAAGTCTACCAAATAACATTTTTTCAGCCTAAAATTTAAAAAGCCTAATTGTATCTTCAACAGTTCATCCAAGGACTAAGTGAGTTTATGATTTAAGAGTATTTTAAAATAATTTTAACAATGAAAAATTATAATAATTTTTATTCAGACTAGAAAATCAATCCAGTTCGATTTTGTGGTAGCCTAGAAAAGGTGGTCAATACCTTTAATCTTAGGACTAGGGAAGCAGAGGTAGGAAGATGTCTGTGAGTTAAGAGCTATCCTGGTCTATATAGCAGGTTCCATGACAGGGCTCCATTTTGAGATCATGTCTCAAAAAAATTAAAGAAATATAAACAAATGAAAACCTCAATTATGTCTTAATTAGAATTAAATATACAAATTATTTTTGAAAACAATACATTTGGAAGAAACTTGCTCCAAAGCAAAAGAAAACAAAAATTAAGTTATATGTAAAAGTGAGAACAATGATATGTATTTGAAAATTCTAAGATCCAAGTACCAGAGTCCTAGTGAAGCAAGTATTTCCTGGCTCACATAATGTTAGCTGAGCTGAATTGAGGAGGCTTCAGAGATGGTTGGCACAGGAACCCACATGAGGTTTCAGCAGTTTGTCAGGTTCCATTTCCTCCTGTGCTTCTGTTTGATGGGTCTGGCTTCCACCATGTGAAGAGACAGCTTCAGTGATCCCAGGTCTCATCAGAAAACACCACCCTATCCAGAGCAGACAGAAGGCACTTTTTCCTCCCATCATAGTAAACACTCACATTTCACTCTGAATTCATTCGAGTCTGTCACTGAAGTCAGATGATCTTTATGTCCCGACTCACTTATTTCTCAATTAATTTCTCCATCTTCAGCCAATAACAGGTGGGGTCATATAGAAGTCCACACCTGGAGCCAGAAATAAATCCAAACCCATAGGTCTACCATACAGTTGTGGAAAGTTGATCCCAAATTGTAACAATATTTGCTCTTGGGAAGAAGGAAGACAAGATTAATTACTTAGTAGGCTGCTAACAAATTGCTCCTTCCAAGTTAAACATTTTCTGCCTACCATGGAGAGATTAAAAACAAAAATGAAACAAAAAGTACTTAGAACATGAAGATTTTCCTGAGATACAGAACAACGAAAAATACAGAAGTTAAAGACATTAACTAAAAGCAATAAAGGCTCCATGCAGACAATCTAAGTATGTGATCATAGCAGAGACAGTATAGTGGGCCAAAGAAATGTCTTTAACAGTTCTTCATCTGATCACTTGGCCCTTAGACAAGTCATGCTCAACCTTCTAATGTTGTGACCTTTTACCAAGTTCACTTGTTGTGGTGACCTCCAAACATAAAATTATTTTTGTTGTTACTTCATAACTGTAATTTTGCTATTAGGAATCATGATGTAAATACCTGATATGTAGGATAACTAATATATGGCCCCTTGAGAACCACAGGTTGAGAACCACTGCCTTAGATGGTCATGCTGTAGTTGGTATAGAATTGCTGGAGGAAGGACTTCACTAGGGCTGGGCCTTGAGATATAAAAACATTCGCCACTTCCAGCTAGCTCTCTGTTTTTGATGCTTGTATTCAAGATGTGAGATCTCAGCTTCCTGCTTGCTTCCATGCCTGTTGCCCACTGCCATGTGTCCCTCTTTATTAATGACTAACCTTCTGGCACCATAAGTCAAATTGCACTTTCTTCTATAGGTTTTTTTTGAAAACAGAAAAGTAAAGAATACATCCATTAAAGTTAAAAGTTTAGAATATGAGGCTAGAATTTTGTTTTATATATAAAATATACATAATATAGATTACATACATATATAAGCATATAATATAATGTAATATATATGTTATATATTTTATAAAATATAATAATATAATATATAATACATTATATAAATATCTAATCCAATAATATATGATATACAATATATAATATATTATAATATTAATATATTCATATTAAGTGATAATATAATATACAGTATGTTGTATATGATAGAAATATAACATAATATATAAAACATATATATGCGCATTTTATTATTCTGAAAAACCTTAAAAATTAAGGTAAAAAAAAGGGGAACCTTTCTGTTAACAAAAGGATCAAAATTCCATGCCTCAGAAACTACACCTGAATAGTTATTTTTGTGCCTAGACTGATTGCATTAGCGTTTCCTTGCAAAAGTGGCTCAAGAGGCCTTGGCTGTAGTATAATGCCATGTTCAAGTGTTGTACATATCATAAATAGATACGGCTCATTGTACTTCGGCTACTAAGAGCAACTGTGAGCGAGACTGAAGAAGTAAACTGCCAGGAAAGGTAAAGGGGACAAATGAAACAAGCTGTCAGGGGAGTCTTTATAGCTGTCTGAGCTCTTAATCTCCATAAGTTCTAATTATGAACCTGATTCTGGGGACCTCAGAAATGAACTTGAAAATCTACTTCACCTGGAACCAGATGCATCTCTGATAGGCCCGTAATGACCTGTGTTCTGTGTTCAATACGATGATATTAGTGTCTTGTTTGTGCCACTTAGTCTAAGTACTATCAGGCTCTCCTCCAGGACCATGGAAGCGATTAGTAAGCAGAACAGACCGAAGACTGAACTTCCTGAGGTTTTTAATCATTATTTGCCTCTACCAATAAATACCTTTGCAATTTCACAGTTCTCTTCTTTTGGGAGTACAGATAATCCAAGAAAACCTCAATTTACTAGAGATCAGGAAATAAATGTATTTGTTTTTGGTTTCAATTTTGAGTTTAGCTAATGAAATATAACATTAAAAACCACAGTTTATATTAAATATCAGCTTTGGAAATGAAGATAAAGGACAGTGGTGGCTCATGCCTCTAAAACCAGAACTAAAATGTGAAGCCATCCTGGGCACCAGAGCACGACTACATCTCAGAAACAGAAATGGGACTAGGCCTAACAACCTCAGTTCTATCTCAGTCCCACAGGTAAAAGGAGAGAAGTCCTCAAGTTGCCCCTGACTCCCACTGACCACCACTGTGCATCTGCTGCAAATACACATGTCTATCCACACACACCCTCAAAATACATCAAAGAAAAATTATTTTAGAATGTAAACTTCACAGTCACTACTTAAATATCCACATTCCAAGTGCTAAAAAAATTAATATTTCATTTGAACATACCATGAAGGAGCACCAAGGATGTAACGAGTCTATAAAATCTTCACAGTAGCAATTTTACATACTCATTACCTCACTTACTATGAAAAAGTCGATGTTAGCTACCCTGGATACGAACCTCCTGAATAGAAGCATAGTAGGAAATCCTACATAATATCATGAAGTTGAAATATTATTTGCATAGAAACCGGACCAGAATTCCTCAGTAAGAAAACTGTATTTTTGAAAAATATATCTGTATAATCTTACTTGGAGGCTATAAATTAATTTTGAAGGGTAAGGTTAAGGATGACTTTTTCCCAAGAGCATAGGAAGGAGTGAATGTGGTATATCTTGTCATACGACAGAGTGAAGTGTGCCTGCTTCTCATGGCTTTGTAAAACTGAAGGAAAGCTTTGGTGTACATGGAATTCTTGATTTGAGTTGAACTTTTTATAAATCAGCTCAGTTGAATTTTTGATATAGATTAGTGGAAGGCAACACAAGGCAGGTTGTGAAGATTCCGGAAGATCTCAGTATGAGTTGCTGGAGAATGTCTGGAAGTTATGGAGTCCTCCAGTCATGAAGTGAGGTGTGTGTGCCTCGTTGCAGGAGTGCGGGGGGTGGGGGGGTGGGGGGGGGAGAAGCACACTTGTTGGCTAACGGTTGCAGATGAAGGTGGCAGAACGCTCTGCTGGCAGCTGGATTATAATAAATATAAACAGAACAAGTGTTATGTCCCATGCCCACTGCTCAGCAAATGTACCTCAAGGTCTAAAGACCAAGAATCACTCTCTTCTTCCTATGCCCTGACCTCTTGGGGAAATGTCATTCTTAACCTTGCCCTTCAAAATGAATTTATAGCCTCCAAGTATGATCTATAGAAGTAGCTGACATTTACTGAGAAACTATCATATGTCACAGACATTAATGCCTTAGAAACAATAGGTTTAGTAAAACATTAGCGTGTGATGCAGGTACTGCTTTAATTTTCATTTTAAAGGTGAGGAATGAAAACTTATAAAACTTAATTAGCTTTGCCAAGGCCACACAACTAGAAAGCTATTGAAAGTATTTTTTGTTTGTTTTTAATGGTGTGAGGGTGTGAAATCTGGAAGGCTAACTACAACATGATATTCTTAGAGAAAACATTTATTAATTGCATTTTCTGTGGATGGCTTAAGTTTCAGAGACAGGGAAAGGAGGGAAATTAGACATGTTTAGGAATACTTTTAGTGTTTATTAGCATTTTGTCTAAGCTCCACCCCACAGTTACCTAGCAACAGCCAGGTATGCCTGTCTCACTATAAAAGGGGCTGTGTGTCCCTCCTCTCCCTCTTGTTCTCTTGCTCTTGCTTTCCTGTTCCTGCTCTATCCTTTCATCCCTTCCCCACCCCCCCCAGCCATGTGCTTATGTCTGGCCTCTACTCCTCTAATTCTCTTCTCTCTTCTCCTCTCCTCTCCTCTCCTCCCCTCCCCTCTCCTCTCTGCTCTTCTTCTTTCTTCTTCTTCTTCTTCTTCTTCTTCTTCTTCTTCTTCTTCTTCTTCTTCTTCTTCTCTTCTTCTTCTTCTTCTTCTCTCTCTCTCTCTCTCTCTCTCTCTCTCTCTCTCTCTCTCTCTCTCTCTCTCTCTTCCTCTCTCTCTGCATTTCTCTGCCTCTATTACCCTCTTAACTCCCTCCCATACCCTGAATGAACTATATTCTATACTATACCGTTGTGTGGCTGGTCCTCATGAGTAGGAATGCCTCAGCATAGGCTTGCCAAGGCACCCCTTTCCCCCACACCTCACCACACATTCATAGAACATGTCTCCTCTCTCCTTATCTTTTTATAAACACATCAGCATCTAAATCAAAGAACTGTTATCTGATCTACAGAATAACTCGAGTTCAAAGCTCACAGTCTATTAAAGTGTCATATAATTTTAAAAAGGCAGTATGAATCTGTACATACTAAAAATTCTTTGTGTTAATGGTATGAGTGTCCCTCTAATGTTTTGTCTTCAAACACAAAGAACCTAGTATACTAGTCTTTGATAGGGAATTCTATTATACTCTGTATTTGGTTTCCTTTCCTACATTTGAATCAAGATGTTTATATTCTATCAGCACAGAATGAAAACCCCTTGATATCTTCTATGGATACTTGAAAGTCTCCCTTTGCAACACTATATCCTGTTCTTGGGCTGCTAGAATCATCACTGTGAGCTCAGGATCTGACAGAATATGACTTCATCCATGTAAAAGTCCCTGAATTAAGAGACTTGAATATTTTTGCTTTTGTTGGTCCAGTAACAGTTTCTTACTTTGGTAAATGCCATCAATTTCCTTTGGGAATACAAATGTTCTCTTTTGATTTTGCTTATATAAGTTATTGTGTTTAAAATGTAGTCTTCTTTGAAGTGGACACATGGTTCCTAGCATATTTCATCCCTTAAACATAGTGATTGGCTAAGAAATGGGAAGAAGACACAAACTATGTTACTAAAAGCCAGTTCAGAAGTGATGGAGAAGTGGGATAGGGCCTGTCTGCTCTGGAGTAGGAGTTGCAGGGGCAGGAATCAACTTGGAGCTGGCAGAAGCCAGGCAAAAAGCCCACATTAAAATGAAATCAGGCCAGAGAAAAGCAGGAGATAAGATAGACAGGTATTATTACTTGAGCCTTGTTTCCAGACATGCTTAGACTTCCCAAGGGTGGCGGTAAACAAAGCTTTGCAGTGATTAAATCCCACTTCACAATGGGACAACCTCACTGACAGTCTGCTGACACACTGTTCTCCATGATTCGATAAAGCTGGGGAAAAATGAAAAACTCAAATCTGAAAAGTCACCCTTTACATATATCAAATGTGTATAGTAGAAGGTGGTTTATTTATCTAGATGTGATGGTGCATGCCTACAATCAAGTACTCAGCAGACTGAGGCAGGACAAATGGGATTTGAGGCCAGCTCAACTATACAGTGAAATATTGTCCTGACATAAAAACAGTATTTACTCAGACTATTGGAAATAATCTGCTTCAAATTAATGGTATCTGAGAAGAACACAGGAAAAATACCAACTTGATACATTCCTTCAGGTTTTCTATTTGGATTTTTTAAGACTTTCTTTGCATCCCATACTTTAATAAACAAGACACAGAGAAAAAAAGAGAATTGGAATTTTAATCATTGCCACTTAAATAAATCCTTAAAATCTCTGTACCTCTCCAAATACCCAACAAGGAAAATAGATGTCTGGATGCTTCTATTGCTTGAGGGAGATCATGTAACTAACTCATCAATGCTCACTGGCTGTACCTCACCGGGTATCATAGATCACAACAACCAGCTCTTTTATCAGTGGTGTTGCTTTAGAAAACAGAGATGTTTTCACATAGAAAGAACTGGAAAGTTCCATTTTATGTTTTTATTATTTAAATACCCATATTAAATACTATTGTTTTCAATTATGTGAATGCTATGATAATCGTTTGAATGAAATATCTATTCCACACACAGTGAATATGCCACAAATCTCTGACATTGTATTTTTCCTTGACCAGCAGCAATACACACACTCACTCCCTCTCTCTCTCCCTCCCTCTCCTACTTTCTACCTCATTTCTCCCCTGCCCCCTTCCTTAAGTAGCCTAGAGGAGTTGAAAACCACTAATGGAAAGGCATAGTAACTAAGAAGACTCTTAATACCCCCAGGGGTCAGAAGGGACTGGATCCTCAGCAGGGTTCAAAGCTGTGACATTGTCTCTCCCTAATTAAAGCCTTTTGTGGAAGAATTTCACATCATCTACTAAACCCTCTTCATACTTCAAACTGAAAAAAAAAAGAAAAGAAAAAAGAAACCATTTCAGGTTTCCATCAGAGAAAGATGAACTCATTTTGCAGAACCCACCCTGTGTTCTACATTTCAGGAGACAGCAAGGAAGGTGACACTTTCAGCAGCGTGGACAAAGGACATTACTGAGAAAAGTAAACAAAGTGTACCCAGCCATTATCTGCTGAAGATAATCTTATGGCTCAAAGTCAGGTAATGCTAGGATTACATTTTGCAGGTTTCCTTCCACACTTTCCATAGAGGAAAAATTAATCCATAGCTGATGTCCATATACTTCAATAAGACGAATACATAATAGTCCAGAGACAATGAACGCTGCTTTAGTGTGCCATTTTCTTCCTGCCTTCATCTGTTTAAATAAACACACAGGGGACTTTTTCTGGTCTATGCCTACCTCTGTGCAGATAACTGCTTTAACATGAAAACTCAGTTGTATGAATTTATTTAAGTGCACATAAAATTGAGTAAATATGGGTCAATACAGCAAAATAAAATTTCCTAAGCATTTTTATAATCCAGCATTTTTATAATACTATGCATTTTATAATCTACTTAAATTATACTGTAGTTTTATTGATAATAGGAAGAGTGAAATATGCCCTGTGCAAGAATACCAGAAAATAAAACATTTTTTTAATTTAATTTTTATTGCAAAAATAATCTGCAATATACTTTGATTGTATCCTTTTCCCTTCCCTAAACTCCTCCCAGACCTTTTAATTAAAATTTTTTAACAATTTCACTACTCAATGACAGCCACTGTTCCTCCTATTTTTTATTGTACCCACACACACGTCCAAATACTTGCAACTATCAGATTTCAACGAGTGTTTTCACAATGAAAACTAATAGGCTCACAGATCATTCTTCTATCAACAGACAGTAATGAACCTCCAAGGCAACTGGCACTTTTTAGTTCATAAATTATGCTCAGAAAAATACTTAGAGACACGCACTGTGAACTGTGTTCCTCCATTCAGGGTACCATGGTCAAAATTAGAAGCATCTACTGAATATATTTTCTATGGCCCTATCCATGTGCTCGCTCACGTGATATTGTCTGTAGGCAACAGTAAACCAGTCAGTGTCAACCATACGGCATTTCCCCCTTTCCCTATGTCCCTATTTTCCCCCCACATCAACATTTGCTCTTTCTTTCACGTTAGAAACGACAGAATACAGCAGTGACTGACATAGGTGGAAAGTCCATCTTGGCGATTCTTCAACTACACTTTTGATTTTCTTTACTTCGGCACTATGGCTTCTCTTCTCCTTTTGCTAGCTCTTCCTTCTCTGTGTTGTAACAATGCTCTCCCACACAGTTTCCATCCTTAGCTTTTATCTTTCCAGGTTTCTTCTTCTGGAGTCTTCCTCCTTTACTACCAGCTATTCTTTTTGTTTTGTTTTGTTTTTGTTTTTTTAGGCAGGGTTTCTCTGTGTAACCTTGGCAGTCCTGGAACTCACTCGTAGACCAGGCTGGCCTCGAACTCAGAAATTCGCCTACCTCTGCCTCCCAAGTGCTGGGATTAAAGGTGTGTGCCACCACTGCCCGGCTGCTACCAGCTATTCTTAAGGCTCTAAGTTACACTTTTTAATTTTTTCTATAAATTTTTAATCAAAACATAAGAATGTCAGTTCTATCGTTCACGTTCTTCCCTTTAATATGTCCTCTTCTTCCCTTCTTTCAGCCTCCCCATCTTCCACTCTCCCCACCCCCACCGCACTTCCGCTCAAACATATATACACACAGTCTCTCCTCTCTCTCTCTCTCTCTCTCTCTCTCTCTCTCTCTCACACACAACACACACACCACCCACTGAGTCCAATTTTGTTACGTGCATGTGAGTTCAGAAGTGACCTGTGTTGAATAACCAATCAGAGGCTTGTCGCAGGGGGAGGTTAATTATCTCTCAGCAGTTATTGGTCTTGGGGTTGGACCCTATGAGATTTCCCCTCCCCCTTTAAAGAATTGTTTAAATTCCAAATATATAACTAACCTCTAATTCTCTTTTATCTTCCAAAGTATTTGTGGTGGAAATATTTATCTCTTCCTTCCTAGGAACTTGAGGCATGATAATTTATTTAGAGATACAATCTCAGGAAATTAATTAGGGACAAAAAAGTCATGTTAAAGATGCTAATACATTGGTCTTTCTAGGAAGCTTGTTTTTCATATTTGGATAAATAATACTTAGCAGAGAGCCACACTTTGAAAAGCATCGAGAAATTTTAGTTTACTCGAGCGTCTACTTAGTTTATCTTTGAAGTGTTAATGACTAGTGTCAACTATGTGGGTGAACAGTACATCCTTCCTCAAGTATCTAATCCTGTTTTCATGCACCAGTAATGTTTAATGTGTCACAAACTGAATAAGTTCAATGCAATTTGAACAAGTAACAAGAGATGGATATCTTTCACTTTTATACTTCGTTATAAACTGACTTTTCTAAAGAAAGGAACCAAGCAGTTTGAAACAGTGTTCATACTTCCAGTGCTAACTGGTTTTGACTTATTTGCATATTGCCTTGCTGAGACCATGTGAAACTGAAGGTGAATTTTGAGTGTTGGATAGTCAGGAACCACTGACCATTCTGAAAACATTCCTGACAGAGGGCTGGAAGGCAGTCACCCAGAACTCCTACTTAGCCAGGCCTTTTTAAAAATCATTCAGCTGTTGGATTAAGGGAGGAGGTCCCTGAAGTCCCAAGGCATGGGGTGTGGTAATGAATGGTAGAGGTATTCGAAAGCAGAGTCTAGACTTTGGCTCCTGCCAAATATGGGAGTCATAGGAAATCAATATCTGTCTATAACTGTTGAAGATGAGTTCCTTTGAAAATATTTCCATGGCTTGTTATAACAGGAATCTACACAACACAAACATTGGACTGTGGTTGAGGATAACAAAATTATAGACTTGTTGTTATCAGATTTTTTTCTGTTAATTTGTCACTGGTGTCTCATGCATATGATGTACATGCATACACTCAAGACACCTACATATGTAATAAATATATATATCCTTTAAGAAAGGATCAAATATGTCTAGGAAGGAATAAAAGCTAGATTTTAAAATTCAGTCATATTATATATTATCCAGTATACACTTATATAAGAATAAACTGTATTTCATATAATTTTTAAATGTTTACTTAAAATAGTTTTATATTTTCAGGAATTTTCTTCTTTGCTAACAAAATAGAGATGGAATAGTCTCTGGTTGTGATGCTGAAAATAATTATCCACCTTAGCAAATGAAAGTATATTTTCAATGTCTTTGTGTGCTAATTTTATGCTACATGTGTTCAGAAGAAAGAAGCTTGTAGACTCCTTTGATTCCTTTGAAGACTCACAGTGTATCACTCTATCCTTGACATGTAGTCATATGTCGCTTATGAAAGTCTCTTTAGTTTCTATGGGAGATGTCCAAGAGTTTCATAGTAAGGTATCAATGCTTTTTCTGAAGGGAATTGCCTCAAAAGCATGCAATTTACTACCCTAGAGACATTTCATTCTGTAAATAGCTTCAAGAGAGCTCTTCTTATGTTAATTGCAGCTGAGACTGGACTTAGCATATCTGTAAAATACTGTAAAATTACTCAAAACTTTCTTTTACAAAGGCACCTGCATTTGATCAGTTGAAGCACCTTGTAGTGCTATCCATTAAGAGAATCTCCTTCAACTCTGAATCAAGATTCGAGAATCTTATTACACAAATGACAGAAATAACCAGAATATAAATACAAACAAGCCATTTTTAATTCTTTCTCCAGTTTATTACATCCCTTGAAAGATCTATTTATTAGTTTCATGTATAGATTTATTATTGAATAGAAAATAAATCAAAAAGTTACAAAATATTTTGGGCTTTGACAATCTAAACTTTATAAACAGAAATTGAACATTGTTAATCCAATGAAACTTCCCCCATTAATGGTAAGAACACAAAGCAGATCAGAAGGAATCTAGACACTGAAGTATTTACAAGGAAGACTTCTTCTCTAAGCTGACAGGTAGTTGAGTCTCCATCTGTGACAGAGTCTGTGCCAGTTACAGCAGTGACAAAGATAAAATGTGTTGTGCCCTTTGCACTAACTTTAGCCTGAAAGGGGAAATATACATATACCAAATGCATGCACATGAACACACACACACACACACACACACACACACCTCAGAAAGAGACCTAAAAAATCCAAAGATATCTTATTCCAAAGAGTCAAATTCTGGATTGCATCTGGAGTGGAGATGTAAGGCTGTAAGTCTTCCCTGATGGAAGCAGGCTTTTCTATGTCGTTAATCTTTCATCTCAAGACAACCTTTCTTTTGCTGATTTTTTTTCCTTTTTGTCCTTGTAGATGTTGAAAGGGCTTTTAGGTCAGATGCAAACGCACATGCATTACCACTGACAGGCCTGTCAGTCTTCTCCTGTTTAAAATGCTTTTTGGCACTTAGTACATTGAGACTCATAATTATGCCTGTTCACCTTAAATTATAAATTCTTTAATGGCTGTTACTGGCCTTTCTGGGGAGACCTGCTGCAATGAAAACTGAAGTTCCTGCTTTAGACTTTGAGCAAAGAGGTCTGTAACAAAAGGCATTAAAATCTATTATAAGGCAGATTTTTTTCCACTCTAGGAAATAGTCTCATGAAGGAAAAGCATCCAGAGACCACACTGAAGCGATTGCATGAATTTCTCAAGTTCTGTTGTACATATCTGTCTCCTAAACAGCTTCCATGGATCTAAAACAGTTGTCTGGCACAGTAAATCTCTGCAAACTGAGCTGGGGAAGCAGACACTGTCATTGTGGAAGTAAATGGTGGTGATTTATATTTACACTAGAACTCTCTCTCTCTCTCTCTCTCTCCTCTCTCTCTCTCTCTCTCTCTTTCAATGGAAGGAGAGCTGAGACTATTTCTATAGTTCTTAAAAACAGTCATGAAATTGCAAGTCAGGACATGGCAATTATTTACATAGATCTTTTCTTGTTATTTCCTTCCTTCTTATCTTGCTAATATTTATTTTGACTGCTTCACACAGTGACTTTGACTTCATCCAGGATGGGAGCTGGGCGAGGGAACAGTGCCACCCAGGTAGTTCTTAATAACAAACCTCTCCAGTGTTTGATGTTCTTCTTCTCTCTGTATTTCTCATTCATACATTATCAAATGGTGTTTCATTTGAGCTGTGAATGGTTTTCAAGGAAGATTGTTGGTATTCACTAGATCAATGGCATGCTGAATATTTTATCACATTTTCCAAATATCCTTGTCTTTGCAGTTATGTTTGATGATCTGGCTTGCAATCAGTAACTTGGAACTTACCTGAATAAGGAATATTTTCACAAAGAAATACAGTAAAATTACACAGGGTCATTTCCTCCAGATATTTATAAAACCCAAACTCGCTTCAAGTTGAATTATTGTGGAAATTTTGTTCTGAGTTAATCTTTTATTGATTTTGAGGGGGGAAATGGGAATCTTTGTGGTTATACATCAGTGGCTCTAAACGATGATCTCAGGACCAATGTTACAAGAGAAACTGTCAGAACTGCAGACTACAGTCCCGTCACAGACCAACTGAACCAGAAACTGTTAAAGAGGAAGCACAGCAACCTATGCTTCAACAGCCTTTATGTCCTCTGATGCTCACTACAGTTCAGAGGTAGTGGCATAAGTAAATTAAAGAGACATTCGTTACTCACTGTGTCAAGCATCTGAATAATTTGAAGCAACGATACCACAAATGGGAGTAAAACCTAAATAGTCATTCACAGTTTTTATTTGAGTATCATGGAGATGTAACATCATATTTTAAAGTATAGTTTCAAAATCAGATATTGATTTGTACTAAAGTCTTTCTTTATGTTATTTGAATGCCATCAGATACTCTCACTTGCTTAAAGTTTATATAAAGAAGAAAGTGATTATAACTTGCAGTTATCAATGTAAGACATGTATGTACTAAGGTTCTGAATTTCTGCTTATTTTTCTTTCTATATAGTTGCTTTAGTCTCTGTTCACTGTCACTGTCAGCTACCCAAGCTATGTAGATTAAAAGTTAAAGTAGAATTTACCTACATATAGATCCGTCTATATAAATTAGTATTCCTATAGAAACTATTTATGTTCTAGAAAAATTCCAGAATTGTCTATGTAGGAAAAGCAAAGAGATGTATGAGAAATGTCCTGGTTTTTGAAATGACAAAAAGAAAAGAGTTTAGATGCTGCTTTATAAGTAAGTCAATCTGAGATCCAAAGTTCCCAGAAGAGGGTTTGAGGTCTTGAACATACAAGGGAATTAATGACATAAAAGACGAAAGCTTCCAATGCAAAGTTTGTAAGCTTAAAAATAAACGAGTGTAGATTGAACCCAGAAACTAATACTGAGGAGGGCAGAACTGTCCACTTTTGAAAGGAAACAAAGATCTCCACTCTTCCTTTTACCCCCGAGGGAGGTTATTTGTTCCATGTTTCTCACTCCTGATAGTTGGTCAGTCCTGGGGCCACAGTGCTCCTTGCTCGTTTGATAGAAGGAATAAAATCAGAAATCAAAAGAACTGAACTCTGTCCTCAATTTTTGTCTTCAAAATATTGATGGAATAATCAATAACCACCCCCACCTCTGCCCCTTCTTATGGATCTTAATTGGTTTTCAAGTCTATCAAGTGAAAGGACTGTACTAAATATGTCCAATGGAAGCGATTCTCAATGCCAGCTCATCCATTCTCTGTTTGCTTTCCATTTGTCTATTTCAGAAATATTACTTCTTAGTTTAAATATATTATTATCTTCAGAAAAAGGTGATGACTTTGACTGACTCCTACTTCTACTTAGTCTCATTCATTCTTTCTTGTGAATAAAACTACACACTGATTGGCTGAGGTTAAATGTTAAACTTTTCAGTTATGAATCATAGGAAAGTCTCACTTAATTTACATTTATGACTTTGACCTTATTAGCACAGAACTTTAACCTACAATCAACTAAGCTTGAGAACCACAAGTACCTACCAGTCCAGAATAAAACAAAAGTTCCATGCTTGACAGCCAAGTTACGTTGATTACATATATTCATTAGGATACAGTTCCTCAGCTCTCAGAATCCCCAAGTGTGTGACAACCACTATGACTTCTCTTTGCCAATTACTTGTAAGTTGTTTTCTGGTAACACAGTTGTGCCATGTAGGTTAGATTCTTGTCTTTAGCAGAAGTCCTGCATTTAAGAGTTGAATTGAAAGCTAATGTATAGTAAATTTACCAATATTGACCATATTCAAATCCAAATGTAAGTATCTCATGCTTATACCTAGAAGAAATTAATCTACAGGGCAGGACATCACTGCCTCTTCAATTTGTTCTCTGCTTGTGCAAATTCAAACCAGTGAGAAAGCAATATAACACTAAAGTAGTATGGTCAGGATTTCCACAGTCATTATTCTCATGCCCTGTGGAATTTCCCAAGTATTAATGAATTCCACTGTGTCAGTGTAAATATTAGCTTCTGAGATGGAGTTTACACAGCATTAAATAAACTAATGCTGGGAGAACTCCCTTAATGACTTCCTTTCTTTTTCTCTTTTGTGATAGTCATCGTATCAGTGACAAATAAGGAAGAAGTTAGTGTGAGAGAGAATTGGTCCATAGGTGGAAGGAAAAGCTGAACCACAGTCTCTCTATGCATGTTTAAAATACACATCCACAGAAACCCCTATCTGAAGAACAGGTGTCCTACCTACTTCTGTGTTCCTTTCTTCATACTTCCAACACCAATGGATCTTTCAACCCTCATCTGAGAAGCTTCTATTTGCAGTAGATGGTGATTAATACAAAGAACCACAACTGACCAAAGTCTAGAGAGTAAGACACTATTGAATACTCAGCCCAAAAGGGAACATGTACACTGGAGTCGAGCTTCTAAGGCCCAGAGATCTCTGTAGACGAGGGGGAAGCTAGAAATCTGAATATCAGTATTTTTACACTGCTGCTTAGTAAATTCATCATGACTTAAGATGTCTGCAAAACTAATAACAGGAAGTCTTCCTTTTGACAGAATCACACATACTAACATGCACACATCATAACATACACATAACTTATTCTAAAAATATGTTTTGCAGAATTAAATTTTTGGAATTAAGTCTTTGACATTTTATCAAAGATATGAGTCTTAATTAATAATTCAAAAGCCACTGAACTTCTCAAATCTAAGGATGCCCTCAATTTATAAGTTAATGCCATACGGTCTGAGTTTTGATGCTCTTTTTTATGTATGGTTATAGAAATCATTTGAACTGTGATAAATGAGCAATAGATTAAAACAGCAGCAGGAGCTGCAAAATATTGATACTTTCATTCATCCAAATTCCTATCAGATGTTCCAGTCTCTCCAACAAACCTGGCTTCACATGCTCCTGTTAGGTGGACTGACATACCTGACAGAGTAAGTAAATCCCTTTAGAAGTTGCAATTGCAGAGGGAATTGCCTGGTTCATTTTTGAAAGGAACTGTATCCTCTTGAGCTTCTTGTACGACAAACACAAAGTCTTCCTTGGAAGCCTGGGGCTGCAAGGTGGGAGCATCTGGAACTCATTGCTGAGCCACTGCCCAGCTTCCTTGTGTAAACACTGCCTTCCTTTGCTTCATCTTTTTCTCTGCTCTTCAATTCAGAATGCTAGCAAGAAATCCGATTTTGATAATCAAAAATATTAATAGACAAATGCATATCACAATTTTCGTCCACCTCATAAAGCATAAATAACTAAATAAACCCCTAACAAATACTTGTTATCTGCCTAGTGTGGAGGATTTCCTTCTGCAGGAGCCATCACATATTGATAAAGCTGTTTCCAGCACAATAGATGACACTGAGTTCAGTCAAGCCTTTAGGGAAATATGGCCATGTTTTTATACTTGTGGCCTCAGCACTTAAGGAAATTATTCAATTCACAGTGCACTGTCATGTGGTGGTTTTCTTTTTGAGGAAAAACATATGCACAGCCAAAGAAATGCCGAGTTTTTCCAACTGCCGTCACTTGACAAAGAGCTATTGTGTTTTGAAATGATTGTGGTCATATTTTACCTTCAGTCATACTTTCTGGGGTTGGGGAATCTGTGTTTGTTTTGATCAGACAATCTGTTCTCCGTTTTAAACTTTGTTCATATTCACAAACCTGAAATATTTCTGGTTTTAGTAAAATGTAAGATAACTGCTTGCATTAAAAATCACTTAATGCAGGCTGAAGAGATGGCTTAGTGTGGTTAACACAGACTGTTCTTCCAGAGGTCCTCAGGTCAATTCCCAGCAACTACATGGTGGCTTACAACCATGTGTAATAGGATTTGATGTCCTCTTCTGGTGTGCCTGTAGATAGCTATAATGTACTCATACACATAATATAAAATAAATAATTCTTTTTTAAAAAATTACTTATACTTAATAACAACTATATGCAGATCTTATTATTATGAATAAATTTGATTATTCTTCTAATTGTGAATCAAATTACAATAGAGAATTATTTAACACAAAATAAAGATGATTGGATACTCTAAGTGTTTTATGTGTATTAATATATTAATACTTAAATAACTTCATGAATAAGTACTGATTTAATTTTATAAATGTGAGAAAGTAAAATACAGATAAGCTAAGGCACCCGTAGTAGCTTACCTAGCAAGTGAATTATCAGAACTGGGAAAAATTTCAGATGTGGGTCTATCAGATTGTATTATATTTCAGCAACTATCGTGATGCAAAGTCAACAATTTGAGACTCTTAGAATCAAATTACAGTTTTCACAACAATATTTAATTTGTTAAATTTCTAACTTTAAAAATGATTAGTATTTGAAATTGAACTGAAATAATGTTTCCTAAAGTTTGTGGAAGAAATTTTAGAGCTAAAACATAATATGGATGAATTGACTTAAGTATATGCAGAATATTAAGCACAACAGATAAGAAACAAACAATTTTCACAGCAGTAAATAGAACCGTCACCAAAATCAATCACATAGCAGTACATAAGTCAAGTCTCAACAAATACAGAAGAGAGAGAGTAGATAGGGGGAGAGAGAGGGGGATAAGGAGTGAGAGTTTCTTGTCTTCTATCATACCGTAATGTAGCAAAACTATAAATCAACAATAAAATAAACTATAGAAACCACAAAAATGAATAGTGTTTAAATAACACATTTTTAAATGGACATTGGATTATCTGAAATCACAGAGGAAATTAAAACTTTTCTAGAGAGATGAAAATCGAAATTCTCTATGAGAACCCCTGAGATCTAACCAAAAAAGTTCTAAGAGGAAAGCTTATAGCAATAAGAGCTAATGTTAATCAGGGAGATAACAAATAAACAACCTAATGATGCAATTTAAGGATTTCAAAGACAACAAAAAATGAATTTCAAATACATCTGATGCAAACATAGCAAAGATTAGGGATAATTTAAAGAATAAAAGAATGATACATGAAAGCAACCAACCCATTAATTGTTTCCTTGAAAAATAATAATATGAAGATTTTAGCTAATCTGACAAAAGAAAGAGATTGAAATTAATAAATTATAGGCAAAAAAGATGCAATTGCAACTGATCTCAATGAAATTTAGAGCACCATTAGAAATTACTATGTGAGCTTATACTCTGAAAAGATGGATAATCCAAAAGATATACAAAATTTCTGAAAATATATTATCTACCAAATTAATCCTGAAGATATAAATAATTTAACAGAGCCCTTCAGAGCAATGAGATTGAATTTGTCACTGAAAGCCTCCACCCAAAGAAAAGACAGGTTCACTGTGAGTTCAAACCAAACTTAAAGGAAGACCTCATGCCAATTGCTTCCCAACTTATTTTACAACATAAAAATAAAAGAACACTATCAAATTTATTCTGCAAAAGATGAAATAAGATCACTTTGCACAAAAATTATTTCAAAAATGGATCAAGGACTTTAACTCAAAACTCAAAGCATTGAAACTTTTGGAAGAAAACAAAAAGGGTATTTTTAGGGGTGATATTTAGAAAACTGTGCTCAGTTTGGCTTGTTCCTGCAACCACCATGTTCTTGCTGCTCCTTCGACTCTCAATGGGGTAGATGAGCAGGCTCTGGCACTCATGAGTTACCAGTATGGGGGATAGCTCTGCCAATCCACCACATTGCATCCACAAAGCTCAGCTGAACCACAGACAATAACTGCCATCCTCTCAGTATGGTAGAAATGAGACTCTTCAAACTTAATGATTATCTAAAGGATTTATATATTTAGAACCCCCAATCAACAAGATGCCCACTCAATTAGAGTTGTTATCCAGTATCTAATCTTTTGACAGAAGTTGTTACCCAGGACAGCTTTTGACCCTCCTGGTTCTCCATGGCTGATAGCCTCCTTCTTCTACTGCCTAATCACAAAGCTCCACTGCGAATACAATGTAGCAGAATAAGTATCCTGCTACAGATACTCTCTAAGACACTGGGTTAGGCAAGCGCTTTTTAAATAGACTATCAACAACACTGTGACCAACCTAAAGTATTAATAGATGGGATCCCATGAAAAAAAAAGGGTTTATACAGTAAAGAGAATATTAAGCAGCATTAACATACAAAATATTTATCAATTACACTTCAAACATGGAGTTAACACCCAGAATTTACAAATAATTGCAGGAATTAAATATAAGCAAACAGAACTGCCAATGGAAATAGAATGAACTAAATAGTTTTTTTTTAAAGGACTAGAAATGGCCAATATGTACTTTTAAGAGTGTAAATATACATATAAGCAACATTATACAGAATGAGAAGGTTTTTACTTATCTATTTAGAAATATATAGGTATGTGTACATATGTATGCATGCATGTATGAATATCAGTAATTAATGAGAAAAGAAGCCATGAATTTGAAAGAGAGCAAGGAGGACTAGATGGGAGGGTTTGGAAGAAGAAAAGTGAAAAGATAAATGATGTGATTAGATTTTCAAAGAATAAAAAAATTTTTTAAAGTGTTTGATATTTTAGCTGTGTGGAAAGTGGAAATTAAGACTACTGTAAGATACCTTCTCATCCCAATTATCAAAACATCTGACCACAAATCTTGGAGATATTATATACAGAAAGGAGCCCTTATTTACTTTTGATATGGGTACAAATTAAGTCAACCACTGTGGAAACCAACTTAGAGATTTCTCAAAATATTAAAAATAGAACTACCATATGAGCCAGCTATTTTAATCCAGTGTGTGTATCTAGAGAATTCTATATCATATCACAGTGATATTCATACCCTCATGTTATTTCTGTTTTATTCACTGTAGCCAAGAATTGGAATCAGTCTCTTTGTTTATCAACAGATTAATGAACAATGAAAATTTGGTAGGTATACAAAAATGTTGTTAAGATTATTCTGTTAAATGAATGGACTTAATATTAATGGAGGTCACAAAATCTTAGAAAAAAGTTAACTACATGTTCTCTCTCATATGCAATAATATAAGTATATATGTAAAATATTTTTGGATAAAGTATAACATGAAAAAGAAAGAACAAGAAAGGCTCAATGTAAGAGATGAGGGGGGACTTGATGAAAATAAAATATAAACATGAAAAACAACAAAAAATTCTTTTGCTAAACATTTTAATTATAGTTTAAAGATGTGTTACTAGGAGATAAACATGGTCTCATTCTTTTTGACAAATTAACAGTCTTCATCCTCAGAGTTCATTCTCAGGAATAGCCATAGGTTTGTTTGTTTTGTTTTGATTGTTTTTGTTTTATTTATTTGTTTGGTTTTTTTTTTTTTTTTTTGCTTTTTTATTGGTTATTTTATTTATTTTCATTTCAAATGTTATCCCCTTCCAACTTCCCTTCTGTAAACCCTCTATCCCATTCCCCTCTCCTCCCTGCTTCTATGGGGGAGCTCCCCCACCCACCTACTCCCACCTCACCATCCTACCATTCCGCTTTGTTGGGGCATCATGTCTCCACAGGACAAAGGAATTCCCCTCTCATTAATGCCAGATAAGGCAATCCTCTGCTACATAAGCAGTTGGAGCCATGGGTCCCTCCATGTTCAACAGGATGACATTAGCTGAAATACCCAACAAAGCAGAGCGAGGACCTGTAGAGAGCACATCCAGAGGTTAGGCACAGCCCCAGGTTGAGGTATGGGGAAACCCAGCCATCTCAAAAATATTAACACAGAATTATTCCTGTGTAAAGGAAATGCAGGGACAAAGAGTAGACCAGTGACTGAAGGAAAGGCCATTCAGAGACTGCTCCACCTGGGCATTCATCCCATCTGCAGACACCAAACCCAGACACTACTGCTGATGCCAAAAAGAGCTTGCTTACGGGAGCCTGGTATGTTTTCCCCAGAGAGGCTCTTCCAGAGTCCTGACAAATACAGATGCAAATGCTCAAAGCCAATAATCAGACTGGGCATGAGG